>CM059186.1:57586750-58186750 GCA_030323885.1 Branchipolynoe longqiensis | reverse complement strand
AGCGTGAAGAACTTTGAACTTCTCGGCGTAGTATGCAAATTTGGGCACAAGTTGAACGTGGATGCAGCGTCGTGGACGAGAGCGTAACGTCGGTAAAGCGTAGTGATACCATCATTCAACGAGAGAGGACAACTTTATTACGTTCACGGAACGTTATGAACGTTATTCCATCACCAGAACTACGTTACCTGATGGCGAAACATTGAAGTATGTTGAACGTATGTTCTCCTGATGTTCTCCTGATGTTCTCCTGACGTTATCCTGACGTTATCCTTACGTTATCCTAACGTTCCCATTACGCCGTGTGGACGTTTCCACTGGGTTTAATGTGGGTCAACGTAGTGCACCGTAGTGCAACGTAGTTGAACGTATTGACTAACGTTTTAATAACGTTGGTTTAACATCATTGACGTTCACCGAACGTGTACAGAACGTACGGTGAACGTAAACCCTTACGTTCGAACTACGTCAACAGTTTTGAACATGTCCAAAACCTCGACGTAACTCGATGTAACGCAACGTAACGTGACGTAGCTCGACGTCAGTCTAACGTCATTCTGACGTCATCATAACGTAATCCAACGTACATCAACATAATGACCACGTCAGGCTTACGTTGGGTCATTACATCATATTGTGACAGGGGTATTATAGTTATATTAGTTCCCACTAACACTCAGACACATTCTGTTCAAGTGTGTAGATTTCATGGTTTTACGTCTACACTATTTTAAAGTAAATAGCATCTGAGATGAAAAGCACAAACCAATCTTAAGGGTTTCTAAAAAAACGACTGGTTTGTAGCACCACCAGTAATTGTGGCTATGCTTTGTGAGTTAGATTTTGTTGTGTATGTGACGCAAATCTAACCACTTTAAAATTACATCAGAGATGGTTTCTGTTGTCATTTGACATAGATCTGAACATTTCAGAGTTTCGTGTAAATTTCACTATATAGCAGTGCTTCTAGCTATTCATATGCTATTCATATCTTAGTAGGCATGTGACTGTGATTGGCAGGATTGACAGAGTAAGTACCACTAGATGTCACGATGACCTTGCTACTGACGGTGATCAATCAATCCTCACTTGACGTTTCAACGAATAGCATTTAAGGAGCAGCAACATGACCAACACTCCGCACCGTCAGGTAAGTCGGCATTACATATATTATATTAGACTTAGAAACTTGTATTTTACTAGGGTAGTAGAGAAATGGTGTGGCTTTAGTCTAAACCAAGAATTGTATTTTTACTTTTATTCTCAGCCGAGTTATAAGCACTGAAACACAGCATACGTTTGCAGGTGCTACGTATTCCATAACTCCCACTGTGATGGGAGTGTGGGACCAGAACCCGGGCGCACTGGGGTAGTCTAGTCAGTGGAAGAATTATTGGTGAAAGTCTCGATATAGACTTTAATTCTTGTATGAAAATAATAATACATAAAGAAGACTAAAAGTTGTATCTTAAACAGTCTCCATGCTGTAATATAGTTTATATATATTTAGTCGAATAACACCTTAAATATTGCCACTACTTCATATGAAAGCAAAGAATTGCTCGAAATAAGAGCCTTGATAACGAATATGAAAAGCATGGACAAGAATTCGGCTATGCTTCATTTATTCACGAATGATGACCAATCAGTTGTTCATTCACGTGATACCAATTTGGTTACTACAAACACAGCCAGGTCACACCAATTGTGGGGAGGGGGGATGATTGGGGGCAGTTGAGCCTGTTGTTGATTCTACAATTGATGATGGTATCCCCAATCCTACTGGGTATGCTATGGCTGTTGCTACTGTGTTACGCCAAGCCTTTCAGTGTTTGGTTCTCACCCAGGTTCAGCTGCTTCTGATCACTGGCTGCACTTTTATTCAGACAATATTTATCTTCAAACATTTAAGATGAATATTGTGGTGGTTCAGCTGCTCATGGGGTTAATGAGGAAAAGAAACCTAATTTCTAGTATTGTTTCTTAAATAAATCTAATAAATATGTCATATTTCGGGAACCTTCCATTGCTTCTACTTAGCTGAAACCTGCCTCAGAAGGATACCCGAAGAGGCAGACCCGTTTGTTTTTTTCTGAGGAAAACATGTTGCCCTCCAACCATCATCTCTGGATTCAATGTGGTGCCTAACTCAAGGTTAGGTTCAAGTTCAGGTGGGCTATCATCCACCTTAATCAACAGCTTTGAACCATCAAACCTTCAGGGGGGGGGGGGGGGGGGGGGGGTCTGCCAGTACCACAGTCCTTAGTTAAACTCGGACATAGAATTCTTTAAGGAGGTGAGTATGTCGCACACTAGGTTTGTAAAGCAGTTGGAGCTAAATTGTGCTCCTTTTGGCATAGGGAAAATAGTCCCCTGTGCAGCAGTATAACCTAATTGATCTCTTGGTAATGGGAGGTATTATTTTGAGGTATTTCTATAAAAGATTCCTTCCTTTTAGGCTTTCAAGTGATGTACTGTCTTTTATTGATGACAATTATCCTTTTCTTTTTGCATAAAGGAGTGATAAAAAATAGTTTCACCTGCACAGAACAAGTTGATCTCTAATGTTTTCCTGAGGCTGGAAACTAATGGCAAATTTAGGCTCAGGTTCGATCTAACTAAATTGAACATAAATTATTCAAATTTGAACTTTTGAAATGTTTAACTTGAATCTATCTTATTCTATCCAGATGCTTGGATGACTAGTGTTGATGTTAGAGATGCTTACTATTTCGTACCGTAATTTAAAGGACATAATAAGTTGTTTTGTTGTTGTTGGGTTTTTTAACAATAAAATGGCAGAATTCCAAAGGGGCTTGTCTCCAGGTCCATGAATATTTACAAAATGATTAAAGCTTATATAGTTAGCAAGATGGCAGAAAAAGGTCATATAATTATTAGCATCATTTTCCCATCTACTGAACAGAAATGTGCTCTGGCACCAGCTGATCATTGCGAACATCTTGGAATATGTACCGCATTATTTTGAAACTGGTGCGCTACTGCTAATGCAGCCAGGTGTGCTTTGAGTGTGATTCCCCAAAAAAGAGAAGCTAAGACAATTGGGGAACTTCTTTTTGGTGAAATGGCAGTATTAGTACTGTTTTCTCCAGGGTCCCCCCTTAGCCTCACCAGGGTCCCCCACTTAACCTTCACATGTCCGGTGGACTGAACGCACGTGTGCGATGCTACACTTCGTATCATCTCTCACAGGCTAAGTACCACTCATTTATGATATATTAACACCCATATACTTTACTTTTACTATTGATGTATGTGTAGGTGTGATTACTAATGTATTAATGACTCTAAAACCGCTGTGAATTGAGTGAACTGATAAAATCCCCTATTATCACTCACTCATGCGGATGTGTCACTGACACTATAGTCACTGTGGATACGCACGTGTGCGATGCTACACGTCGTATTCAGCTCTCACAGCTAAGCAGTTGGTAAATACTGAACTAGTGTGTATGCATCTATGATCTAGACACTTTGATATTTAAATCTATGCTGTCAAGTTGTAAATTTTGTCACTGACACTGTCAACATCACAACTGTGCATTGAATATAGTGACATCTAGCTGATTACCATGCCTCAGCGACAAGGATGGCTGGATAAATATAAACAACTAAGGCTATCAAACAGAGGGGAAACCTCCACAAAGAAAAAACCCAGAGGCAAGGTAGCTAAATCTAAAACCTCAGCCAGTCCAGGCGCACCAATACTAGTCAATGATGAGCAACGGACCTGCCAGGACTGCAGTGTGAGCTGCAAAACCGACACAGATCTTATCATTGCATGTGATTGTTGTGGAAACCACTGGTGTGCAGAATGTCTCGAGATGTCAAATGAGCAGTACTCAGCAGCACAACGAGGTGACCTCTTCTGGTTTTGCTTCCCATGCACTAAAAAAGTACTCACCCTTATTCGAACTGAAAGTGTGATTGAACAACACTGCAAGGAAATAGTCACAGATGTCAACAACAAAATTGCTCAAATGGGAGCTAAACTTGATGATAAATTTAAGAAGTACTCAGAAGTTCTCAAAAAGTCCTTAGAAATTATAACAAAGGTTCCTGAGCAAGTCAATAAAGACTGCAAGACCTTCGCAGATGCACTGAAAAGTGATGCAAATAAAACCGCAATAAATGCCACACCAAATCTCAAAGCCATTATGAAGGAAACACTAAATGAAACAAAAAAGGAAGAAAAAGCACTTGAAGACAGGAAGAAAAACATTATCATTTTCAATGCAGCCGAGCAGACAGGTGAATCCCGAGAAGAGACGAAAGCAAATGACGTCAATATGTTCAACAGCATTTTCAAGACTGTGTGTGACCAAGAGTGTGAAAACGAAGTCATCCAGGCACGTCGCCTGGGCAGGATCCATGACGATGGCTCTGCTAGACCTCTGCTCATCACTGTAAACTCTGAAAAAACAAAACGCCAACTGTTCAGTCAGCTTTTTAAACTACGAGGCATCGACCAGTACAAGAATGTCAGCGTGGGCCATGATATGACGCAAAAAGAAAGAAAACAAACAAAACTCCTGGTAGAGGAAGCCAAAAAGAAAACAGCAGACATGGCGTCGGACACTGAACTGGGAGAAGAGACAAAAAACTGGGTATTCCGTGTCAGAGGACCGCCATGGGAACAAAAAATAGTGAAAGTGAGACCACGCACCCAGGTTTAGATATCAGCCGAAGTAACATCAACTGTAACATCAGAAGTATGCAAGAACCAACTAAACTTAAACCATGTATAACACATAATATCATTATATAAAACAGAATCCATATCAGCACATCTCATAAAATTATCAATGGCCTGAGATGTATGTATACCAACGCAGATTCAATTATGAACAAGCGAGCCGAACTGGAAGCAAATACTGCAATTTACAACCCAGATATCATTGCAATTAGTGAAGTCATACCAAAAATCCAAAAGACCCAGTCCAGCTATGTGAGATTGCCATAAATGGATTTGATATTTTCAGCAATATCGATGAAGGGAGGAGGGGTGTGTGTATATATACTAAATGCAACCTTAATGCAGTCCCTTTAGATGTACTCCCATGTAACTCAACAGAAGCGATATGGTGCGAGATTAAGCTAGATGACAGGGACAGTCTGCTTGTTGGATGCATCTACAGGTCACCCAACAGCGACAAGAGTGTCCATGAGGAAACTCGACAGTTGATCCAAAAGGCCTCAGCCTTAAACCACAGCCACCTCCTAATCATGGGAGACTTCAATTATCCAGAAATCAGTTGGCAACCTATGCGAACACCAAATAGCGAACAACATCCAGCAACACTCTTTGTCGAAAATCTTAGAGATTGTTTCCTTTTCCAGCACGTCACGGAACCAACACATAAGCGTGGTAACTAGGCTGCAAATATATTAGATCTCATCATCACAAATGAGGAAGAAATGATTGGAAATCTTAAACATGTTGCGAGACTTGGAAATAGCCACCATGATTGCCTTTTCTTTAATTTCAGTTGCTATTACCATGTAAACCCAAGTCGAAAGCACAAATTCATATTGGATAAAGGCGACTATGAGGGCTTGAGACAGGATCTCGACCAAGTTCTACTAAGTGCAGCCCCAAATACAGACACTGTTGAGTCACAATTGGAATGCATTTGAAAAAACCTTCATGGAAAAATGCAAACAGCACATACCCATGTCATCTGGCAAAATGAATAATGGCAGACCACGGCCAGAATGGATGAATGACCAAGTCAAGCAGAAGATCAGCTTGAAACAACAGGCATACGCAGTGAAGAGACAGTCGGGCACAGAAAGTAACAGAATTCGATATGCAAAACTATGTAACCAAGTAAAGTGGGAATGTAGGAAAGCAAAGAGAGAGCATGAGAAAAACATAGCCAAAAATGCCAAAGAGAACCCAAAAGCCTTCTATAAATATGCTAGGAGTAAACTCAAAGTACATATACCAGTTGGAGATTTGAGGCGGGATGATGGGACCATTGCACAAAAGGATATCGACAAAGCTGATACGTTGAACACCAGATTCGCAAGTGTCTTCACACAAGAAGACCTGTCATATATACCAATGTTTGAGGACCGACTCTTTCGTGCCCCCCTGACCAACATAAATATTGCACCATCTGATCTGAAGAAAAAATTATACAATCTTAATGCATCTAAGGCAGCAGGTCCTGACGGAATATACCCATGCATATTGAAGGAGCTACACAATGAGTTTGTTGAACCACTTAGACACATTTTCCAAAAATCACTAAACCAAAGAAAACATCCTCACCCATGGAAGGATGGACATGTGGCTCCCATCTTCAAAAAGGATAACAGAAGTGATCCAGGAAACTATAGGCCAATCAGTCTAACATCTGTAGTGTGTAGGTTGCTGGAATCAATAATAAGAGATTCTATCATGGCTCATCTTGTCGAAAACAACCTCCTATCAACACAGCAACATGGCTTTGTGCAAGGAAGATCTTGTATGACCCAACTACTGGCATGTATGTATGAGTGGACCCGCGTTATTGATGACTTTGGAGATCTGGATGCTATTTATCTAGATTTCCAAAAAGCATTCGCCACTGTTCCACACCAGCGACTGCTAAAAAAACTGCATGGCTATGGCATAAGAGGAGATGTCCTACACTGGATAAAGGATTTTCTGAGCAACAGAAGACAGCGAGTCATTGTAAATGGCAAACCATCAGGATGGTGCTCGGTGAAAAGCGGAATACCTCAGGGCAGCGTGCTTGGACCAGTGTTATTTGTGATATATATCAATGACTTACCAGAGGTTGTACATTCTATGGTCCAAATGTTTGCTGACGATACCAAAGTATTCCGCCGTATGGAGAAAGGTAGTGACTCACGGGACTTGCAGAAGGACCTCAACAACATGCAGAAGTGGTCAAGTGATTGGCAGCTGAAGTTTAATGCTTCAAAATGAAAAGTGATGCACTTAGGGGGCAAAAACAGCAAGCACATCTATGTAATGAACGATGGTGTGAATAATGTTCCGCTCTCCGAAACAATGATAGAAAAGGACTTGGGTGTCAAGGTGGACAACAAACTGACATTCAGCGACCACATCCAGGAAGCCACCAACAGAGCTAATGGAATACTGGCTATCATTCGAAGATCGTAGACATACCTAGATGAGGATGTTGTACGCAGACTGTACACATCCCTTGCACGTCCACTTTTTGAATATGGAAATGTTGTGTGGTCACCACTCTAAAGGAAGGATGCTGAGTCAATTGAGAGGATCCAAAGAAGGGCAACGAAGCTTGTACATGGATTCAATGAAATACCCTATGAACAATGTATGCATCATTTGAAGATCCCAAGCATGTACTACAGACGGGCCCGGGGGGATATGATTGAAGTATTCAAATATCTCCATGGTATCTACAAGACAAGCGGCCCCCTTATCAGAGACTCCAACACCAGGACCAGAGGGCACTCTCTGAAGCTGAGGAAGCGGTACTCCAGACTGGACCTGCGACACAAATTTTTCGGCTTTAGCGTGGTTGACCTGTGGAATGACCTGCCAGAGAGTGTCGTAGCAGCAGAGTCGGTGAACTGTTTCAAGCATTACATATATCTTGGAGCCAGTGACAGTTGCTATGATCGACCACATCTGAAGAACTGTCTCCATTTCTATTAATTAAGAGCGGCTAACAGGTCCAAGGCCTATTACAGCTGTAGCCTATTGATTGATTGATGCAAAATTTTGGTCAGTTGGCAAAGTACTGAATTGGGTGATACTATTAGGTTGTTATGTCATGTCATGTCATTGAAATTGTTGTCATTCAAGCTAACATTATTGCTCTCACAGCTTTCCTCGCAGAGGGCACAAACAGTATTAAATTGATAGGTGAACAGGAGGTTGTGTAGAAATCATCTATTACCTTTCTTATGACAGTATTATGGGAAGAAAATCTATTGGGACAACCGTTGGACTATCACATTCTATTCTTACATGTATGCTAAGCCCTTGTGTGTTGTTATGGCCATAGCAATTTATTTAGCTTGTACAACTAAGGTGAGGGTTTATGAAGCTCAATTTTTGTAGGGTTACCTTAACCTATGGGACCC
Organism: Branchipolynoe longqiensis; assembly: GCA_030323885.1. NCBI lineage: Eukaryota > Metazoa > Annelida > Polychaeta > Phyllodocida > Polynoidae > Branchipolynoe > Branchipolynoe longqiensis. The sequence continues at coordinate 58,178,638 of CM059186.1, read as the reverse complement.
TGATGCCGAATGGTATTTATATTAAAAGGTTTAAAAGGCATATCACAAGAGTTGCTTTGACATCATCTGCAAGGTGTACGGATATGAACCGTAATTAGGTTTTGAGGAATACTTCTTGGAAGGGTACTACTAGTTTTGCTAAGCACTATCATAAGACAGTAGAAGATCCTGGTATTGCCTGGGTTTTTTTATACATTTAACAATGTGCTATGAACTTTGCTAGTACAGTAACTTTTCCATCTGGAAATCTGTGAACTGGGCTAAAATATGGTTGGACGGAAGAATGAATATTATTAAGGAAAAGAAGAAATAAATAGAAATATACTTATTAATTATTGAGATTTAGGAGGGAATAATGAACTAATTTAGCTACAAAGTCTCTCCCATGCTTACTGGTTCCCGGTATTCGTAAGATGAGGCAAGAATATGCAGTAATGCTAGACTTACGTAGTAAGTTGAAGTATTACGAAGATTCTTCCCAATCTTACAGATGCCGGAACCAGTGATCAGGGGCCGTACCCTCCCACTACCTTGAAAAATTGCTGATCACTGGGTTGGTTCTTGCCTTGTATACCTTGTTAGGTAAAATTTGGTGTGGAGGTGGGGTTTTAGGGATTTATCAGTGAAATTTAGTTCAGTATTCCTAATTATGCTACGAAGAATTGATCCATACTAGCTGGCCGAGTCTATATATATCTCTCTCCCGTGATCACTGGTTCCAGCATCCGTAAGATTTGGAAGAATCTTAGTAATACTTCAACTTACTACATAAGTCTAGCATATTGTCAGGTTACTCTGAGGAGCGGAATTTGTGTTTCATTTGCTTGATTGGATTTAACACAAATATTAACTTATAAATTAAACCATTTATTTAATTTGTGTTAAGCTTACTTTGGTGGGGGCGAATTTTGGTTGTTTTAATAAATATGAGATAGCTACATTTTAAACAGATTTAGGTTTGTAGATTACAGGGGTAGATTTTAAACATATTTATGTTTCTATATTCCACATGCAAGGATCAGATGATTCAAAGTATGTTTTCGGTTGCTGAGTGTGTTTTCTATTGAGGCATGGATGATTTGCAACTTTGTTTGGTGACTTCAGTCTCCCTGGTTTGAGAAGTTCCATGAACTTTCACAAGGGACTCTGTTTGGGTGTGGCTCTGTTCTGCCATGGATTGTTGGGTTGTGATTGAATGGGTGTTTTCTTATGCTACATGTTAGCAATGGATTGTGTATTTTATGTCGTTTTTATGTGTATAGGGTGGCGGTATTCTGGACAGGCAGAACTGATTTTGACTTAGTCCGTTAATTGTTTGGTAATGGCTTAGCGCTATGTCAGCAGCAAATGCCATATTCACGGGAAAAAGTTGGTAGAATTATTTTTTTCACTAGGCACACATTATTGTATCAATAAAGGGTGTTTATCATTTTATATATAGATATTATATATATACAGTAAAACCTCTCTAAATCGACCGACAATGGGACCAACTTTAAATGGTCCATTTAGGAAGATGGTCGGTTTAGGGATTTTCTTTATCGTTACAATGGTATTCAAATTAGTCAAATTGGTTGTTTTATGCTGAAATAGTGAAAATTTAGATTTTAAAACTTCCCACACAAAATAGCTGCCGGTTCTCGGGTCTTCATATAGAGGGTCTACTCGCACAGGGTCTGCTGGAAACGGAGCCAATCTAGCCCCGACTAGCCCTTAATTGGCTTGTTAATGGAAGTCAGTCTGTGGCAAGGGTACAGGTAATTCAGTTCCTAGTAGCCCTTAATTGGTTATTCCCCGGAAATATAGCGAGGTGATCTATTGGCGCCATGTCTTGATTAAGTGAAATCTACAACGAGCCGTGTTATGTTGTGTAATACAGCGCGACCATGTTTTGTTTGTTGTTGGTTTACATCTTTCCAACTTTTAAGATCATATCAGGACAGGTACTGACTTGTTACAGTTCGCACTTATGGTGACTTTATAGTGCTGCCCCATTGGGAAACCAAATTGTCGGCACCATGGTCTGATATCACACACAGTCATATTATCCTGAAATTGTGCGCTAACAAGTCCTTGTGCTGTCCTATTGATGCCGAGTGCTAGGCTAGGTAGTGACCAAGCATCACAGTTGGTACTCCCGTCATTATGGGATCCAACATTTCAATGGCCATGCCGAAATTGACCTTGCATGTTTTTACTACAAATATGTCCAATATTAACCGTTTAAAATCAGCTCCCTCGAACAAAGAAAGTAGAGTATATAATGATGAACCTAATATTTATATGTAAGCAGTATGGCATAAACTCACAGCCATCGGACTATGCAACTTTAAGTAAATTTACTATTCGGTCTTCTAGGACGTGAACATCTGATTGGTTGTTTAGGCATAGACTGCCTTAAGAAGTTGTATTGAACAAAAGTGTTTATTAAACAAATATAAGTACAGTTTCATTTCGGCCATGTTATGTATCACATGCATAAGAAGTCAATACTGTAAGTTATGTATGCACACATGTTTCTCATATAATACCAACAAAATACGTTGACTAGCTTCTTATACAAAGGTATGTGCTTTCCAAAAAAACATGGTTAATGCTATATCTTAAATACTTTGTGTATCGACACACATGACATACATTTAACATGCGGGCATAAGATATTCATGAAATATCACATCGTTGTATAAATAGAAACAGAATGCACTACGAAGCTGTATTGTCCGTATGGCTAACGAACATCTATGCTGAAACATAAACCGGCAGAAATGTGGCTTTGTTCGAGACAATGAAGATTAATAATGAATTGCTCCGGAGAGGTGCATTTCATAATTCACATAATCCCTCTCCCGCACCCACCCCACCCCTGACCCTCAGTTAGCTGGGAACACACCCTTAGTGCCCCGATTTGGCCATTGTGTCGAGATTGCACATTTTATCATATTGCGCTTGCGCGCTGCCAAACGCTTTATTCTGGGACGCCTGCATTGAGTCTCTTCAACACCTGCGAGTAAATCAAGAAAGTAATGCCGTTCACTGGGAATGACCGGAGGCTGTTGACTAGAAGCCCAGCAAAGAATGCGCGCGCACCGCCCTGCGCGTAGATGTTGCGCGCGCAGTCGACTATCCCACGGTAGCGTCCCTCCTGGTCGGCCTGCAGACGAGATTTGATGCAGTCAAAGGGCATGATGGACGCCCAGGCGATCAGGCCGGCCGTCCCGCCTGAAACGATGCTGGCCACGACGCCGTGCTGGTCAAACGCCCGCCTCCTGTGGATGGCCGTGTAGATGTTCTCGTAGGTGAGCATGTAGAGGCCAAAGCTGCCGATGTCCCTGCAGCCCATGGACACCAGGCCGTGGTAGAATCCCCGCGGCCCGTGCGTGCGCATAACCCACCGGATGCACTGCCGGGGACCAGTGAAGTAGGGCGTGCCGGAACCAGCGGCAGCGCCTGGTGAAAAACACAAACAGACGACCACTCTCATGGGATAAATGATGCATGCGTGTCGGCGCTATTTTATTGTCGGGGACGGGTCTCATCCCTACCCCCATCACCACCACCAGAACTCACCCACCACCACCATCACTCCCACCACCACCCACCCACCATCACCACCCACCCACTATCACCACCCACCCACCATCACCACCCACCCACCCACCATCACCACCCATGCACCCACCATCACCACCCACCCACTATCACCACCACCCACCCACCATCACCACCACCCACCCACCACCACCACCACCCACCCACCATCACCACCCACCCACTATCACCACCCACCCACCATCACCACCCACCCACCCACCATCACCACCCACCCACTATCACCACCCACCCACCATCACCACCCACCCACCATCACCACCCATCCACCCACCATCACCACCCACCCACCATCACCACCCACCCACCATCACCACCACCCACCCACCATCACCACCACCCACCCACCACCACCACCACCCCTTTGACGGATGCGAGGCTGGAAGAGGAGAGGCTGGGAGAGGGATATCGGGACTGCGAAGGGGATGAGTGGGTGGGTGCGGGTTTGGGTTAGGACCGAGGTATGTGAGGGGCCTGGAAGAGGCGTGGGAAGGACTGGGCAGGGACTGGGAGGGACTCACTAAATTCAAACCACATAGACCCCGATTGGCTATGTGAGAGAGTAGCATTCTCACTATCTTGGTAGCAATGTAAATCGCATCAGAGAGCCATTCTTAAAACGGAGATCCTTCACAATAGAAACCCCCCGTCGATCCTGTAATGTGTAGCTTAATACCCCAGTCACACGAGAGGCAGGGTTCGCCGCCAACCTCCCTACGCCCAAAAGGACGCCAACCACCCAGCGTTTTTTTGGTAAATATGTTTATTCTGCTGAATAAGTCTTTTATCAGTGCCGAAGCACTGGTCTTCCAGCCATTTTTCAATTCAGTGTTATTTACACAAAAGGTATATAGAATAAGGTGTACAATACCTGTTGAATAGACAATTTGCACCATGTAACACAATGAAATTCTGAAACCCAAAAGTTCCATAACAATATGGTACAGTAGTGTCATATAACTAGATCAATATTAGTCAGATCAATGTGAGTATTTACATAGTATTTAGAATCTAGGCAGAAGTTATCTTCTGTATTCAGTTGGTAAACTTGTAGTAAGTTTTAATGTTCAGTTGCAGTTAGGCTAGCGGTATATAAATGTTGGTTTGTTAGGAAAATTCTAGTGTAACTCTAATGTAGCTAGTTATGTGAATTTATGAATTATGTTGTTGGGGTGGGGTTGTTAATAATACACTGGACCATCTGTGACCAGTGAAGCAGTGGGACCAATCCCAGTGCGTTTAGGTCTTATATTTTACATTTTTACCTGGACTGTCTCTGTCATCGTATATGGTTGACTGGAGATAACAGAGGAACAGCAACAAATTAAAAAAGTGGGGGCTAGGGGCGTGGGGGGGGGGGGGGGAAACCGAGGCTGAGGGTTTGGTGGTCTGCCACTTACGGTATGGTGACGTTCCATTCGATATATTGATTCAAATACGTTTTAGGCGCCATGTCGGCACCATGTCGGCGCCATGTCGGCGCCATGTCGGCGCCATGTCGGCGCCAGGTCGGCGCCAGGTCGGAGCAGACCACACGGTGACTGCAGCATCGCATGTGTTGGTACCAACCCAGGGCGGCGCCAGGGTGGCGCCAGGGCGGCGCCAGGGTGCCAACCATTTTGAATGGCGCCGCCGGAACAGGGCGTAAGGAGGTTGCACGTGCAGCAGCAGCAACCTCCTTGCGCCCAAAATTTCTGAAATGGACGCCGGGAGGTTGGCGTCTTCGCGGCGACAGCACTCAATGAGGGTGTAGGGAGGGCGCAAGGAGGACGTTTTGACGTCGCGAATCGATCAGAAGCGAACGCAGGCCTCGTGTGACTGGGGGGTTAGAGGTTATTAAAATACCACGAATCCAGCAGGTGCATAGCCATCAGGCTGCCAATAACCACCAATCTCATTTGGAAATTGTTTGGCCGCGCATTCATTATTAGTAATACAAGTGAAGTGGACCGGCTCTGTGGGAGGCGAATAGAACTCCGTTCCTGTGGTCTTTGTCTGTTGTTTTTGTTGTATTTTTGTGTACATTAGTTGATTAAGCAGGGGAAATTGCAATCGCGGACGATTGGTTTTTCCTGATTCCACTGCTCCTTGCCCTATCCGAAGAATGCCGATTGCCAGGCTAGGAAGCGAAAAGTATCAATTTTTAGGTCATTTGTTTGATTCGACCAGGGTTCGAACCCACGATCTGCCAACACGGGAGACGGAAGCTCTAAAAACTCATTCGGCCATCCCGTCTGGTTAATACACTTGACTCCGCCTTTCTACCATTAAGGTCACTGGATTGATATCGAACTAGATGAGGCTGGTTATAGGATACACATATCGCGGATTGATATAAAACTAGACAAGGCAAGATACATCGGAAATGGCACTATTCAGCGTTGGAGTTGTAATATTTAATAATCGCCATGAGCATCTCGGTCGTGTTGGTCCCACATAAGCGCAGGGGTGACACCTGGTGTTATATCCCAGAAACAGTGATTGGGGATACACCGAAGAATGTACGTGACCATTTCCACTCGTCTTGGCTGTATATGTGGTGATGGTACCCATGATGTCTTAATATCTTTATCTCTGAAATGTTTTTCGGTGAATTTGTCGGAATATCCCGATAGAGGGCGCGCACGCCGCTCATAGCATAGTCGCCTTGACGACATCCCGATAACAACATGTTGACAGCAGCGGTGAATCGAAGGCGGCACCTAGTGGAATGACATCCCGCCGGCAAACCAGCGTAAAGCCCCAGTCACACTACCCGGACGAGCCCCGGATTTTGAGCCGGACCACCCCCGGACCAATCGCCCGGACTGTCCCGGACTGCCTCGCAGTCACACCTTCCCGGACGAGCCCCGGACGAGCCCTGGACCAGAGACCGGATTGCCCCGGACTGCTCCAGACGACCCCCGGACGACCCCCGGGAGTGATACGACCCCCGGGCCGATCCGTGGCTGATCCGTGACTGATCCGGGGTGATCCAGGTCTTATCCAGGAAGTCCGGGAGTGGTCCGTGTCTACGCCGGGGGTAGTCCGGGATAGTCCGGGGGTGGTCCAGGTTAAACCATGGCTCATCCGGGGCAAAACGGCCCTGGACCACCCACGAACAGCCCGGACCGCCCCCGGACCACCCCCGGACTACCGGGACCACCCCCGGATCATGCCGGATTGAGCCTGGATCGCAAAATCCCCCGGACTGCCCCGGATGTTTTAAACATTTTAAAACATCCGGGGCGGAGCCCGGACGGGGCCGGACGAGCCACGGATCAGGCCGGATCAGGGCGGGTCACCATGGACGAGAGTATGTTCCTGTTTCCTAATCACATATATAACTTTAAAGAAGAAAAGGAACACGGTGGGCACAAGCATATATGCTCAAAATTGTAGGTCATATAGCAAAATACGGATATTCCGCTGGTCCCTCAGTAAGCTTAGATGGTGGCACGTGGAGGATTAGGTAAATACATATACATAGGAAGTGTTATTTTATCTCATGTAAACTATTTGCTAGGACAACTTAACTGCAATCTGCATCGAACACAAATGTATGGCAATAATCCTACCGAGTTTGATCATCAGGAGGCATGTGTTTGCAGGTGCAAAGTAAGTAAAAAGCATACATCCTATACTAAAAAAAATAAGGGTAGGAGTTGCTTCAACGCCAACTTCCGGTGGATAAGCTGAAGCTGTGACCCGGCATACTGGGAGCGTCCAGCTTCAGACCTTCCTGGGGGAACCAGCAGAACTCGGAACGCGCCGTATCTCACATGCCTTTTTCGGAGCATTATCAAATGTATTGCTCTTTTTTCAAGAGACATCCTTGAACGTCTACGAACCTAGATAGAAGATTCACCTGTGACTCTGTTCAGAGGTCAATTACAACCCTATGTAAAGGTTGGAGAAAATGTGTCTCACTGTTGATGGTCTTAGTTTGGCATTCCTACTTTATGTTTATTAAAATCCAATAGCTACAATCCGATTATATATGTTTTCACTCAACATATACTCTCGAGAGTGTTCAAATCACATATTACACAAAATCAGTTTGAAGTTATAAAGTCCATGAAGTAAGTGCTCTAGGTTTGAATGAACTGGTTGTACCACCTGACTATCTCAGCCAATGAAAATGACTGCCTCCTGACCTAAATTGGATTATTACCCAGGAACCTCTCTGTCCAATGGCTGCCATGCTGACATGTGAACTCTGTCAATTCAAACTTTAAAGTTCATTGATCTACTGAACTAATCTACTAATCATTTTAAAAGTTTACGGTAAATATATCAATGCATGTGAAGAATATATTTTGCATGTTAGATTAAGAATTGATATGCTCATTTCTTTTACCCACATTTTCTCCACTTTTTACATAGCGCTGTTCGTCTCCCCTACTCAGGCTACTGTAGTATGGGGTGAATCTTTTATCTACTATGAACCCTACCTACACAGACCAGTGATGGGTGCCTGCCTGCCTGCCTACCTACCTTTGCCTGTGAACGAGATCTGCGATTGCAACACTACCTTGACGACATCAGTCGGGCAGGCTACGGCCAGCTGAGCAGCGCCACCTACACTGCCTGCCAGGAAGATGTGCAGGTTGGACGGCGTGGCCGGGGAGGCGCGGGACAGCACGGCCAGTGTGTGCCCATACACGCCGAAGAACACCGAGTTGATCACCCCGGAAGACATGAGGGGGAAGCCGAGCCCACGGAAGAATCCCTTCGACTGCGATGGGTAGAGATTATGGGGAGGTAGAATAACAATCTAAATAGACATAAATGACACCTGCCATCCCCCACCACGACCCCAAAAATAGTAGCTTCTAATACCTACTTTTAAGAATGTGATTAGCTGCGTTTTCGGGATGGGTTAATAATTACATGAATAATCGCTATATTATAAGGAAATATTCAGAATAGGCCAACTAAGAATAGGAATTCATGAGGGAAGGTGGAATAAAACCCAAGTAAACATAAATCCCCCCCAGAAGTAACTTCTAATAGCTACTTTTAAAGATCCGATTAGCCGATGCTTATTTTTAGCATGGATTAATAATTACATGAATATTCGCTATATCATAAGGAAATATTCAGGATAGGCCAACTAAGAATATGAATTGGGTAGAGATTAGGGGAGGTAGAATAAAACCTAAATATACATAAATACCCTCCTCCCCAGGAAAAAGTAACTTCTAATAGATACTTCTAAAGATCCGATTGGCTGGTTTAGTTTTTTTTTAAAGGGACCAGATAAATGTCACTGAGGGACGACCCGTACTCTGAGAAATGCTCTCCAATCATACGTTTGCCTGTTTTCAGTTTATGCAACTACATATGTGTGTGGGGGGGGGGGGGGGGGGGGGAGAGTGCTGACATTGCTTGCTTCTGTTATGTTTTATTTAGTCCAGCAGCACTGACAATTTTAGACAACCATATAGAGAAAACAATGTTTGAAATTGCAATCTAAAATAATAAATATAAAGTTCAAATGTTTATTTATCATAACCAGCTACTTTTTGTCTGAATAATTGATTAAATCATGTAGATTAATAGACTTTAAGAGTTGAATTGAGAGCTTTCTGTGGCTGTGATGAGGGAATCCCACCTATGATGTCATTCATACATCACAGACCTCAACTCTCCTCCCACATGTTCAGTGGCATGAACTGAACAAACTAAGCAAAGGTATGTTTGGAGAGCCTTTGATGCTGGATTCGTTTGTATCTGGGTGAGGAATACCCGGCGACTTTAAGCATGGATTAATAATTACATGCATATTCGTTACATAATAAAGAAATATTCTGAATTGATAATTGGTCAATTAAGACTTAGCAATCGGCAAATTCAGATAATATTCCTGGAAGGATCCATCCCTAAATACAAAATAGACCTATTCTGTGATACCAGGCAGGGATTACATATGGTATAAGTTATTTACAAATGATTACAAATTCACTATTATTGAGAAAAGGCTATGTGATAGATACTGTGCTTTGTTGTCTCGTGATAATAATTTATTGTAGTGGACTGCTTCTTTATGAGAAGATATTTTTAAAGTATATCAAATAAATCCTTTAATAATTGCTCTAATTGCTTGGTTAATGGTCTTAGTAACATGTATGTGATTCAATGATTCAAATGAGGATTACGAGATTTGGTTGAGGTGAGCATGATCTGTTGTAGTGGACTATTTCTTTATGGGAAGATATCTTGAGAGTAGATCAAATGAATCCTTCAAGAATTGCTCTAATTGCTTGGTTAATAGGCTTAGTAGCATGTTTGTGGTTTAATGATTCACATTGGGATTACTAGCTTTGTTGGGGGGTATCACGGTGGTTATGTTTTGGCATCCTCCAGTGATGCTGGGTGACACCTACACATCCGGAGTTCTTGATGTGCCGGATGGCATCCAGTGTTCCCTTATGGGCCCCGCCAGCAGTTTGTAGTTGAACCTGGAAAACACACCACGGTCAGCTCTAGTTCCGCCTCCAAATCTACACTACATACAGCATGCACATTTGTTTATATAAATCATAGTCTGTCGACTTGGTATTTAACAACAAAAATTGCATTTTGTGTGCATATCAATAGCAGATGTAGATGAGATATACAAACCGCTGCACATGTGGCTAACAGTGAGTGCGTAAGGCAGCTGTATCTACACACCAGGTAGATGAGATACAGTGACACTTGCACCTGTGGCTAACAGTGAGTGGGTAGGATGGCTGTATGTACACGCCAGGTAGATGAGATACAGTGACACTTGCACCTGTGGCTAACAGTGAGTGGGTCAGGCGGCTGTATGTACATGCCAGGTAGATGAGATACAGTGACAGTTGCACCTGTGGCTAACAGTGAGTGGGTCAGGCGGCTGTATGTACATGCCAGGTAGATGAGATACAGTGACAGTTGCACCTGTGGCTAACAGTGAGTGGGTCAGGCGGCTGTATGTACATGCCAGGTAGATGAGATACAGTGATAGTTGCATGTGTGGCTAACAGTGAGTGGGTCAGGTGGCTATATGTACACTCCAGGTAGATGAGATAGTGACAGTTGCATGTGTGGCTAACAGTGAGTGGGTAAGATGGATGTATGTACATGCCAGGTAGATGAGATAGTGACAGTTGCATGTGTGGCTAACAGTGAGTGGGTATGATGGCTGTATGTACACACCAGGTAGATGAGATAGTGACAGTTGCATGTGTGGCTAACAGTGAGTGGATATGATGGCTGCATGTACACACCAGGTAGATGAGATAGTGACAGTTGCATGTGTAGCTAACAGTGAGTGGGTATGATGGCTGTATGTACACGGCAGGTATATGAGATAGTGACAGTTGCATGTGTGGCTAACAGTGAGTGGGTAAGATCGCTGTATGTACACACCAGGTAGATGAGATACAGTGACAGTTGCATGTGTGGCTAACAGTGAGTGGGTAAGATGGATGTATGTACACGCCAGGTAGATGAGATACAGTGACAGTTGCACGTGTGGCTAACAGTGAGTGGGTAAGGCGGATGTATGTACACGCCAGGTAGATGAGATACAGTGACAGTTGCACATGTGGCTAACAGTGAGGGTGTAAGATGGCTGTATGTACACACCAGATAGATGAGATACAGTGACAGTTGCATGTGTGGCTAACAGTGAGTGGGTAAGATGGATGTATGTACACGCCAGGTAGATGAGATCCAGTGACAGTTGCACATGTGGCTAACAGTGAGGGGGTAAGACGGTTGTATGTTCAAACCAGGTAGATGAGATACAGTAACACTTGCATGCGTAGCTAACAATGAGTGGGTAAGGCGGCTGTATGTATACACCAGGTAGATGAGATACAGTGACAGTTGCATGTGTGGCTAACAGTGAATGGGTAAGATGACTGTATGTACACGCCAGGTAAATGAGATACAGTGACAGTTGCATGTGTGGCTAACAGTGAGTGGGTCAGCCAGCTGTATGTACATGCCAGGTAGATGAGATACAGTAACACTTGCATGCGTGGCTAACAGTGAGTGGGTAAGGCGGCTGTATGTATACACCAGGTAGATGAGATACAGTGACAGTTGCATGTGTGGCTAACAGTGAGTTGGTAAGGCGGCTGTATGTACATGCCAGGTAGATGAGATACAGTGACAGTTGCATGTGTGGCTAACAGTGAGTGGGTAAGATGGCTGTATGTACATGCCAGGTAGATGAGATACAGTGACAGTTGCATGTGTGGCTAACAGTGAGTGGGTCAGGCGGTTGTATGTACACACCAGGTAGATGAGATATAGTGACAGTTGCACATGTGGCTAACAGTGAGTTGGTAAGATGGCTGTATGTACACGCCAGGTAGATGAGATACAGTAACAGTTGCACGTGTGGCTAACAGTGAGAGGGTAAGGCGGCTGTATGTACACACCAGGTAGATGAGATACAGTGACAGTTGCACATGTGGCTAACAGTGAGGGGGTAAGATGGCTGTATGTACACACCAGGTAGATGAGATACAGTGAGAGTTGCATGTGTGGCTAACAGTGAATGGGTAAGATGGTTGTATGTACACACCAGGTAGATGAGATACAGTGACAGTTGCACATGTGGCTAACAGTGAGGGGGTAAGATGGCTGTATGTACACGCCAGGTAGATGAGATACAGTGACAGTTGCATATGTGGCTAACAGTGAGTGGGTCAGCCGGCTGTATGTACATGCCAGGTAGATGAGATACAGTGACAGTTGCATGTGTGGCTAACAGTGAGTTGGTTAGGCGGTTGTATGTACATGCCAGGTAAATGAGATACAGTGACAGTTGCATATGTGGCTAAAAGTGAGTGGGTCAGCCGGCTGTATGTACATGCCAGGTAGATGAGATACAGTGACAGTTGCATGTGTGGCTAACAGTGAGTGGGTCAGGTGGGTGTCTGTATACACCAGGTAGATGAGATACAGGGACAGTTGTACATGTGGCTACAGGCCCGGTCACATACACGTTAGTGGACATAGTTGAACGTAGTGGAGGCTAACATAGTTGAATGTAGTTGAACATAGTTGAACATACCGGCATCCATACTTCTCCATCATGCTAACTTGCTAATAACCTGGGTGGGGCGTGACTTCCGATTTAATCTTTGGACATGTTCAAAAGAGTGCTATATAAGGCAAACGTGATGCTAACGTACTCCAGCTGACTCTAGCATACCCTAGCGTGCTCTAGCTTACTTGGACGAAGCCATGGTCACATAGCCGTTAGTAGATGTAGGTGAACATAGTGGAGGCTAACGTAGTTGAACATAGTTTAACGTAGTTGAATGTAGTAGCATCCATACTGTAACATATTTATCCAGACCATAACATATTTATCCGTACCAAAACCTGCTGTACCTTAACGTATTTCAACTTAGTTTAATGTACTTACACCACGTTTGACCCACGTTAGCCTCCACTATGTTCACTAAAGGGGCTGTCACATTACGATTCATCGCGCCAAATTACGCCGACATATGTGATTTTTGGCCGCTACGTCGTTATGCATTACGCATGTGTTAGGCGCTCATTGGAATACGTCAATGTACATCGATGTTCATTGAGATACGGCATCGTGCGTCAGCGGGTCAGCAAAGTTTTGTACATGCACAAAGCTTTCGATGTATGACAATGTTCGACAGTGTGTGGATTTTATGTCGGCCGTCTGCTATGTATACATTAGGCATACATCGATGTACATTAGATGTAGTTAGACAAACATTGTTCACTATGTTGCACTACATTGACCTACATTAAAGGTAGTGGGAATGTACAGTCCGTGTACTGACAACATATGGATAACGTATATCGAACGTACGTTTAGTGTTTCTCCAGCTTGTCTTGACGTATGTAACGTATGAGGCATAGTTCTGGCGATCGAATAACATATATAATGTTCACCGGCATTCTGTGAACGTACCATGAGTGTAATTCAAGCGTTTTTCGCTCAGAAGCATGTTACCCATACATTGGCCATACGCTATGTATACAGTACGTATACGTCCAACTTTGCCCCCGCACCGAAAAGTTTTACGCTTCTCGACATAAAAAGGTGATTTTACATGTTGGCCGTGCGCTTGCGAGATGCATCGTAATGTGACAGCGCCTTAACGGATATGTGACTGGGGCATTAGAGTGAGTTGGTAGGGCAGCTGTATGTATACACCAGGTAGATGAGATACAGTAGAAGTTGTACATGTGGCTGACAGTGCATAGGTACAGCAGCTCTAGGTACATATCCAAAACATGTAGATGAGATGCATCGATAGCTACACATATGGATAATATTCAACTTCACATAATTTTTCACGGTTGCCAAATATAAAGCGGCAATAAGTTGAATGCATATAATACTGATACAATTTTACTAGCTAGCAATAGTGAGAACAACAAAAAGAGAAATATGAAAACTTGGAATTGAAGAGGCCATCATGACATAGAGATGCCTGTGCTATAGAGGTAGTGGGGATGATTGTTTGCCTCTTGGAGTTTTACGCCCTGGCAATATCTAAGGTCATATCAGGACGGGTCATGAGTATGATTCCGGGCCAAGTGAAAAAAAAAAAGACTTATCAAAATTGTATTTGCACTAGTTTACCTGATATTTGGCAATGACTGGTTGGCTTGTTTCAGCATAATGTGACTGAGTGGGATATTATTTGACCGTCCTGGCAGTATGGTATCCCTTCTGATAAGAGCATGAGATGTTGGTAGGGTGTAGAACCTCAATCAGTTAATCAATGAACACGTCAACATAGCATTGTTTACCTTTGTTGTGTCAAACGGATGCCCCACGATAAGGCCCGCCGCGCCTGAAAAATAAGCCATGTCTTAGATCTAGGTCACCATTCGATACAGAATGTATGCTATGTCCTCTAACACCAAGTATGTGGGGAACAGAAAATGTTTAATAGAATATACATCAGGATGCCCTTCAATTAAATGTTGACCACATCAGGAGGCACCACACGCACATGGATGCATGGTCTCGCCAAATTGAATGTCACTAGGGTGGTGTAGATTCCACTTCCTGTCTGTGTGGACATAGGTTCAATTCCCTGCAGAGTTACATTTAAAGATTCACAAAAGCTGGTGATTTCCTTTCCATCAGTCTGGCGCTTAGCCTTATCTGGGCAACGTGACTGGGTTAGATTCTAGTGGCATCTCAGTGTGCCAGCACTATAAAACGGTGTACATTGTCACAAGTCGGTACCCGTCCTCATATGACCTCAGATGTTTGTAGCACGTAAATCCCTAATCGTGTAACCATGAATGGACAACAAGAACAGAAGTCAGGATCTACCGAGGTGTGACAAAAAACTATTGCAGGGGAGTTCTCTTTACATTTCAGAATTCCTTCCTGGTTGTTGCGATATATTCATTATGTAACCGTATTGCTTACCATTAGACCAGATCTTTCAGTGTCCAATAATTCGTGAACACTTAATCCATGTTCGTTCAGTATCAAACCGTTGAGGCACAAAAGGTTCTGTAGTAACACATCACCATTTGCTATCAAAGACAAACTGTCATTGTCACCACCTTATCAAATATCGCCGTCGATATCGTGTCTGTTGTAACTTCTAATAGAGAAGCGGGTTTGGATTTTTCTTTTTACCTGCGTGACAACCATGACATCTTTGTTTATGTTTTGGTGTTTTTTGGTAAACATTTTTATTCATCTGAATATGTTCTTTGCCCATGCTTAACTTGCCAATGCTTATCTTGGGAATGTTTTAGTCACTCATGTATAAGGTGGCAGCTCCTTTGAGTTTTAGGTTTAAGTTGTAGACAGATCTCACATTATATTAAGACGCGGGTTCGGGTGTGACAGTGGATACTCATGATGGTTTCATGACGCTGTCCCACTGAGATACCATCCCACCACCATAGGACGATAGCTCACTCAATCACAGTATACTGAGCAAGCCAGTCTATCTTAGAGCTGCAAAGTTCGATGATTGATTAAATTCCTAAACCAAAATACTCACCTACATTTGATCTTACATATCCCACTTAGATAGTACTGCATACATTAACCATGTGTTGCTGCATAGAACGATCAACCTTATATATTTATCTTAAAGAGATTGGAGAAATTCAAAACCGTTGGACTATTTAACTTTAATAATGACAAGTTTTAGGCCAACTAGTCAAATGTAACAATTTACTTTTATAATTCCTTTGTTTGAATCGGCCAGGTATCGATCCCCACACCTTCTGACTGAGAAGAGGACACTGTAGCCACCTAGGTCATCCAGTCCGGTAAAAGTGACACTGAAAATGCTGGTTGAATCGCACCCATGATTAGCTGCTAGTAATCAGTATTTCACTTGCTTTGTGTAGATAGCATATTACATACATTAAACAGGTACTGCCTGATATGGGTTGTAAGCTTGACCAGACTTTGGAATGAGTAGTGCCTAATGCAAAACCCGGCCGAATTTGATAATAGACCTTTTCTGTTGAGTATGTACACACAGGTAATTTGCTAGAATGGACAACAGCAGTTCATACCACTTCCATCAGAAGGCAGGTTAGTAGTGGAAATCTTCTATAAGACCTTTCCCTACAGAGCATTCTGCACCATACAGAGCATTCTGCACAGTGAGCTGCTACCCACCACATTAGTTCCTCTAGTGCCATCAGAGGGCGGGCTTGGTGTTAAAAATCGGCTACTGGACTACGAATAGTCGGATCCCAGGAGGCTCATTGCAATGGATATCGGCATAGAGCACCAAATATATATAGTCATTCAACAAACAATGCCGGCACCTTGGTATTTTATGATAAGATAAAACAGTTTGATACGCATGTAGTAGTCTACAATGACCTCTCACTCTCAGACAAGGAGCCACATAGACAGGTAGGCGTGGATAGGGGAATTGCATCAGGGAATCTAGGTAGTGTAATGGTTAGCATGCTATCCCAGAATGGCTTGTTTGTTTGTTTGTTGTTGTTTTACGTCCTTGCAACATATAAGGTCATATCAGGACGGTCCCAGAATGGCAATAGGTGCGAATTTGAATGTGCTTTAGGCGAAATATTTCCTATTTTCATCACCCATATGACACTAGCTCCGTGACCAGAATCCTCTATAACTTATAAGCTATGCACTGTATAGTTGTTGAACCTACCCTGTGAATGCGAGTGCATTGTCTATATGAATGTAATTGTAAGCACGAAACAACTTATGGAAGTAAACCATTTAAAAGAGCTACAATTCCAGGGGGACGAGCATACTGACCTCCCAGGCAAGGAGACAGGTAGGTATGGATAGGGGGGTTGTATCAGGGAGCTTAGGTAGTATGGCAAGAGGTGTGGATTTGAATCCTCACCTCGTACATAGGACTGGGCCTCTATTAGATAAAAGATTCACCCGGTACTTGTAGTACATGGGTGAAGGACAACGTAGTGTAAATACGGGCGAAAATAGGTTTAGTATGGAACATGAACTAGAAACTGTGGCTCCAGTATCAAATGGCTACTCATATAGGCACAGAGTTGGTGAAATGGGCGAGAATGCAAAAGGACAAGATGGCGGCCAGAGAACGCCATCGATTTCACTTTTAAATTGCATTAAAGTATATGTTTTATTATATTTTCCAACTCAAAGTAGCGGGTAAACATGAAGACATATACAAAGAATAAATGTTGCTTCTTAGATTGAAAAATTAGGCTCTCATAAAGACTCATTTCATTAGCCCGATTTTTCTACCTTTTTTATATAAGGCTGATCTTCACCCATGTACTACAAGTAACGGGTGAATCTTTTATCTAGGCCTATATATGTTACTTCATTTACACTTCATGTGGAAGTTCATTCGTGTTATTCTAAATAGGTAACGCATCAGAACAGACCCCTGTGTGTTGGTGGGTTTTTTACATTCTCTCCCAATTTCTCAACTCCATGCCAATATAGATAAGATTGCGCAATGGAACCGGCGACTCTACAATGTGTTAATTAGGTACATGTTTCACACTGTGGTAATTTTTGTTCGTATTTAGACGAGGTTGCAAGGCTCATCCTGTCATCGTGAGGCATTTTCTAATAGCAGTATACAGTTGTACATAAATATGTACAGACGAGTATATATCCTGCATAGTATGGCTGTCCATAATTGAATAAGTATACAGTGGTCCCTCCACCTTCCCCCCTCTCCGAGTTGGGGTGAATCTTTGATCTAATTTGGATCGTACTCACCGCCTAGCGCACCAGCTATGTAGTCGTTAAGGACGCTGTTGCTAGGGGTGGCCATTATGTAGGTCAGGTGTACCCAGCTCCGACGGCGCCTGGTAGGGGAATAGAAACAGTACATTGTAAACTGTGTGACTGAGTGAATCTGGGCGATTGTAGAAACAAAATTATTCCCGGTGGCGTAATCTAGGTTGAGGCTTCTGTAGTTAAACTCTGACAGTTGCTGTTACTGTTAGGGTTGCTCAGCCGTAATGACCCTTTGCAGAAAGGCAGATAACTTTGCAACAATTATTCAATTCAAGCAGTTTTATTCCGAAATATTACATGCTGTATAAGCCATTATATGATAATAATAAGGCCGGAAGATTCAATCTGCTCCCCAGCCTCTCGTCCTTCATCAGTCATCGGCTGGTGGAGCCTATATTAAGCCATCTACTGCTATAACCTTATGTGTGCAGATGGCGCCACCTCCCCACCCACGCATCAACGACTGTTACACTCATTGTACCGCTGACAATTTTAAAAAAAAGAAAAAAATGTTATCCAGTTATTATCGGTTGGTAATGTGCATAATGTATCACTATCCATAATACATAGTAATAATTCAATGCTCGATGTAGGTATGCATATCGTAAAACTGTAGACATTTGTTATATGTGAATTATAATTGATTATAATAATATAAATAACGAAGCATATATCAAGGTTTAATTATATTTATTATTACTGTTGTATCTATATTATCGTGTATTAGGAGTCGCGTACCAACCCCAGCGGGGGGCGCGAATGGGGCGCCACCTGTACAGCACCGGAATTGTATCACTCCTGTCTCAGGATCGTCTGAGTTTGATTCATAACCATCACCATCTATATTATTCTCCACCATAAACAATTGGTTTCCAAGCCAATGTGATTACAATTTGCTATATTATTTTGGAACTTGAATTGATGAGTTTTCTCCCTGCTAGAAATAACCATGTGGTACTGCAATCAACTGTGTTAAATATATTGTTCAAATATTTATCTACATAACCCGCTACCTTGAGTGAATAATTTATGAAATCATGTAGATTAATAGATTTTAAAATTCAAATCAAGATCTTTATGTGGCCGCCATCTTGGTGTGATGCATTCCCTCAACTTAAGTCAATATAGATCAACATTGCGCACTGGAACCACCACATCCACTGTTAATTCCTACTGACGCGGTTTTTGCTCAAATTTAAGTAGGATTGTCATTCATCTCTACTCTGTATAGGACTGAATCTTTTATCGAATCAATACCTATATAGACGAAGTGACATTATAACTTATGTAAAATACTTGCTAGGATAATTTCATTGCAATCTATATTAGAAATAAATTAATGGAAAGAATCCTACTGAGTTTGTCATCATATGGTGCAAAATCAGTCCAAAGTATAGAGTATATGTTGAATGGTGCAGCTAGAAGTGGCACCAAGTGTAAGCTGAAGCTGCGACCCGGCATGCTGGATCGCAGCTCCAGTCCTTCACGAGATACCAGCGAAACTTGGAATAGTCGCATGATCAACATATATTTATTCATACAGAGAGTACTACAATCAAATACTCCTCTTCCCCACCCCAACCCCTGCTTCGCATCATATAGCATTGAATCTGCATATTATTAAAATCATTTTATCTCATATTAGCTGTTAACATTTCATAGAATGGTGTTAATTAGTACATCGACATTTCTACGTGCCCCTCCTCTTCGTATGTTTTGTTTGAACAGAGATAAATGTTGATAATTGTGAACGACCCATACTTGATCAACTATAAATACAGTGGGTAATAATAGAAATAGGTCAGTTTGTGTGAGTGAGGATGGAGGGGTCTCTGCAAAGAGTGTACACATAAGTCTAGTCTGTCAATAACGGCCTCTGTCAATAACAAATCTGTCAATAATGGCAAAAAGTGCTGGTCGGGTCAGACCAGCCCTTTAATTTAACAGCATTGCCTCCATGTCTAATGAACAACTGTCTTATGCAGACAACGAGCCGTTGTTTCACCTATTTGATCAATATTCTCTATCAATAATGGCATGCCATATAGTTATAACATAGTAGAAATGACTAATTGTACAAATGACCAATTGTAGAAATGACAACGTGTAGAAGTGATGAATAGTAGAAATGACTAATTGTACAAATGACAAATTATAGAAATGACTTTGTAAGGACAGTCCTAGTCAGTCAAGTATAAAAGAAAAACATTGGGTTCAACCCATTCCGTCAGTCAGTCTCCAGTCCCATGGGTGTCCGTTATAGACAGAGTAGACTGTATATATATGTATATATATATATACATATATATAGTATAGTTATACGAGTCTTACCTGGTGCAGATGATGGATAACTCTTGTTTTCCAGAGGTACTAGCCTTGGATAGTCATGGGTCAGGGAGAAGGAAGCACATCTGGGTCCGGCAATCTTTTACATATTTAATAGGATAAAAAATGATCTCATAATTCTATGGATACTAACATGTTTTCGTTTCGGCACAAGCCAACGTCATAGTCGTGGTAGGGTAGGGTGGGCCCTGACCCACGACTATCCGAGGCTAGTACCTCAGGAAAACAACAGTTATCCATCATCTGTACCAGGTAAGACTCGTATAACTATACTATTTTACCTCGGTACTACCCTCTGGCTACTCGTAGTCCAGGGAGAACTTTACGTAATCTCATTTTGTATCCTTCTTTATACTTATTCTTTAAACATATTACATTACAGTACAAAATAGAATTTTGTGTTCCTCACACGTCTTTAGTTGGTGAGTATGCGAGTCACCAGGCCGCTTGACTTTTTTAGTCGTTTGTTGTAATGTTTTTGCAAACGATCTAGCCATCTTCTAGCCCATGTGTGCCAGGATTCTTTTCGCTGAGATTCCTAATTGTCTTGATTTAGAGACCATGGGCCCCCCCATGTTGAGTGGGATGCGTAGCATCCAGTATTAATGCCTGTCTCTTTAAGCACCTTGATGGTCCACCTTGCGAGTGTGTCTCTCGAGATAGCATTATGCGGTTTAATAAAGCTTATCAAAAGCTGTCTGGAATTTCTTATTCCTCGTGACTTGGATATATATGCCCTAATGGCAGACACTGGACAAATGCATCGGTCATCCAGAAAACTATTTACATGTACCGTGGACAGTGGGTCCCCTGTATGATTTGACTTTAGTAATGTCTCTAAATTGACTGTTGCCTCCTTATTGTCTGTCTCCAGTCCGTCCAGAGACAGAGCCACAATTGTTTTCCCTCTGTGTCCTGTCACCCCTAGATCGTCTTCCTCATCATTGTGGTGGTGTTGATTTTCTTCTGCCTAAGTGTCTTGCACTTCTTCACCACCTTGCCACTCAATTTGCCGTATTTCCCCACCTGCTGGGTGTCCGACTCTGAATCGGTCAACGTCGAATCTGAGGATGAATCTGACGATGAAGACTTAGTCCTCTTCCTCTTCTTAGACTTCTTTTTCTTCGATTTCTTCACCAGTGGCTTTTTCTTCTTTCTCTGGTGAAGTCGTCCCCTTCAGCTGACTCAACTTTCTTTTTGTGCTTTCACTTATGAACAGGCAGCACCACCTCTTCCTGGGACTCTTCCTCTGATGAGTCTTGCTCCGAAAAGTCCTCCAAATTGGAGTCCTTTGACTCGACGATTTGCCTCCTCCTGGCAGCATGCGGCCTGGAGGACATCAACTCCTCCATCTTAAGCTGAACCAAGTGCACGACTCGGTCATCTAGGTCAGCCGGGCCTGCCTCCGAGCCCCCTGCCTCCCCAGAATCTCTGCATTCTGGCAACCTTTGTACCCTCACCGGCAGTGACGGGTCTTCGTCTTCGCTCACCTGATGCATGCGTCAGCCTTACTCCACTTCATTAGCCATAGTTAGGAGTCTGTAAGAAAACAAAAACCAAAAGGTTAGGAATCTTTCAAGGTGAACATGACACTGGCAAACAATCAATGATTAAGCCAAAAGTGTCTACTGGTGTTAAATCCGTATTTAAACCGTCTGTAAAAGAGGTGTGTGATTAAATTTGTCAGTCATAGGTAAGCGATATGGATAACCAACCGAAACCAAACAAGGGGTAGGGGCCAGTGTAGTGGTAGCCTCCCACACTCTCTGTCCAATAAACTTCTCCCACCTGTGGCATTTTGCGGCCAACTAGTTGGAGAAAATACTGCGGAACTCGGAGGTACGCCTAAAAACATTTGGGGAATCTCAACAAAACCTAGGAATAAATCCTAACGATGTAAGTGGCTCCTGCCAAACAGCTATCCGTTCGGCAACAGGCGGCATTACAAAGAACAATGGCGGCATTGTTCTAACAATGTGACAACACATCGTAATTAACCTGTAAATCAATTAATATTCAATTAAAAAGTTTTAAAAACTTGATGTATGTGAATGCTAACATGAAATATACCAACGTATCCATTCAAAAATGATACTAACCTGGTTGGTTTAGTAGTTAATGTAGAAAACTGGCGGAGCTACTCAACAAACATCCTCCCATTGTGAGTAGATTATGCTAATTGCTGGACCCGGATGTGCTTCCTTCTCCCTGGACTATGAGTAGCCAGAGGGTAGTACCGAGGTAAAATATATATATATATATTTATATATATAAATATATCAACCACATGGCACATAGCCACAACTATTTTATGTGATTCCTGAGGCATCTATATCACCTGGAAGTAAATAATAAATTGGCCAAGAGCAACGTGGCTTTATTTCAAATTAAAACAGCTATATATTCAAATTACCACTCTCTGTGAAAAGGAAACAATTTTCTGAATTTAAGCCTGTTTTATATCTGATCTTATTAGCTCAGCTGTGATATATATTGGTATTATGTTATAAAACCTTTTCAAAAATAAAATGTGAATTAAAATTTGTTGTAAGACACTGGATATTAATAGAATAGTTAGTTCTGGACTCCGATAAATATCATCCAACATTATAAGCGTACAATTGTAAAGCTCCACTACGACTTTGCGACCACTTTGGACCAAAGAACCCACAGTTACGGGTGACTTCATTGCGACCAAAGCAATGGTCGCCGACCTCCGAGTGACCATTTTGGTCGCAAGGTGATCCTTCGTGCAATAGCTGCAACCTGCTTGTCTACAGAGAGGTCGGCGACTACTGAGGACTGCCTTGCGACCACTTTCCGACCACTTTCGATCACTTTGCGATCACTTCTGACCTCTTTGCGACCAACCTTTTTGTGTGGTCGCAAAGTGGTCGCAAGCAGTAGTATGACTAGGGTATAACCATGTAACTGACCGTCTGCTTGGTATTCTGGAGACTTGTGACAAAACTGATGTATAGTAAGTAGTCCGCTTCTGGAAGTTCTACAGTACTGTGGCGATCCGAGCGTGAGTGCCAACACATACCGACCTGCAGAGATAACGCACAACCCGTCACTATCTGTGACCCAGCTTATGGAAATATCAACTATGCAGATGCCAGACACTACACTAAGTGCGCCCAGTCACTGATTGTCCTGTTGAACTGAACATGAAACTCGGCGGGAGAGAGTGTTGGTTGGTTGTTGGAGTTTTACATCCTAGCAACATCTAAGGTCATATCAGGACGGGTACCGATTTGTGACAGGGCGCACTCATGGTGACTTTATAGTTCTGCCCCACTGGTAGACCAGGCTGCCAGCACCATGACCTGATATCCCACTCAGTCACATTATCCTGACACTGAGCCAACCAGTCCTTGCCCTATCCTAATAATGCCGAGCGCCTGGCTAGGATGCGACAAGTATCAATGTCATTAGTTTGACTCAACCAGGGTTCGAACCCGGTGGATTAGTGGGTGGGCCATGATTGAGCGCTTGAATTACCGATTGAGTACTTGAATAACTGATTGAGTGTGAGTGAGGGAGTGAGTAGTGAGTGAATGGATGTTTGTATCCTATCACCATCTGATGTCATATTAGGTACCGATTTGTTGCAGTGCGCACTCATGGTAAGTTTATAGTTTTGCCTCACAGGGGAGTGGGGTCAATGGCACCATGACATGATATGGTGTTTTTCTGCCAGACCAGAGAGTGATCTCAGATTAACCTCTGCTATATGGAGGCATTGATACAAACTAATGTATGTAAGCCTACATTTTAATAGTGGTTAGTACTGTAGTGCTCATATTATTACTTGCATATTACTCACATTTATTCTTATATGTACCCACTATGAACAATTTTAAGTAACTGCCATAATGTTGAGTGAAATAAAGTATATAATCCGTTCAACGGGCCTTTGGAATGGCGCTGCCACCTAGTGGCATATAACTGCAGCAAAATGTTCTAAGACATTAATCGGTTGTTTGTATTTTGCTTGCTAACATTGTTACAAACGACATCCCCCTCCCCCCCTTCAACAGATAACGTACTTGTGAATGTCACATACGCTCGTCCATTCCTGTGTATGTAGATGTTTATCTGAGACGGATTTATCTGATACAGTGTCTCGGGTGTTAGAACTTTAGAAGTAGGCCTATATATGACAAGAATGCTGTTGCCCACGCTTGAACCCACCCGTCACCATCATCGGCATGTGTCATATGAGGAACCATGGATTCTAAACCACTATGCCTTAATATGTAGCCTATGACTTTACTAGGTCTATTCTTTTGTGTATTGTTGGGTTTCTATTTTTTTTAACCTTATATTCAATTTTAAGATAATGTAAAATTATTATTTGGGGGAAAAAAATGAAAGCTTACATAATTTATCGGTGAAATAACAAATAAACCCCATACTAGCTACTTAAGGACATCATTTTGTTATTGGTTTTTTTCTACGCCTCTGAGTATATAGCCTAAATAACTGCTTGAGCATTCCACCCAGAGTCCTGACCAAAGCGGACGTGCTTATGTCGCCACTGATACTAAATCTTAATTTATTTGTGATTACAATAAACGGAGGGGCTTGTATGTCCAGCCAGACAGGAGGTTGTGCTGTATGTAATTGTGTGTTAACAATAACAAGGACAACAATGATAACAAGAACAACAAGAATAAAAACAACAGGTGGTGGCGTTGGCTCGGTAGGTTTTCTGTGCATTTGTGTTCTGTGCGGCTCGTGCTAAAGGCCCTGTCACACCTCACCGGATTGGGGGAAACGGGCAGAAACCGAACAAAGACCGGTTTGTGTCCGTACAAGTTTTGAACATGCACAAACATAGGAACGGATGCCGCCAGATTGACATCTACGGTTCTTGTCTGGTTTGAGTTTGTTTCGTCCTTTGGCTATCCGTTCATGTCCGTTTCATGCCCATTTCATGTCTGTTTCATGTCCGTTGGTCCTGCAGCCATTGACCTGATAGCGCAACATTTTGACACATTTGAATACATTTTGATACTTATCACCACCGGACTAGACAATTATTTCCGTTGCTCAATCCGGCGAGGTGTGACAGCCGCTTTAGGCATATTATATGGGAGACAGATTCACTCTAAATACACTATATTCACACGCATGCGCTGTGGCAACGGTCCCACAATCGTAGCGTTCGTCGTCGTTGCCAGGTGTCGCATGCGTTGTGAATATTGTGTATTAATAGTGACTGACTAGTTTGGTACCGTCCTAAAATTTTCAAAATGGTCCGAAAATGAAAATTTTATTTTTATTGGAAGCTCCAATGAGCCAAAAGGAATATACTTTTGGAATTTTCCAAATATCCCAAAATTTGACTGACATACGTGCATTTGAAGGTTAGTAACTTCCATAGCTTTTTTATGCGCTTTGCCAACGGTCCCACAACCGTAGCTTCGTCGTCGCCGTCAGATGTCACATGCATTGTGAATATTGTGTATTGTAGTTGTGTAAGCATTTTGACACTATGCCCAGCCAGCAAAAAAATATATATGGGGCCCATGTGGGTTACGATATGGGACACATATGGTTTTTGCAAACGGGATCCATGTGGGTCCACACATGGCAAGCCCAATATCGGTTTAACTATATATTTTGTGTGAGTTATGGTTTAGACTCTGCATCCATGGAAGCCATGTGGGTCCAATGTGGGAAGAATAGTCGCTTTGGGACCCACATTGGTTTCGTATGGGTACACCCACATGGGTTTGCCCGGATATAGACCATATGGGCCCCGTATACCCTTGTTTGCTGGGTGCTAGGTTTGAACCACAGCATATATAGTACGCCGAATATTCCTTTTTGTGTGATGTATACACATATTCCGTCAAAAGACATTAAAGCAGAATAAAAATACGCCGGTGAAATAATTCCGGTTTTATCGCGCACCTTTACCGAAGTGGGTGTCACCGACTCCACTGACGCGTGACAGGTTAAGTCAAGTGTCAGACCAGGCCGGTTCCCGGGAGTTTTTCTGTTCCCGCCGTGCTTGATCATGTGGCATAGCTGTCTACCCAACCCAGATGTTTGCTAGTGCAGAAAGGAAAATGAACCGACCGTATTAGATGATGTTAACAATAACAGTAAATAATAGCGGTGTTGTAGCTATCAAGTCTGACTGCGATCGTCCGTTGACATTCTGTCCTGAACTTCACGCATTGGTTACACCTTGATCTGCCACCTAACGGTATCCACGTGCATTAAAATGTAGAGCTCTTCTGTCTTGAGGTGAAAGCAGTGCCACCTTAAAGCTGCGTCGTCCGATGAAGCCTTAAATTTTCAAAACCAAAATAAGTATCTCAATTTGGTGCTACATATCCAACTTAAATACTGGTGCACTTGTTAAACATTTGTCGCCACATAGAACTAGAAGGGAATACTGAGGCAATTTAATAGAACCTATTACCACAGAAACCTATGGTGTCAGGGTTTTGGCAAGCTTGCCAGAACTAATTTTGCTTGTTTGCACTTCAAATATCTCAAAAGTTAGCTATTTAAAATAAAAGTTACTTCAAGTGAAAGTAGGGTAGATTATAATGATTACCATAAGATGTTTATCTCAGAAAATGACAGAAAGTCAAAACCCATCGGACGATGCAACTTTAAGCTAAGATTTCATACATGTGGCATGCGGTATGCGAATGCGAATGTGGTATGCCACATAGCGACCCATGCCTGTAAAAGTACAACGTCTGAACACTTTGACTTCTGGATACTGAATGGTTTATTCCCAATCCAGGGCCTTTGTTCTCAGTACGTGCCTGGATGTCTTTTATGCATATATTACAATGCCTACCCCCAATACCCGATGTCAACTTTTTGTGCTGGGGTGTCGTTAAATAAACAAAAACCCCAACAAAATATACCCATGCCATTTTTGGGGGGTTTTCCTCCAAATTTGTGAAGAAAAGTCAAAGTTACTGTGGTTTTCTATGGCAAACGCAGCCATTTTCGCATTCGCATTTGCACCGATCGGTCCATGGGTCAATCCATTTTCCACATTTTCATTCGCATTCGCATTCGCATTCGCATTCGGACACATGGAAGCACCACTATTCATTTACATGCAAACAATTGTTGATCGTCCCCACCTGTGTCTGAAAAATCGCCCTCCCCTGATTTTTTTTAATTTTCTTTTGTTAACTGTTAAATGTAGAACGTGGGTGGAGTGAGAAATTGAAAGGGGAGTGGAGAGTGGGGTGGCTGGAGTGAGAAATAGAAAGGAGAGTGAAGAGGGAGGATTGAAATGGAGAGCGATTTGAAGGGTGATAGGGAGGGAACTGGAAAGGGGAGGGAGCAGGGCCGAGAGTTGGTTAGGTTGGGAGAGGGAGGGTGTTGGAGTGTGGGAGAGAGTTGTTGGATACGGACAGGGGAGGGAATGTGAATGGGGGTGGCAGAGAGAATGGAGGGTCAGCCTGGGGGGAGAACAATACGATTCAGTCGAAACAGATCTAGGTCGAACCCACACTCTCTCGTGCTGATGTCGACTAACCGAAACTGGCACTGGTTAGTATGAACTTGCTCATGCGCAGATATCGATTTCCGCCTTAAACCGCTCCGTGTGTGGACACGACACTAGTTCGCTTCATCTAATTCGCTTCATCTAAAGCTGTGTTTACACGGGCAATTGTAAGCCGAACTAGACAAAGCGAATTATATGAGGCGAAGTAGTGGCGCGTTTACACGCACCGAGTTTGAAGGCGGAAATTGATATCTGCACATGAGCAAGTCGATACAAACCAGCGCCAGTTTCGGTTAGTCGACATCGCCACGAGAGAGTGTGGGTTCGACCTAGATCTGTTTCGACTGAATCGTATTGTTTTGGAATGGTCAAAACTTCTGCTGGGCAGTGAAACCCTAAAAATAAATGATGAAAAAAATATCTGTGCACAGCCTAGCACTTTCATAGAACAAATTTACCGGAAAGTCAACAAACTCAGGTCTCGACTGTGACGTCCTTAATCCGCCGTATCTAAACCGCTACCGTTTACACAGGCAATATGGGCCGACTTAAGCTAGTTCGCTTCATATAAACTACCTCGCGAGGTGCTTTAAATAAAGTGAATCATATGAATCGAATCAGCCCTAATCCGCCTCAGAGTCACGTTTAAGCCGTGTTCACATGGGCAACGTAAATCGATTCATAGAAAGCGACTTGCCTAGTTCGCCTCACATTTCTCGTGTGAACGGACGTCTGAGGCGGATTAGGGCTGAATCGATTTCTGTGATGCGCATTCTGTAAACCACCTCTCGAGGTAGTTTACGTGAGGCGATTTCTGTGAATCGATTTATTTTGTCCGTGTGAACGCACTGAGGCGGATTAAGCACCTCACATGCATGCGCAGTCGACACCTTAGTTTGTTGACTTTCCAGTCGATCAAAAGCACATATTATATAATTTAATTAATGAAACCGCTATCTATGCACAGATATTTTTTTCATCATTTATTTTTAGGGTTTCACTGCCCAGCAGAAGTTTTGACCGTTCCAAACCAATACGATTCAATCCATAGATATCTAGGTCGAACCCACACTCTCTCGGCCGACGTCGACAAACCCAAACTGGCGCTGGTTAGTCTGGACTTGCTCATGCGCAGATTTCGATTCCGGCCCAAGTACTGCCCGTGTGAACGGGCCGCTAATTCGACTCACCTGATTCGATTTGTCTGATTCGCCTCACATTTTGCTCGTGTGAACAGGGCTTAACATGGCGAATGTGAGGCGAACTAGGCAAGGCGCTTTATTTGAGGCATTTTAACTCGCTCGTGTAAACACGGCTTAAGTCGGCCTAAAGGTGTGGGTGTGAACACGGCTTTAGTTAGATTAGAGCGGTAGTTAACATATGAATCCCGTAAATTTTATTGTACCCTGTCACTGTCAGTGTCGATATTCTAATAAGTGGATAAGTTCTTATCGTTACCATATTTATTAAGTACAATGCCCGGTGGCTTGCCCGGTGCGATTAAACTAATGTCACAGTGGCCAGTCCAGCATCACTTCCTACTCCATAAATAATCTCATTTTCAGAATCTCCCAACCCATCCCTAGTTCTGAGATAAGATATGGGCCTACGTTTTAGGAACACGTTTTAGGAACACGCTTGTCGTGGGTTAAGAAACACCAAGACACTATAACCCCCACCACCACCACCCCCAATGAGATATGTCTTCTCATATCCACATGCACGACTAGCAAAATATGCACATCCAAGAATGTTCAATAAATTACCCTCATCTCTCCTTTATCTTTGCACACAATTATGCTTGGTCTGAAACAGTGAAGGTTGTGAAGAAAGCAGCGAGAATTGTTTGCAATGTTGGATCTCGAGAGCACACAAATAAACTGTTCTTTGATCTTCGTGTTTTAAAACTAATAGACTTAGTTAAGATAAAAATTTAGTATGGTTATTTACAATGCAAAGAAAGGGCTACTGCCAAAAGGTCTAGTCATTATTCAAAATAAGTTCAGATAGTAGCCATGATACGCGACAGAGTAACAGTCTAAGACAGATATTTGCAAGAACAACCTTAATCAATGTATAAAAATATGGAATTTACGTGATAATAATGTTAAATGTTCAAGGAACATATAGGCCTAGGGCCTATATGTTTCAGGGATTGTATGAAAATAAAATATTTAAGCTTTACCAGAGTGAAAATATATAGTAGTCTAGTATATAAACAATGCATGAAATGTCATTTACAGCATTAAAGATAATGTCAAAGTTGCATGGTCCGATGGTTTTGAGTTTCTGTCATTTTCTGAGATAAATGTATTAAATTGATTGTTATAATCTAGTTTCAAGTAGCATTTATTTTAAATGGTTAGCTTTTGGGATATTTGAAGTGCAAACATGCCAACACTCTTCCACCATAGGTTTCTGCAGTAACAGGTTCTTTTTAATTGACTCAGTATTCCCTACTATGTGGCAACAAATGCTTAATAAGTGCATCGGTATCTAACTAAGCTAGATTATGTAGAGTCAAATCTAGATAATTATTTTGGTTTTGTAAATGTTATTCTTCATCGGACTATGCAGCTTTAATATACTTTCAATTTTAAAATATAATATTTTTATTGTATTAGCAATGTATATGTGTTATTTTGAACTGGGAAAAGCGCCTCATAACTATTGTCGGGCCTACTTCTGCGTTCTGCTTTTTCATGCGAAACATTACTGATATAAATATCAGCTTGTATGTACAGTGATCATGTGAAAATAATTAAATATCGTATTACCAGTATATCTTATCTTATCTCATTATCTATTCGCCATTATGTTATGGTGTGTGAGATAAAGAGCAGACAGCGACGAAGAGGAATATATATATATATATATATATATATATATATATATATATATATATATATATATATATATATATATGATAACGTTTTATTAAGGTAAATGACACGCCGATGTGCATCGATTTAGAAAGGTGACATGGTCACACCGTCGCTTCCACAACCACACGCTTTTTTAGCAACGTTCTGTACATATCAGATTGTTCTTTAGTGGCCTTGACCTTTGACCCCACATTCATTCAGCCACTACGTAACGCTTCAATAAGAATGGCTATTGATTAAGACTGCTGAATGTTACGGTCAGTATTGATTTTGAAGCAAAGTATCATGGCGCAGGATTTCGTAGCGGGGTGTTTAGGAGGTGAGTTATTGTTATTATTAACTATTAGTCATATTTTTCGCTACCGAGCGATATTTTTAGTTCCATAACTCGATCTGTTGAAGACCATAAATTATTATAAATGAAGGCGAGGTCGTAGTCGTAGGCCTACTAGAAAGCCGTCAATCATGAATCAATTTAATGGAATAATGAGTCCATTGAATCAGGAATGACCTATGCGGGTTCTTGAACTTGCTGCAATTGTGCCTACTATTGTTCAATTTGTTGTCGGGGTTTTGGCCATCAATGTAATGTCAATCTCGAAACATTCTTGCATTTACCAAATTTATGAACCACGTTCTCCAGGCTCTGCCCTGTGGATTTGAGTAGCAGTAACCAGACCTGTTATTGGAGTCTGTACCTGTAACTAGTATTGGTGTGAGTAGTTTAGGTTACACAACAAGTCCACAACTACTAATGTACTGATCCATTAAAGGGGAACGCTATTTGGATACAATGCAGCTTTAATTGAAACTATAATTATAGTGAAAAGAACTCATTTCATATATGCCGAACGCCATGTTAGGTACAATGACTAAGGTAGTGATAAACTTTGGAAGGCATTAGTTTGACTCGCATGGATTTGAACCCATGACCTTCCTCGTGGGGGAGCAATCGCTTTTTATCGATTCGGCCATCACGTCCGATTCCCGTGTTGCAGGTCGTGTATTTCATCTCCGCCCGAGTTAAACCAATCATGTCCAATGACTTTAGAAAACAGATCATACATGTGAGCACGCAGCCCGTTGTTCAGAATTATTGAGTATAGGAAAATACTGGTTGGCTCAGTATATCGTGATAATGTGATAGAGTGTGACATTGAGATATGATCAAAGTTGTTATTCGTCATGATATGATTATATTGATATCCACAGGTGCCGTGGGTGTCGTGGTCGGCCACCCGTTCGACACAGTTAAGGTAAGGTAGGGTAACCCGGGCCGTAATCGATTAATCACCTCGGATCATCCGAACCATTTTTTTTGTTTGCTCATGTGCAGATCCTACCAACTCGGGTTGAATAAACGAATGCGCTCGGGTCGGGAAAATGGTGGTTTTATCCACAACTTTTGTGGTTCTTTAAATAACCAATATAACTATAGGATTGCATAGTTTAGTTATATGTCCATTTTAATCTGGACGGTCATACTTTTACATTACAATTTCAAGAAGTGTAGCTTTACAGTACAGGCTCTCACTACAGGTACCAGCACAAATGCTCCTGATACCCCCAGCCAAGACCTGGGGCATTGGAGTCGGAACATGTTGCACACGGCTCGTGTATTTTTAGGTTCACCTCGGGGTGTTCTTTCTTAAAGATTTATACTGCCTATCATGGATAAGTCTGAATAGACTTGTTTTCACCATTAGACAGTTTGTCGATAGAAAGCCCGAGCCTACACTTTTACCGAGCCAAGGGATTTTGAACATCCCACACCACATAGACATGGTATGAAATCAACTGGCCGTTGATGACGCTGTAGGTTATACACAGCGGTGGAAATCCAAATTGGCAGAGGTGGTGTCACAGGGACCTTCAGATTAGGAGTCCGACCAAGAAAAAAGGCAGACACTCTAACCACTCCACCACAGAGAACACCATGATTTCTATTTGAAATTCTGACGACTCAGATAATCGTCATAATTCGAATACGGCCCCGGAGTCAAGTGGGACACGGGGCAAAGTGAAATCCTGCCAGCAAAGTCAAGTTGGTGGTGCCATCTAGCTGTATGTTTTTTCACTATATGCTCCTTACTTTTCTAATTTTGTTAGAGTCGTGTGTGAGGGAAGGATAAATTTACAGCCATGATTCCGAGACTGGTCTTGCAAGTTTTAACAGCTATATATACATATATAAATATATGTATATATATATATATCTATATATATATTATTTACAAATATTTCCTCAATCTACTATCCCGTAGATGTTTTTATTACTTATTTTCTTCAACCGATTATTTAATCCCCCCCCCACCCCCCGCCCAGACCTAACAAAAACGCCAACCGGGAATGGGGATAGAATCTCGACCCTATCCACGATGCAGTCAAAAACGTAACAAGCATCTTCCGTGAACTAGAAGTCTGTTGTAGGACCCCTACCACTAAAACTTTAGTACAGAATGATTTATTGACATATCATTAAGTACAATTAGGCCGGCTAGAGAGGAACGCAAGCGTAAGGTTTTATTAGTGATCAGTACCAGGGTTGTCCTGGAAATACCGGGAAATACCTACCTGTCCATAATAAATACAGGGAAATACCTTTTTTCATATTATATTTTTCAATGTTGTTCTTTATGTTATTTTTGGTTCATACTATTTCTGTGTGATATACTTACTTAGTTACTGGTACCATTCCTTCATGTTATGATAATATAAATATAGAACTTCACATGTACCATATATTTATTACACATATTTTTCCTCTCATTATCAGTTTTCCAGTAGATGCATACTATTGTATATATACATAGGCTACATAATATTACCAATCAATGTCTTCCTTCCAACAAAGGTATCACATAACCAACTTGGAAGCTTTATCAATACCAAGGTGATTTCTCAACTTTGCCTGTATTAGTTCAAAGTTGGAGAAGATTCTCTCCATGGATGCTGCACTGGCCCATAGGCACAGCAAAGGTATTCTCATGGCAAGTGACGATAACTCAATTGACACTGTCTTTGATGTCATAATGCACTTCCAGCACACTATAGGTTGTCTTGGCATGTGTAGCATCATGCCCCAGTGCCTTAGTAGTAATGTCATCTGCCTGGAGGTGACAGTTCTTGGAGGATCTCAGAATTTGATTCAAATGCATACTCCTGAGCAGCTGCAATATGCTCTGGAAGAAGCTTCTTACCACAGTAGACTGGATGAAGTGTTAGCAAGATTGTAGCTGTCCTGGCTTGGCTAAATCTCTTCTTGATCTTGGCCTTGTGAGGTTCCAGTACATTATTAATTCGCTTCACTCGGAGAGAAGGTACAAGAGAGTTTATGCAAACTTTATATTTATTTTGAAAACAAAACTAATGTCAAGTAATCAGATTGTGGCCCTGAGGCTGATTGAGGCTGGCTCGGCAGTGCAGGTGAGTCACTGTGCGAATCGTGGAAGGCTGGCTTCCGATAACAGGTGGTGTGTAATAGTGAGTCAATCATGGAATCGGAGGCGTAATGTAAGCCTGTACCAATATAGAAATGACATAATGAGTAATCAACAAGGAACACATTGATAAATGTCGGAATCAAATGTCAGGAGCAGCACTTAACCCTTAAGAAAGAGGGTCAGTGGGTGGGAAAATTTGTAGTTACTCCGATGAGAGCGTAGTGTCAAGTGATCGAAAGTGGGTGGGGAGGTCATGTGTGCTGGGTGTCGACTAGCCTCATTCTCGAATTAACCATGTGTTCTCGAATTAACCATGCGTAATTCGCTTCACTCGGAGAGAGGACACAAGAGAGGTTATGCAAACTTTATATTTATTTTGAAAACAAAACAAATGTCAAGTAATCAGATCGTGACCCTGAGGCTGAGTGAGGCTGACTCGGCAGTGCAAGTGAGTCACTGTGCGAATCGTGGTGTGTAGTAGTGAGTCAATCATGGAATCGGAGGCGTGATGTAAACCTGTACCAATATAGAAATGACATAATGAGTAATTAAGGAGAACATTGGTAAATGTTGGAATCAAATGTCAGAAACAAATGTCAGGAGCAGCACTTAACCAAACAAATAGGAAAGTGCTGCGGGGGCTCTAGTGATGGGAGCCTGGTTGAGATAGTTTGTGACAGCATTACTCTTCCAAGAGCCAGCGAGTTTGATGTCCGGTAGCGGGACGTTAGCGAGGTGACAGGCCTCAGCAGCTCCTCTTCTGAGGCTATGCAGAGTCGGGGAGTTGGAGTCGGGGAGGACCGCCACAGCGGAAAGGGAGAAGACACGCGCTAGGAGTGACACGGTTAGGAACCGGGATGAGGGCAGTATGAATGCAGGGGAGCCAAATGGAGGAGGGGGAAGACGGCTGGCATAGTTAATCCAGGCCGCTCGAGGACAGCATGTTGAGCGTGGAATGGCGGGGAGAGAGAAGGTATGGGGAGGGTGTGAGCGGGTTCTGGTCTTTGTAGAGCTAAATGAGAGGCGTAATGCTGTTGGGAGAATGAGAACATCATGGAACATGAGCGTATGAGGACCTACTGTGTCATGTGACGGAGAAACGAGATTGCTTTGTCTGGTCATCATCAAATAACTGATCAGTAGGCCCGCCATAAAAACTGCAGCATCAGGACCAAGGCGGGTAAGAAAGGAGATTATGCGTTTCAGTTCATTGGGGGTAAGAGGAGTGGCTCTCGTTACTATGTGGTGTGAATTCTCTTTGATTCCTTTCTTCAGGACCAGTACCTGATATGACTCGAATAACGGTGCAGTGCCTGTGACTGAGGCAAACCAAGTTTTAGCTGAACTAAAGTAATTGAACACCAAGCCTAGTGCTTTAAGTCTCATACCGAGATGGAACAGAAAAGATGGAACATCATACTGGCTAGGGTTCAGTGGCGCGACTGATGTTCTCCGCAGAAAGCTAGATAAACCCTGAGATGGAGCCGTTTGTTGCACCAGGTGCCTTCCGACAATGGCTTGGTGTATGTGTGGAGCAAATAGAGGTTGTGCGTCAAGGTGTAGCCTGGAAGATAGAACCCAACATTAATCTTATCTTCCAGGCATAACAAGTTATAGGTCAAAGTTAATCACTTCAAGGGAGGGGAAGACAGTAATTCTGGCGAGTCATCACTTAGTGCACTCATCTACGGCTAGCTGCTTTGCTTTTTTACTAGAGGCTGCCCTACTCAGAGCATCTGCCAGGACCAAGTCTGCACCGGGTTTATGTTTTATTATTAACGATGTGCTAGCTGAGGCCGTGATTAGCCAGAGTTGCCTGGTGTACACACACAGGAAGGGCTCTGTACCTGACCCTGATGAGAGAACTTGTTGAGAGGTTTGGTTGTCAGTGTTTACTATCACGTTATAGTTATGAGGGTCCTCAGGGAGATTGGTAAGAGCAAATACTAAGTTGAGCACCTCCAGTTGAGTTATTAGGGGAAGGGCAGCTATAATGTCTGGGGCGTACTCTACGGAGTAATATGCTGTGGGCGAGAAAGCTCCTCCACCAGTGAGTGTCGAGTCTCCCAACCCAATCTGGCGGGGACGCCTTCGGGAGGAGGAGAACCTTGTTACATGACTGAATGAATTGAATGAACCAATCTAAGTCTTTCAGGACCTCTGGCGGGAAGGGCTGCTGACCCACTGGAGGGCAAGCTCTAAGAGCTGAGAGGACCCTATTCATGAATCTGGTAGCCGGTTTGACACATTTGGCGAGGTGCTGGAGCTTCCCTGCCAGTCTTTGGAGTTACTTCTTGGAAGCTGTGACTTTATGGAGCCAGACTTTGCATTTTTCAAGCACCTCAGTGACTTTCTCATGAGTGAGTGACTGACATCGCCACTGAATCAATGCGGAACCCCAGCCAGACTGCGTGGGTGGGAGGCAGCTAAAGCCAAGCCCAAGTCACTTGTAATCTTTTGAAAACACTCATAAGCAGCGACTGTGCGTGTGTATGTGGCCTCTAACCCGACGAAATCATCGAGATAACAGAGTGCAAAGAAGCCTTGTCTTCTGAGCAGCCACACTAGCACACGAGTTGTGCGAGGACACGCCAGCGCAGAGGTGTGGCAACAAAACGGTGGAGCTATGTCTACATAGAATTTCTGTTTAAGACGAATGCAAAGAAGCGGGACTGAGAGGGGACAAACACAAGCTGTCTATATGCTCTGGTGAGATCGCCAGACCAAAGCCAAGCTCCTTATCCCTCTCTGGAGAGCTGATCCATTAGTGTAGAGACTGACAGGAGGGAGAATGAGAAGGGGGCACGGTGCCCTGGTAGTAATCTTTAGTTATCCCTGCATTAACGCTCTTACCGAGCGGGTAGCTTAAGTCGATAATGATACGTTTAGAGAGAGAATTCTTCTTAGGCCGCGTCGTTATCGGGCTAACTGACACCAAGGTTCGAAAGGGGGGTGATCGAAGGGGCCCAGCATTGCGCCTAATTCACATTCTTTCTTAAAAAAGGCATTAATATGTATGTCTGAGTTGGCGTAGGGAGTGTGGTTCTTAAGTGTGGGAGTCGGCACTACCGGGTATAATCTATAGCCAGCCATAATCGAGGAAACCTAGTAATTGTGTATCGGGATAGTCAATCAATGCTGACCGCCAAGCCGGAATGTTGAGGCCTGACGGTACTGACAGTTTAACAAGTAGGTAATTAGGGAGGGCTGAGTCCTTGACACAATTATACAGTTTAACGTATGACTCTGCGTGCTGAGTGGTGGAGAGAGCTGCCCTCGGCCAAAAAGCTGCTAGAGTTGACCTGAACTCAAGTGGTGAGGATCGGTAAACTTGTCGGTGGTGTCAGAAGTATGCAACATCATATTTGGTACAGTGTGTTTTGCATGTGTTAGTTCTCGGTGTGGTTTTTTTCGTAATTATTTGTGGAACATTAGTCATCGACTGGCTATGTGTGTCACCAGCTGTGAATATGGTAGTGGTGCCAGCTGTTATCGGCGTTTTGTTGACTGCGTGCTAGGTATGGGCAGAAAGTGTTGCGTTTACTGAAGTGTGACTAGGTTGCGTGACCATTACATGGTCGAGTGTGGGCGCATGGGCTGAGTTTAGTGTAGCGTGACAAGGAATTGTAAGCAACAGCTGTGGTGGGGTGGCCGTGTGAGGGGGCGTGGCTGGGTTGTGGGGACTGACTGTGACTGGGCATCAATGGCGGGCTCTATGTGAGAGTGGGGGGAATTACAGCCGGTGCGGCCGCTGCTGAGTGCTGAGGAGTCGGTGGCTGCCTTCCTGTTGTGGAAGGCCCTCCTCTTCTGGCAATCTTGCTCTTTATGAAGATGAGTTCTCTTGAGCTGGTACGCGCACCAAGCGCAAATGTGTAGGAACTTGGCTGGGTGAAGCCCATGTGATGTAGCAAAACCACAGTCCCAACCCCAATTCCACGGATTAAAGGGCTTGCCGTCCGTTTCTTTGTTGAACTCATTCCTAGTGTTTATGGGGTGGCGGGGCCTCTGCCGGAGCGGGAGAGGGGGTGGGGCTCGAAGGTTGGTAGTAATGGGAATACGGCTGCGCTGGGAACTGATGGTAGGAGGATTCCTGGGGAGCACGGCCTGCTGCAGTACAGATATATCCCTTTGCATATCTTTTATCAGTGCCTGGTCTTCCACCCATCCGGGAAACGGCCAACGGAAATTAATTTGAAGACCTTTTTTTACCACCGTCGTCAGGTCGGCCAGTCCCAGGTCATGGCCATGTGTGCTAAGTCTCTCTCGTGGTTGATAATATGTTTAGCCCAGGTTGGGGGGAGGGACGAGAGTGCAGCCATGTTTCTTAGGGCCTCAAAGTATTCTGGCCATGTTGCATCTCCCCATATAATGTAAAGGTGCGGGAGGAAGGTCGTACCTTTGGGACGTTTGAAGGTCGTCGCAGTGTCCAACAGCAATTCTGTGATTGCCGAGGCGGCTTGTTGCACCCTGGCTTCGGGCGTTGTGTTGGCGCTCACTTCGATAGTCGGGCCGGATGGCTCTAGTACCTCCTCGAGATAGTAGCACGAAGCAGGGGGGGCGTGTCCTGAACCTGGGGCGCTGGTGTTGGCGGAAGGGCCACCAAAGGGGCGGGTGGAGTCACACGCCCTAGTTGAAGTTGGCCTGTCTGAGACGCCGCGCCGCGAAAAGGGACCTTGCGGGAAGGGCCGAGGGAAAGGGAGTGGCTACCGAGTTCCTCAGGGGAATGGCGGCTACACACTCCAAAGCATTAACTCGGGTGGTGAGTTCTTTGGTCAACTGTAGTCTTTCATGTTGGATTTGGAGCAAAGTAGTGGTGTCTACCTGTAACATGGGCTGCAGTTGGGGTGTTGCCTCCTCCGACGGCAGGGCGGCTGCTTTTGGTTGTTGTTGAGAGTGTCTGCAGGAGTGCGGGGCGGGAACCCTTGCTGCTCTATGGAGAGAGGCCTGCCTTAGCTGTGAGCGCAATGGCAGCCTCCCTACTGGCTTCCTCTGTGGCATGATTGGCGTGACCGATCATTGTAACGTTGTTAGGTAGTTAAATTGGTAGTTGCTCCAACGAGAGGGTAGTGTCAAGTGATCGAAAGTGGGTGGGGAGGTCACGTGTGCTGGGTGTCAACTAGCCTCGTTCTCGAATTAATCATTTTGGCGGGCCAACATGCGCCAAGTGAGAGAATAGAACACCAGTATTAGGTCAGTATTAGGGGCCTAAAGCAAAAACAAAAGCTCCACCCTTGATAGACAACTTTCAATATCCATCATAATTGCCTCCTTTTCTTCCTACTTAAGCAACTTTTCTCCCCAATCCCACCCCAGTAGGTTACCTACCTGTATTCTGTGTTCTACCATTACTTCTGGCGTGTCCCATGTTAAATTATTTAGTGCATATTACTCCTACATTCGTCAAACCTCGTTTTGATCATTCAGAGCCTCTTACTACTTGTGTACTTTGTCTAGGTGCGGTTACAGACAAATGCTTTCCACAACCTGAATGCCTTCCAGTGTGCCAAAATGATCATCGAAAAGGAATCGGTAAAATACCAATGTATTCGCATATCTATATTATCATTTCAAAATATATTAAACTAGACTAGCATAGCCAACTGGTTGTTTTTATCCTATTTAACGATCCCAGTAATATCACTGGCGTGAAAAATGGAGATTTTACCAATGTAAAAATATTTATATTTAATATAACGGAGCCAACTTATTCGTTGCCCTTGTAGTAAGTACAGTAAAACCTCCCTAACCGACCACGTCCACAGATCGACCACTCCCCTCTATCGATCGCTTTATTTTAGTCCCAAAAATACCATGGTAACCATATTCTAACTCCCTAAACCGACCACTCCCTAAATGGACCACTTAAAGTCGGTCCCAAGGTCGGTCGGTTCATACTGATAAAATCACTGATGACATGATGTGGGATTTGAGAGGTTTGCCTCAATTAAAGCATAGTCGAAGATGACGGGTATGCAGGTATTGCAATACCTCAGGGAGTTTGACGCCCCTGCCCTGCAGAGTTGTAAACCACTGCCTTGTGGTACAGGTTCTTGACCGAACCGAAGGGTAAGGGAGCAAACCCTAAACAGAAAACCATGTCACTGTGGCAGCATCAAGGGCGGTTGATGTATGGAACTCCCAACATCTCCTGACGAGCCACTGCAGGGACAAATAGTTTTGCACCTGTCTGGACATGTTCTTGCCGGTGTGAAACCTCTACTTGCTCCCTGAGAGAGTGCCGCTGGTAACTTGCAAAAGCCAGCAGCACTTCAACACTTTTGCAGGCAGCTTTCATGAAATGTACTTAGCTAAATGGAGAGCGGCAGTCAAGTAATGAAAGCAGTCTTTGTCGCATCGCGACCGACAGCATGATGATGATGATGATGACGAAGATGATACTCATTCCAGAGACATGAGCGTTTGAAACCCATTTTTGGTGATAAAGTGTTTATTAAATAATTTTTGCTTTCAAACTTTTGCTACTTTGGGTAGTAGAAACTGAAATTTAAAGTTACCTTAAGAGTCAGCAGACTAAACACTGATATTGCACTAGACACATAGATCGATATATCTCCAACTGTAATGCATTTTGACAAATCCTCATTTAACACACAACCTCAATTTGAAACCATGTGACACCTACATGTCTTAATAAGTCAATTTGGGGAGTGTTCTAATGAAGATATAAAGGTCCTTAGTTCAAACCCTGGTCTAGCTGTGTTCTATTTAGGTTATGGGTGGGATTTTTAAATCCTTTATTTCCAGATGTGGTTATCCGCTTTTATGTCGTGCAGTACTTTTAGAAGTAAACAATGTAAAAATGTACACAAAATATCATTAATGTCTGATGCAATTGTTCATTTGGCTGGCACAGCACTGTAACAGGATCAAATGTGTGCATGTATAATGGTTTTTGATTGGTGTATGGTTATCAAGTGCTGTAGCTGACTTGAATGTTATGTGATACAGTATTGTGTCAACTAGCCAGTTAATTGTATGTGGCATTAGATTGTAACAAATTAGCGGCTTTTTTAAACCATGCTTCCCTTGCTTGTTGAAACCAGGTAAGCGGCTTGTACAAAGGCATACTCTCACCTCTGTATGGCTTCACCCTCATGAATGCCATCGTGTTCGGAGTACAGGGCAATATCCAGCGCCGTATGCCCAACAAGAACAGCCTTACCACGCATGCCGCTGCAGGCTTTGTGGCCGGGGCTGTCCAGAGCTTCGTCTGTTCACCGGTTGAGCTCGCCAGAATCCGAATGCAGAATCAGGGTGTCGGTATGAGCTATAAACAGCTGCACCATTTAGATAACTACTACAAAGGGCCAATCGACTGCCTGTGGAAGATCTACATGGCGAAAGGAATTTACAGCGGAGTGTTCCGTGGCTTATGGGTGACAATTATTCGGGACGCGCCAAGTTTTGCCCTCTATTTCCCAGCCTTCCATGGCATGTGTCGCTACGTCACACCATCAAAGGAGGAGTATAAAATCAGAACTATGCTGGTTTCGGGCGGGATATCTGGAATGCTTACCTGGCTATCCACATTCCCCGCTGATGTAATCAAAACACGCTTCCAAGATGATCATCTTCACAAGTATAAGAACTTAAGAGAATGTACTATACATGCATACCAAGAAGGAGGGTGGAGGATATTTTTCAAAGGACTTAATGTGACTCTCATGCGAGCTTTCCCATCAAATGCAGCCACAATGACTGTGACGACACTATTTCTACACAGTGACACTGCAGGAGGTGAAGATGATTATTAAACAGTCATTTTGGTGTTGTTTAAACCATGACACTTGTCCGTCCGCTGATTTTTTTTTGCAAATGGGTGAGTTGGTGCCATTAAAATCAACAAGTAGCCTTTACATATGATTGAATAGAATAGAGTGCTTGAGACTAACTGAAATTTTTACTTTCTTGTTGAACTGGCAATCCATTAGAATTCTGAGGCATTTATTGTCAAAAGATAATGTTAAACTTGACAATTCTTTTAATTGGTTGATACAATAAAGGAACAAGCATGCCTAAAATATGGATGAAACCAAGAGCAGCATGTCGTTTATGATATATACATAATATATGTGCATATGTATAGATTTCTATTTTAAATACGTTTGTATTTAGTTGTCCTAGAAACATAATATTTATAACATTTTCATTTTCCATTCAAATTTAACTAGTTTGATAAGACTATATACATTGGTATGAGCTAATTATGCCCGCCCACATGTCATAACCTCTGTAGCCCTTAAGCGGGCATTCCTTACACGCGTTATGCCCATGATTCCTTACACGCGTTATGCGGCATGCGGCATGTGGCATGCGGCATGCAGTGAAGTATATAAAAAGTACATGTGGCTATCTATCATTCATTCTTTCAATGTCTTTGCTGTAGAAACATGGCATCTCAGTTAAAGTTGCTGGAGACTACTGCAGATGTCTGTCTCCCGATTGGGACGGTCCTAACATACTAAACTGAGCCATGTTAGGACCGTCCTTTTTGGTCTCACGACTGGCTATATTTAAAAAATAAAAATAAACAAGTATACTCCTTACTGCACTGTATATGACCAAATATTGCATTTATATCTATGTACCTTTTCGTATGTCACATGGGGGTTCCTACCTTTATTATAACCAAATTATAGATAAGTATTCATATTTCTGTGCATATGGTAGCATTTTTAGCTTTCCCGTAACCGTCTGTCTCCCGATTGGGATGGTCCTAACATCCTAAACTGAGCCATGTTAGCACCGTCCTTTTTGGTCACACGACTGGCTATATTTAAAAAATAAAAATAAACAAGTATACTCCTTACTGCACTGTATATGACCAAATATTGCATTTATATCTATGTACCTTTTCGTATGTCACATGAGGGTTCCTACCTTTATTATAACCAAATTATAGATAAGTATTCATATTTCTGTGCATATGGTAGCATTTTTAGCTTTCCCGTAACTGTCTGTCTCCCGATTGGGACGGTCCTAACATCCTAAACTGAGCCATAGTACCGTCCCTCTAGGCCTGTGTGTCCCCTCCACACCCTTGTATGTGACCGTTCCATAATGCTCAGTCGCCTCTCCTTGTCTAAAACTAATTGACAAATGCGACTGATGATTTTCTATTCGCACCAGCTTGTCACATACCGCATGCCGCACCGATCGCTACATGGACTGATCGGAAAAATGCATTCGCATTCGCATACCGCATGTAAGGAATATAGCTCATAGGTTTCAAGGCGTTTCGATTTTTTGTCGCATTCGCATACCGCATAACGCGTGTAAGGAATGCGCCCTTTATTGGTGTGAACAAGATGGAAATAAAATTCAGGAGGCAAGTGATTAATGTTGCAAAAACCTTTTAATAGTACTGATTGCAGATTATACTTTGGTTATATAATGTGGTACTTATGTAGGCCTATAAGAATGACATAAGTATTCCATTGGGTAGAGTCATGATAACGTAAAGATCATTTATCTGATTGGTTACCTGAAAATTGCATTTGGGGAATTGGAGGAATTCAATGCTTGTATTATAAAATTTAGTTGAATATTAGCTTTACAAATAATGTGGGAGGGGGGATCTTATTTTATACATGTAGACTGGAGGAGTCATTTAACATTACAAAATATTGATTCATGTGGAGGCATTAAGATTATGGGTGTGACGGTTACTGTTAGTAGTCGATTTGGGATTATGCAGATAATGGTTGCAGTATACATTTGAATTGTCTTGGTCAACTACAGCTTTTTTATGTGCTTTTATCAGCTCAGCCAGGCCTTAGATTTTTCGTTACTGTATTTTTAAAACAAATGGGAATATTCAACAAGTTTTTCTCACGAATTTATAAGCAAAATAAAATGTGAAATAAAGTTATCATGGTATGGTGCTGCACCCCATATATAAAATTTTAATTAAACTGCAACAAGATTAGGTGACCTAGTTTGTGGGATTTTTTTACGCAAAATCTTTTCATTGCGCGCTCTCAAGATATATATTGTGCAATGGATCGGTTTTCAAACATTACAATACATTTCGGGAGAATTGTTGTGGTCAATTGTTTGGGTTTCACATCCTAGCAATATCTATGGTC
The DNA here is from genome assembly GCA_030323885.1 of Branchipolynoe longqiensis. Classification (NCBI taxonomy): domain Eukaryota; kingdom Metazoa; phylum Annelida; class Polychaeta; order Phyllodocida; family Polynoidae; genus Branchipolynoe; species Branchipolynoe longqiensis. The sequence continues at coordinate 58,134,521 of CM059186.1, read as the reverse complement.
AGATCAGGACGGATACCGACTTGAGACGGTGCACTCATGGTTACTTTATAGTGCTGCCCCACCAGACCATGGCCCGATATCCCAGTCACATTATCCTGATAAGCTAACCAGTCCTTGCCTTATCCTAGTAATACCGAGCCCCAGGATAGTTAGTGACAAGTGCCCTTTTTTTTTTATTATAAGTAATTGATTTGACTGGACAGCCAGTCTGCTTCCCGGGCCCTTCTTACAGAACGGTTGTTGTCATTTTTCTGGAATAAGTACATTAATTTGATTGTTATAATCAACCTTACTTTTGTTTGAAGTAACTTATTTTAAATAGTTAACTTTTTAGCTATTTAGAGTCCAAACATGTCAAATTATTTTGGCAAGTACACCAAAAAGGTGACAGGCTTTTGCAGTGCCAGGTTCCATCAAATTGACCTAGCATTCCCTTCTCTGTGGCAACAAATGAATAACTGCAGTAGTATCTAACTTAGATATGTATAATTAAATCTAGACACTTGTTTTGGTTTTGATAAGATGTTTTATCGGACTATGCAGCTTTAACTTCAGGGATCTACAATGTGTAAGGTCCTGCCACCTGGTGGTTTGGAGCAATACAAACCTTCTGCACACACGCATGCACTTTTTGGTGTTAACAGGCCAGTGTACACAGCGGTGTGTGGAAGGGAAGCGTGGGGGCGGGCTGTCATTGCTGGGACTCAGGGAGGAGGGAGGGGGGGGGGGGCGGTAAGAGATTTTGCAATACCATGTAGCAAAGATCTGACACTGTATCATATAAAACAAATTAAATATAAATTCAAGTCAACTGCAATTGAAAATATTTTGTTAATAGGAACATTCATATTTATAACGCGAGATGAAAGCTTCTTAATGTAGTGTTTATTTGATACGACTGAACAAAAATGTCATCGGTCAGTCACCGTTCCCGCGTGCAGAATGACTGACACGGCGTTCAGGCTTGTAGGAAAACTTCCCGTGCATGACCTCATCTTGAAGGCAAGTAACACAAGGGGTTTATTCATTGGGCTGGCAAACATCACTGCATATCTGTGTAAATGTGCCTATTCCATGCAGCCAGCTTTTTAATTTCTATAAATATCACTTCCATGAAATACAACGGGGGAAAAAAAAACTATTTTATATATCCAGAGCCCTGTGTAAGATTACACCAGTTTCAAACACAATAAAAAATGTAGAGCAGAGTACACAAGTAGCGCCAGTGACAATCACTTGCTCATTGCCTACAATCGTCCTATTTACAATCTACATGTGAATATAATGTACACGGTAGTTGACGGCCAGGCCACGAGCGTCCTGTGCGTTTAGGCACTCCACCCACTCCTGATCCTTCCATTCTACTCATTCAGTTATCAAAGTCATCATATACATGTGGCTGCAGTAGCATTACCATAATAGAAAAATATGTATTGTATCCAACAAATCCTTGTTACGTTCATTGCAGATTCTATTCATCATTAAATTGCATTGCCTTTCCCATTGAGAAACATTTTTAACTAAAAAAAAAACTTTAAAATACCAGATACAAATTGAAAATTGTAATTCTCTTGAATAGTAAGTATTCAGAGTGCACCAATCTTCAAATGGGCGGCGCACCAAGTCCGAAGAGGATTCAGGGGGCAGTGTGCACAGGGTGTCAATCATGCTAAAAGGACCCATTAACTGCCGCACTTCTTGACTGGCCGAGGTGCGGTAGACCTTCGCAGCAGACCACTACGCAAAGAGGCTGACGGGCAATGCGGGAGTAGGTACCCAAGCATCACCCATCGCTGGACAACGATTGCAGGCCAGCGGTTGCTGAGTGATGCGAGAGGTGCGCACTCGTTGAAGCCACGCGGCGCCATCACGTGAGGAGCGAAGAGGCTCATCAAGCAATGGTAAGGTACACGCTCACCTAGCAAAGAGGAGGAAAAAACTAACAGGATCAGTAATGGTTATATTATCAAATTAAATTTTAAATTACTATTTTTTTAAATGTACAAGATAATATAGCACAAACTAATGACTAAAGCTGTTCAGCATTGAAAATAAGTTCTATTATGAACTTATATGTTATGGACAGGGTAAATAAACGATCAATAAAAAAATAATATAACAAATTATTTATATCTTCTTTAATCAGTAGTTCTAGCCAGCGAAGGCTAGCACTTTAAACATATATACGGATGTCCGCATTTAATTGGATTATACCCTACGATATCGTTTTCTGATAGGCTGATGCCATGTCCCCACACCAGAGAGTGTGGAACTTGTTGGCTTTGTTTTAAATATACACCTATTAGAACTAGAAATATAACATTTACAAAATAGAAAACTGCATATTGATGTGTCGATGATTATGTGAGGCTTTTTACATGCCATGAAAATAATCAAATGTATGCTGTTATTTGGGGGGAGGGGGGGATACGTTAGATAACAAACTTATTTTTGTTTGAAACTCAATATTTCCGCAGTACCGAAAAGGCATATGCCTATAACATAGGGAAAATAGGACAGACAGGAAAGTCCAGGTAGAGAAGGTCCCTTTAAACTATTGGGGCCTTGCCATAGAGTATAGCTTGACATAAAAATATACATGTAGTTATAAAATATTAGACCTCATTACCGCACACAATAGCATACATAACATACGACTGAGAATGACTGTGTATGTGAAATTGTATTGTAACGGAATTCCCCACTATAGTACATGAACAATAATTTAATATCAGTTAGTTTATAATCTAGATCTAGTAACTAATACATGCACATGCTGTGAAGAGGTAGAGGTCACATCAACATGTTGGTATCTCTGGAAGTTACTTTCAGCAAGTGCTAGTTCAAAAACACCAGATATCCTGATTATACTTCTTAAAAACACTCTTCAATATCACAACGCATGTAGGATGATACTTCAGAACTTACATTCTCAACAGTCGAAGCCTTCCGGTTGGTAGACTGTACTGTAAAAGTCAATAGTGTAACATTCTCTTGTTAGTATTATGCTCGTTTGTATTGGTTATTTTTGCACACAAAAAGATGAGTGATGTATTATGTGCTAGCTACAGGTAAACACCACTATACTAATGGTCTGCAATAGTGTGCGAGACACTACAATTTAACTTCCACTGTAAACACTTCTAACTAAAAATGTATATAATGTAGCAAGCTTACATGACCTTTTTAATCAGGGCCGAAATATTTTGTTACACTCCAAAATGTAGATAAACAGTGAAACATACAGCCCCCCCCCCCCCCCACACACACACCCTCTAAAAAGGAAAGTTGGAAATTAGACTTTAGTCATACATTATAGAATGTGACCACCTAATAATATGTATGGAGTAACATTTATGCTAATTGACTACGACCATCCTTATTAAATCTCACATGCTGCAACCCTGCGAGATCCAAAAGTTGGTCACAAAAATAGTTGTTATTTGCAAACGAACCAATATTACAAAATTGAAACATGATTTCAAATTGTCAGGCAACTATATTTTCATGACTTTTCATGACATTTGGCCCCATATCACAAATTTTAAAGACTTTCCAATACATCATTTTTTAAATTATCAAATTTAAGAACTTTGTAGGTTTTTAAGGACCGGTACTAACCCTGTTAATTAAAATTTGAATTCATTTGATTTTGATTTAATATATTGAATATGGTCAGCATTTCCTTCGGGGTTGATCTTCCTGCATGTATACCCAAATGAATTACTACAAACTGACAATAACTAACTAACAAATGAATCTAAACAATTTAACAACAACATCAAGATAAACTACAAGTTAGAAAATTACATGTTATGTATACACTGTATATGCTATGGGATATAATTGAAGTTATAATATAATCAAGTTGGTGGCTAGTGCAGGGTTCCTTATTGTGTAACACAGATACATAACAATATATATAGAAGTACATATATATACAATGCATAGTACATATATATACTATGAATAGTACATATATATATATATACTATGCAGGAGTCATTAAGGCTCAAACGACCTGGTCTGGGGACTAGAGAAGTTGAGGTGATGTGTAATGGTTGAGATTAGATGACATTTTAGGGATGTATTTTTTAAGTTCTTGCCGTTCCCTTTAAATTGCTTATTCTGGATATATATTGAGTCAAAGAGGACTATTTCAGAATTCTCAGGATCTATCGCATGCCACCTGAGTCTTCAGGTTAGAACCATTCTGATTGTATGTACATCGGTTAATTTCGCCAATACAAACATCGCGATGGGCTATGTTTACACAAATGTTGATGAAATATGTGAGGTGAGGTTGTCAAAGGGAAATCCAAGTCCATAATCAGCCTGGTACTAGCAAACAGTAGTGTAAACATCAGCTAAAGCGAAATTCATGCAACCACCGTCATTTGAAGGCGCGCCAGACGTCAAATCCCATTTTTCAAACTTCATAACAAAACACGAAAGGGCAAGGTTTATTGTTGCGAGAAGAAAGCAAATTATTAAATCACCCAGATGGTCGCAATGTTAATTATTGCGGACATTAACGCGGAGAAGTGGTACTTACGTCTGAATCTGCTGCAGTTGATACGTGGGTTGATTCCTAGACCAAAGAAAGGGGAATAAAGGAATCAAAAATACAGTTGACATCAGAAGACCATAGGTCATTCGCCAGGCCTTTTTAGTGTAACAGATCACTATGTTTTGACTCAAGCTAAGATTCCATATACGCGGTATGCGGTATGTGGCATACGGCATGCGAATGCGGCATAGATACCCATGCCAACACCCAATAGGCTTTTTGTGCTGGGTGGTCGTTAAACACCAAAAATAGATGCCCATGCCATTTTGGGTGTTTTTTGCTCCAAATTTGTGAAGGAGAGTCAAAGTTACTGTTGTTTTCTATGGCAAACACAGTAGCATTCGCACCGATCGGTCCATGGGTCGATCCATTTGTCGCGTTCGCATTCGAATTCGGACATATGGAAGCACCCATGTGTATTTATATGCTTTGCCATTTTTTGTTGCATTCACATGCCGCATACCGCGTATATGGAATCTTAGCTTTAAGAATGCTGGACTGTGTTTTAGCCCATTCAAATAAATCAAATTATTTTCAGTCCATTTCAATATAGTGCCCCATTAAACTACCAAAACCAGTATAGAAACAAAACCAGGGTAGGAACAAAAAGAACAATATATAAAAAATAAATATTTCAATTTTAATTATGCCACTATATGTAACATCGCTACACTCGCGAAATAGGATCGATAAACAGCTAATTCATAATTTTGAAATATTGGGACAACTGTAAGAATATCGATATATCCATAACATTATATTAGACATGAGGGTGGAAACCAACAAATCTACTTATGCAGCGCTTACCTCCTTTGCCAACAGAAGTGAATAAAATGGCACTTAAAATAGGGAAATTGCAGAAGAATCCTGCTAAAACTACCATTTTTCTATGTAGCTACATTGTTACCCCAGTTCACATTACGAGATCCTCGCATCCACATTAGATTTTAAAATATATTGGAACAAGAATTTAAATAGTTAACTAATTCAATTTTTAGTTCACTCCCGGTGTCATGAAGTCACTACCTTGGAAGGCTAAACTCGCCAAATATATAATAGTGCAATGCCAGGTTAGTATATGCATGAGGACGGCCAGTGGCAGACTTGACCATTCATACAAAAACTAGGATGTAGAGTAAGTCATTTCCTTAGACGCCCCCCCCCCCCACCAATGGAGGAACAGTTATGCTTTCCAAAACCACAGGTGGCCTTTTCTTTTTTCCCCCACATAAACCTAAGTAGTGTTTACAAACCAACAATGGTTTAAGCCTGGAGTTCACACCTGGAACTAACATGCATGAATTCTTAAAAGGACGTCTAGAAAAGTGCCAAATATAAACACCTGTTAATCTATACTTAAAGGCTTGACTCAAGACTATATAAAAACCCATGACAGAAGTCTCCCTCCCCAACACACACACCACTCTGCCTTCAACCCAACCGGTCATTGCCACATCTTCCAAGAGAATATGGAAAATGACACTAGAATTAACTGACTACTCACGATTCTATACAATTTCAATTCAATAGCCAAAATGGGTAAAGCTAATGATAACAGGTCAGTCAGTCACCCGTATTTCTAAATAGCCAACACTAATGTTTTACAGACCGAGTTGCATATTGCCACACCTACAGTATTATAATCATGATTAGTCAAATTAATTTATCTTAGATAATTACTTGGCTTTGGCGTGTGTCAGTATGTGTGACTTGAGATTTGTAGATTGGGCAAACTTCTTATTGCAGCCATCAAAGGGGCAGACGTAGGGCCGGTCACCAGTGTGAATCCGCACGTGTGTCCGCAAGTTAAAGTCAAGGGAGAAGCGCTTTCCGCAGCCTTCAAATGTACACTACAAGATGAAGCAGGTGATTGCATTAACAATTGATCAATATAACAATATCATCAACAACAATGTATTCACAAAAGATTTCAGTCTGTAGCTTGTACAATTTTAAATATGACTCCATGTTGTAATTTCTTTTTGCTAACATACTTAAAGTTGCATAGTCCGATGGTTTTGAATTTCTGTATATTTTCTGATTGATCACTAGTATCTACTTTACATCAGTTCAAAGTTACATTTATTTTAAATGGTAAACTGCTGAGCTATTTTGAGTGCAAACATGGACAATTAGTTTTGGCAAGCTTGCCAAAACTCTTGACACCATAGACTTCTGCAGTAACAGGTTCTGTTAAATTGACTCAGCATTCCCTTCTATGCAGAAACAAATGCTTAATAAGTGCATCAGTATCTAAGTAAGATATGTAAAATCAAATGTAGATAATTGGTTTGGTTTTGAAAATTTGCTATTTCATTGGACTATGCAGCTTTAATGTATATACTCATGGCTGTATTGCAAGTTGAAAATATCAATTTTTCTAAAGATTTATTTCTGCATAAAACTTATAAGGAATACTAAGCCAACCAGACGGTGTGGCCGAATGAATTGAGACTGTTTTGGTAGGTCATGGGATTCGAACCCCCAGGTTTTGAACACTGATCGAGTCAAACCAATGACGTAAATATTAATAGTTGTCACTACCTATCCTGGCGTTGTTGGAAGGTAGGACTTACCTGGAATGGTTTTTCGCCTGTATGTACGAGTTGATGCCGTTTTAACTTCGAGCTTTCGACGAAGGCCTTCCCGCACTCAGCACATACATGCACGCGAGGGCCATGCGTATGTAGATGTTTCCGCATTGCAGAATTGTCACGAAACATCTTTGTACAGCCCTGGCAACAAAAACAACTAACTCAGTAGATGAAAATACATAAGGATAATAAGGTGTACAGGAAGGAAGATAATCCCCTTGGGAGATGACACCCTACCATATTCTATGGTAAACTAACATTCAAAAGATCAATTACTGATGCATTTTACTATGGTTCTAACGGAACAGCTTGTAATTTAAAGGTTTACCAGAGCAAATCTCTTATACAAAGTTATTCTATAACATGGGATAGTAACAGAAATGTGTTCCGGAAGAGACTCTTTCCACGGATTAAATTGGTCTGTAGCTAAAAAAATAAATAAAAAGAACCCCACGGAAATAAGGCCAAGACCATGGTGCTAGCCAGTGGGTTCTGGCAAAACCAACAGCTAATTTCCGCGAAAATGCGGATATCCTCCCCTCAGGGCCTATATGCAGGAGTCGGTGGTATTCGGTGATAGTGAGCCGAAACGGTGGTAGTCGGGAATTTCCCGGGTAGTGGCGAAAAATGGTATGCACGAAGCGGTGATAGGCCTAACACCAAAGGCTTACCCGGTGGTACCTTACCCCTGGTATATAGGAGGTATAGCGAGTTCATTAGGCCCAAATCTATTCAATGCTGTCATATTTAACAGAATTACATACGCAATAAGTGAAATTTTATCAATTTAACCCTAAATGCGAAGCGTTATTAAGGCTACTGCCGCATTGGCGGCGATATTAATAGTTATATTTTCGAATCGACGAATGTACAGTAAACAAACCGCCGCCACCGCATCGAAGTCGCTTTCCATACTGGCGGCGGCGGCGATTTGTTTACTTTACGTTCGTCGATTCGAAAATATAACTATTAATATCGCCGCCGTTATGGCAGCACCGTTAATATTGCTTCGAATTTAGGGTTAATTTCATCAAATGTCACTTATTGCGTATCTAATTCTGTTAAATATGACAGCATTGAATAGATTTGGGCCTAATGCACTCGCTATACCTGCTATGGAAAACAGTGGCGGCGGCGGTTTGCTTACTGTACGTTCGTCGATTCGAAAATATAACTATTAATATCACCGCCAATGCGGCGGTAGCCTTAATAACGCTTCGAATTTAGGGATAAATTGATCAAATTTCACTTATTGCGTATGTAATTCTGTTAAATATGGTCGCATTGAATAGATTTAAGCCTAATATATGGGTACAGACGCAGAGGGATTTCCCAAATCTATAAATAACTTCATATGTAGCTATAATCAAAGTGTTACGCGCTCCTGCATAGCACTTGACACAGTTCCCGACGTCAGCGATAGCTACCCGGTAATAGGCTGTAACACCAAAACCCGCTACCACCGACTCCTGCATACAGGCCCTGATGATTAACATTGCACAGCGGCCAACATTTGAAAGAGTAATGATTTTCTCGTGAACCGCAGACTATGGTCCATATATATATATAGTATAGTTATACGAATCTTACCTGGGTATAGATGATGGATAACTGTTGTTTTCCCGAGGTATAAGCCTCGGGTAGACGTGGGCTAGGGAGAAGGAAGCACGTGAGGTACCAGCAATTTTAACCTACTTATTCAGGATAAAAATGATCTTTCAATACAATGGATACTATGATTTTCCCGTAATGGTACACCAACGGGATAGACGTGGCAGGGCCCTAGCCCACGTCTACCCGAGGCTTATACCTCGGGAAAATAACAGTTATCCATCATCTATACCCAGGTAAGATTTGTATAACTATACTATTTTACCTCGGTATACAGCCTCAGGCTAGCCTCAGGCTAGGGAGACCTTTACATAATTCATTTTTATCCTTAATATCATCCATTCTTATATAATATTCAACGTTTTTGTTCTCACCTATTCTTGTTAGTTGGCGAGCAGGCGCTTTGCAATGCCGGTAGGCTTTTCTAGTCGCTTGTTGTAATGTTTTGCAAACGACTTAGCCGTCTTCCAGCCTGCATGCGCTAGTATTCTTTTCACAGAAACACCTAGCAACCGTGCCTTGGAGACCATGGCACCTCTAGTTGAGTGGGATGAGTATTTGCTCGTATCCACTCCAGCCAATTTCAACACCGTAATTGTCCATCTGGCAAGGGTGTCTCGTGAAATTGCCTTATGTGGCTTTGTGACCTTTTGAAACGAGGAGTTTCCTGTTTCTTCTTACCATCCATGTTTTTGCCACTCTTGGCTGCCGTTTCTACCTCTTTATAGAGGTATTGTAGTTGACCGCCAAACATTTTCGTGTTATCTAAAGGTTTCCCTTTAATCGGCTCTGGAGCAAGAAAGAGCGTAAACTCTTTCCCATCATTATCAGTAACCTTCTTTGAGCGAGCCACTTCTTTGCCAGCATCTGTGCAAACCGACTTGAAAACATTTTCATATCTTCGATACGACAGGTAATTACCAGCCGCCGCCAACAATGCAATACCTTTGTCCATCGTCTTAGCCAAAGACGAGAACTTATTTTCTCGTTGCATTCTGTTTGCTACAGGAGCAATGGCTGTTAGGGTACCAAGCACCGCCTTATGCACTGTGTGCAACACACCCTCAAATCTCTTACGGTCCTCCGTCATATTGACATCTCGATCCATCTCCTTAATGATGGAGTTGGGAACACCTTTAATGCCTGTTAACTCATCTGATAACTTAGAAATAATCTCCGCCGGCTTAAACGTGCGGAAATGGCCATTAATGTTCTCACGCATAAGCGTAGTGGTCTTCACACGCTTAGCCCTTGGCTTCTCGACTTTCTTAGCCACTTTGCCCCCAATGGCAGCATAGACACCTTCATATTGCGTGTCTGAGTCCGATTCCGTGGAAGTGGAATCCGTGGACGAGTCAGAAGAAGAAGAATCTTTCCTCTTCTTCTTCTTCTTGGACTTGGTCTTGCGCTTTTTGCGAAGCCCAGTCCTCCCCCTTTCCTTGGTGAAATCATCACCCGAAGAAACAATATGTTTCTTCTTCTTCCTCCGTTTAGGAGAAGGAGGAGGAGCCCTAAGCTCCATCTCTGAGTCTGTCTCCGAGAAATCCTCCAAAGAAGACTCCTCTTGAGCACTCGGCATTTGCCGTTTACGAGGACACTGGTGGTTTGAGACCCATTATATGACTCTCCATCGCCGCAAACCGCGTCTCCCAATTTTGAGCCGCGGCGCCGCCAGGCACTATGTCCTCCTCGGAGAGAATATGCGCCCCGGGCTGTGTCGAAGGCACTGCCGACAACACGGGTGAGGAGTCGTACTCCTCGTCCCCTCCACTCGGAACACGCCCCTCGGCTGCTGCTGCACCGCGCTTACTCCGCTTCGTGGCCATCGGGAGCTGAAACAAAGATTTTTGGTCAGTCCCGGTATATATATATGTCACAATATGGTTGTTTCAAACTCATTTGGACATCTATTGGTGTTAGAGAACGTGTTTATACCGTTATAACACAGGCGTAATAAGCTAAATTTGTGCGTGGGTTGTGGGTCAAGCCCAAACCTTACGCGGGGTCGGGACCAGTGTATCGGCCCGCCCATCCCTCTGTCACGCACACTTCTCCCACCTGTGACTACAACGTCAACAAGTTGGAGAAAATGCTACGAAACTCGGAGAAACGCCTGAAAAAGTTTGTGGGGAGTCTATAAAAGAAACCCAGGAGCATCTCCAACATTACTCTCTATTAGAGTACGAGAGAATTTCCACAGGAGACGAGGCAGAGCCCACATCTCTACCCATAATCACACGGTGACTCGGGTGTTGACAGAACCGCTAATGACCGGTTTCAATCCTTCGAGAAGGAATTCTATCCTTGGTTTTTTATAACCAAATAACTCGTCCAAAATGGACCAAAGAAAGTCTAAACTTTCCATAATGATGCTCTAATGCATCATGATTAAGCTAACCACAGTTTTTATGATACTTACTGCGTATTAGCTTGTATGCAGACTAAATTTGCCGGAGCAACCCAACGACACGTAATCCAGTCGTGAGTTGTATACGCTAATTGCTGGTACCTCACGTGCTTCCTTCTCCCTAGCCTGAGGCTGTATACCGAGGTAAAATATATATATATATTTCAAAAGGTTTTTTGTGTTTAATAATACTCAAACATCGTAGGAATAAGGAATGTGATATAATTACATATTATGTTCCCAAACTGTTTTTAAAAAAACACTTAAAAGCTAGTAAAAAAAAGTCAAGTATATTATTATGTACATCATGAACGTTTCTAGCTTATACTTCCCAAATAAATTATATTTTAGGTATATAATAATATTGTAACACAATAAACATGTTCAGTTTATATTCAAAATAACACATTATATTTCAGTTCTGTATCATTAAAGTCACTTATATTATCGTTTATTTATCTTATGTGGCATTTTTAGTTGTAGCTAGAAAGGCACAAGAATGTTTCTGCTGAAAACATGTTTCTATTGCATTGATGGACACTTTATGTACCAGTAGGCTGCTCAGACGAGTCTTGGCAGACATATCAGGGATGAAAGTAGTCTATGGCAACAAATGTGGAAATCAAGCGGAGATTATTACACCAGAGCAAATTTCTGTGAAACCGCGGATTTCCGCCCATACGATTAACACCGTCAGGGATTTGTGGAAAAAAGCGGAAGTCAGGTTTCAACTATCCTTATTGTGACAATATTATCACTCATACCCAACTCGTTCTTGCTTCGGTTTTATGTTGTAACAACATCTACGGTTATATAAGAATGGGATTCAAACTAAGCAATGTTTGGTAAATATAAAGAATTTCGGAAATCCGCAAAATCGTGAAGATCTTTCACCCCTGCATGATACTAGGGCGGACGGCAGTTTTTGTTTTGGTCACAAATGAAAAGATTTGCTCACAATCAGCATAGCTGTGAAACAGCACCAGAAATGGTGAGCGAAATTATTACAAGGAAAATTGACGATTTATCATAATATTTCAGATAACGGGCGTAATGAGAAAGAAAATCGTGATGATTCTGCAGAAATCGTAATGGTTGGCAGCCCTGACATTGCCAGGGAATCACGGGAAAGTTAGGTTTCTACTGTATTATTGTGAATGTATTATCGCATACGCTAAATTTATTCTTGTTTGGATTATGTTCTAGCAACATTTAAGGTCATATAAGAACGGGATTCAGACTAACCAATCGCTCTCATATATATTGGTATTTTGTGAACGTTAATTGGTGAATATAAAAAATCCTGAAAATCCGTGAAAACGCGTGATCTTTCATCCCTGTGACACAAACAAGAATCAGCATTTAAACAGGCCATATTTAATTATCCAAAATTATTCAACAATTCGATAGTAACAGTTAATATGAATATTAACCTGAATAATTCGAATATTCTTATATAAATGGCAATGTAGTAGCATGGTCTACTAATTAAACTAGAATAAGGATGAATGTATCTACATGAGTGGGCATTCGTGGGTGGAAATGAGAGCCAAATCGAGCAACCATATTTAGGCTATTGGTTACCTTGATATTTTGTTAATTCGGTTGAAACAGTCACAAAAAGAATTTGTTATAAATTATGTGTTTTTCACATATACATAAAGGGAAAAGCTATACTTTTAATAATACATTAAATTTCGTTTTCTATTATTTTTTAACAAATATTCCAGGATATTTCTGCTTCAGACTTTTTTTTTTTTAATTTTTAATAAATAAGGTGGACTCGGAGCAATTGGAACATCTTTATTTCCACCCTTGCTAGGACTTGCATCTAAAAAATAAAAAAGCAGTCATTACATTTACCTTGTGCGGGCAAGGAACTGTCCTGGGGACGTCATCGCTGGACTTCCGTGGGCGACTGCTGCAGGAGAAATAGAAGGAGCTTCGCTTAATAAGGGGCAACGGCAATGCAGCACTCCTCTAGCTCTATCTGTTATCAGTGAGAGACACTGTGGCGACTCCACAGAAGGCTTAGCTACACACAGCAGCTTAGAAGTGTTGAACACTACACGATATAGAGAAGCTCAGCGATGCCGACAGGAATAGAAGGAAATATTGCAACAAGAAAATAATACCTCTCCGTGTATAGTCTTTATTTCCTTTTTCAATCTAATTAATATTACATGTGTTAATGTCCATAATAAATTAACATAAAAGAATTAATCAATTATTCATTTTCTAACTGTTAGAAAATGGCCTTTAGAAAAGCCGACTAAGATATGTCTCCCTATACTTCCAATATCACTAATTATAATGTGTATAATACGGCGAATTATGCGGATATTATGTAAATGGAGCCATTGATATGGCTGTGCTGTATGCGGTTCTAGAATGGTCTTGGTGATGGAGCTGCCTGGTGGTGGGCAGTTGGGGTGTAATAAGGTTGGGAAAGTCTGTGCTGGTCGACAGGCTGCTCGCTGCCCACCACCGACTGGTCACTTAAACCAGAATTTGTATTTTAAATAAAGATATGGGGTTTAGGAGATAGCCAGAGTTGAAACTCTCTCCAAACTATAGCTTATCCAGATGTGTTGTGTTTCTGTGAGTAGTGTAAATAATATTGGTTAAATTGTATTTTATTGGGAACCTTAACTCTATTAAATCTGAGTTGTTAAAGTTGCATGGTCCGATGAAATATTTATTTTTCAAAACCGAAACATGTATCTTAATTTGATTATATATATCCATCTTAGATATTGGTGCATTAACAAGTGATTTGGGACAACATATATAGAATAATCAGTGAATTTACTACCTCATCCTACTTTGAGAAACCCATCACATAAAGAAGCCATTAATCAATTATGTCAAGTATTATTGGCACCATAGCCTGGGTTGATATAAAGTTGTGTGGAATTTTGTATTAAATAATTGTTACAGATCTGAATAAGAGTGATGTAATAATTATGTATATTATCTGGGAACAATACAGTTGATAATCATGGAAGTGACATGCTAGAATAGCTGTACAAAAATAAAGACACACCCTTAAGGTCAAACAAAGAATTAACACAATACATGCAACGACACATGAAGCTAACTGAGTGCATTTTGTTTGTTTTTATAAATGCTTCATTAAAGTTGTCTTACATGCCATAGATGTTATCAAATAAATATTGACTCAATACTTATGAAAAAAAATTTCACTGATGCAATTGTTATAATTAAGCATGAATATTAATTTGAACATTTTGGGAAATTTTGTTCATAAAATACAATATTGAATATTGTGATACAAAAGTCTCATATATGTCATAGGAAATGTTACCATTAATTGTCAAGTTTATTGAAAATATAAATGGTTTTTGACCTCTCAGTAAGGCAGTTCTATAAAGCCGAATAAGTAGAGCGCCTGCCTCCCATTTGCTAGGTCATGGAATTCGAACCCCCAAGTTTGAATCCTGGTTGAGTCAAACCAATGACTTAAAAAATGATACTTGTCCCTACATAGCTTGGTATTCGGCATTATTGAGTTGGAAATATGAGATCAAATCTAAGTATGTGGTTTGATTTTGACCAACAAAAATTATGCTTCATCAGACCATGGGTTCAAACTCAAAGCCCATGACCTACAACGACTTATATCATTAGGTCAGCCCACATCACATCACAAGAAACAAATGAATGCACAATGGCGCCATCAGTGGAAAAAAATAGGTACCCTGGCTATATTTTATTTAGGTGGTCATTGCGAGATGTCAATACTGGTCATAGCGAGAGGAGTTTTGGCAAGCTTGTTGAAATTATTTTGGGTTCTTTCAGCTCAAATTGCTTCAAAACTAATTATTTTTCATCAAAATGACTCCGGACCAATGATTAGTAGCTCATAACGATCAATTTTATATTTCCTATAAAAAGAAATAAGACAACAATTCAAACGCCATCGGACCATGCAACTTTAATTATTTCTGGAAAATTTACTTTGCAAACTCTGCCAGTTGCTTGGGGTCACTGAGATCGACACCGGGGATGCCCTGCGCCACTTTCTTTCCCGTCATATACTCAGTGTAGTCAGCATCCGCTGTTTGGGCTATACTTGTCGTTACCTCTTCCTCAGTACCTAAAGAGAAATCAGCGCGTTAATATTTGTTTTTGCTGTCACCATACCTGGGTCTATCATCAGCCAACTACATTTAATACAGCTTAAAATACTTTCGAAAATAGATTTTCAAAAGATATAGTAATGATCTGTATGTAGCAAATGCAATATACACATGTAACATGAATGAGTGAGGTAGCAAAATCTATTCGTTTAATTTTTTCTGAATACAGTCTATTTTATTTCAAACGATACTGCACATCTCAACTGTCGTGATTATTTACAACTGTCATCCCTGTTTTAAGAAGCTGCATTACGTATACCAAAAATTATTAAACAAGTACCACCATCGTACTAGACACATCGTTGAAATGAACGACACAGTTACATCAGTTTGTCCAAAAATGAGACCAAGTGACATTCAAAGTAAATATTGAAACTATGTGTATATATATAGCATAGAGTAGTTACTTCAAAGTATTGAATAGCCACGGTCCGCTTAGATCCAATTACAATTTAAAAAGTTAACTTTCTTAAAAGTGTCATGACAATTATTTTTGTTATACCCTACAAAACTTGTGAATTAATCTTGATCCGGGAAGTACCTCACCACGTCAACTGAGTCAGCAGTGGGAATAGGGGATGACCATCACTCTCTACTCTGTTCTTTTCCAACACTGAATGTTAGATATAGCCTCATCCAGGCTACCTGGAACATAGACCAATCGAAATTGCTGGCAGTAAGCTTTATTTACAATTCCAAAATGACTGCTTTTGACTTGCGAGAGACCCGGAAAAAAGTTGATCGGTTTTCTTTGCAAGAACTTCTGCCATGTTTAGACTACCAATACTTACACAGTAAACATCAGTGAAAAGAGAAATCTCTGTTCTACAAAACCATCAGTGAAAAGAGGAATCTCTGTTATACAAAACCAACATAAAACTTTAATTTACCATTATTGCCGTGTCCAACACTGAGCGGGTAAATGCGAGGAAAACGGACGTTTTCAATTAAACTACACGGTCACTAGCATCAGCCAGGGCCTCTGTGATCGCACCAGTGATTGTACAAGCAACCAGTTTTCCACATATTGTCTGAATGATCTTTCTGGTGTTATTTTTGTTTATTTTGTGAACACGTAGAAAAGTGTGTCAGCATGTAGAACATCCAATTCTGCTTACCTTCAAATGGTATAAAAAAACAACTGTGATAGAATAACTATGAAGGTATGCAATTAGTTCCCTAATTTTCAAACACATTATTTCGAACACATTATACGCAAAGTATTTTTAAAAGAATTAAAATCACAACTTCGGAACTATTCAAATGATCTAGATAAATGCTACTGGAATCCAATCTAAAAGATCTGTACAAATATATCAATTCTAATACCAAAATATCGAATTATTTTTTTTAATCACTTAGGACAATTTTTTTCTTCTTTAAAAAAATTAATATATAAAATTAGGGGCAGATTTTTCAGGCACGGGCGGGGACGATCAACAATTTCTGTTTTTTTAAGTTGCCCTTATGCTGAATGTCGGTGGGATATAAAAAAAAGTCCTCGCATGATGCTGCATTGGCCACACGTGGCTGACTTAGGCATTTTTACTCGAGAGAACCAACCACCTGAGGGCATTGACTGTTACTAGTGTACATTAGTATTAATTATTTAATGTAAAGCACAAACAAATCTTAGCATTCCCAAAAGCTGGGCTATAGCACCCCAGGACTGTAATTTTGGCTACTTTTTGCTAGTTAGTTTTCGATGTAAATTCACACAAGTCAAAATTATATCAGAGATTGTATTTACAATTATTTGACACCGATCGGACCATTTCAGAATTGCTAGTAAATTTCAATCTGGGCATGTGAATGTCATTGACAAGGCTGACAGAATGGATACCACTAGATTTTCTCATGAATATGGCCCTTGCTGCTGCCATGACGTCAAACCATCAATCTTTGGAGGACAAAAATGTAAGAACTGAATATATTTGAAAGAAATCGTGTATAAAAGAGTGTTCACAGGTTTATGCAAAGATGTTCACGACAGATATAATCAAAGAAGAAAGCAATCGGGAGAGTTTTGCAGTATATCATATGTGGCAACAGAATTTATCAGAACTAAAGCAATTTAAACATGTTTATAAAATATAGATATTTATAAATAAAGGAACACTTCAGACTTGTCCTAGCAAATAACAAAAATGAAAAGTGAAGATGCATGTGAATAGGTACTCCGAACAAAGAACTGGTTGCTGATGCTGACCGGCCATTGAGAAAAATAGGAGACTTGCTCTCAGCACACTACCCTCTTTGAACGTTGTCTGCTGCGAGTAGGTACCAAAAACACAGGCTGAAAATGGCAAATTCTGTTTTTTTTTTTTTTTAAATGCTCCACTTCAACACCCTGGCAAAACAAACCACAAAGGTTTTTTTTTACAAATTTATTACAGGAGAAACAACATTTGTTCTCTTAGCTTTATCCTGGTCTTGGATTCATTTTATTATTCAAATAAATAAGCCTGATACAGCTAAATAAAAACTACTACCAACTCCCAGTTTTCACTCTCAATCCATGGTAATCCCCAGGTGCAGATGTGTCATGGTATCCCTAGTAGAATTAGCTAGTGTACATCCAATTTGTGCAACAACGCCATTTGTTGATCAAAGTACCCAGGAAAAAGGTACTAATACCCCTAGATAGGTGAAATTCCAAGCTTTCCATTCATATAAAACAGTGTTTTAATTTTAGAGAAACTGAGAAAAAACCTGATTGAAATTTTAAGTTAAAAAGATTCCATTTTAAGTGCTATTTTCTACCAAAAATTTAATTTTAAAACCCTTAAAAGTTGGTACTAAATTATATATCACTTGCCAAATTGAGCTCTGGAGCATTTTGGACCTATTTCTATCAACTTTTTCCAATCGTATGAGGTCCTGAAAAAAAATAGCGGTGACAAGACTCACCTATAGCTCCAGGAGAAATAAGAATAACCCACCTGGGGTGCACATTTTTTCCACAAGCCCACCTCCAAAAGTGCTCCACAGCTAAATTTGAAGAATGGTGAGTTATGCAAAATTGTAGTTTTTAGCATTTTTGAAGATCCATATCTTGAAATGTAACCATCTCATACCCCTAGATCTCTATATTCTCTTTATACAGGCCATGGAACCAGCAGAAAAAAGCATTAGAAGTGAGATAGGGTGATTAGTTTTAATTTGGGGGACCATCAAAAATGTTATCTTTTTAGGTTCGGATGGGCCCAATTAAATAACAACCTAAAAAAGCCCATATCTTCCTTAACATTAGAGCGATTTTGACAAATGAAGTATCATTTTGTTTCAAATTAAATATCCTAACAGATGAAATCCATTAAATTAAGCTCAGACCTGTTATTAAAAATCACTTGGGATACCTAATGCGAATGAGTGCATCAGAGCTAAAATACCTAATTTCACAGTAAAATATAGATCACTAGCTTTAGTTTCGTATCTATTACGCCGGACTTCGGGCAGGAAAATTTAAAAAGAAATTGAGGTTTGAAAACGTTCGTAAAACACGACATTACCAAATATTTTTTTATGAAAACTATCATCTTACATAGAAAAATTCTTTCTTTACAAATCTGTGTCGATTGTTAACCATTTAACAGTCACTCTCAGCAGTTTGGACTTAACTATAGAATGGGTATGCTAATTAGAGCAATCAAATTATTTAGATTTTGTACATGTAGATATAGCTTAAATACAATGTAATCACATTATAGATATTTGCATTCTGATCATTTTGATATAAAAATCAGACACTATCTCAAATCACACGATTTGCCAGGTTCGATGTCAAATTGCTCAACAAATATCTATTTGTAAGGTCTGAGAAAAACTGAGATTAGAATTTGCACCAGAAATAATAAGTTCAAAGAATAATGATGTGATTCAGCAGGCAGCCTCAAACACCAGGATTTAAGCAATTGCAGAATCATGAAAAATATGTGCAAAATTAAGGGCAAAAACTAAATATGAAAAAATCCATAACTCAGGGAACCAACTTTCCATTATTATATAATCAGAATGATAAGAGCTTCCAAACTGTACCATTTGCAAATTAACTTCATGAAAAGAAAAATTCAGTTTGGAGTACTTAATGTGAAGAACATATTTTGCTTCTTAAATTAAAGTTGCATAGTCCGATGGGTTTTGAGTTTCTGTCATTTTCTGAGATAAACATATCAGGGTGATCGTTATAATCTACCATACTTTCAATTGAAGTAACTTTTATTTTAAATAGCTATTTTTTTTTTTAGATATTTGAAGTGCAAAAAAAAAAAAATTAGTTTTGGCAAGCTTGCCGAAACTCTGACACCACAGGGTTCTGCTGAGATACTACTAGCTTCTAAAATATTGCCTCAGTATAGAGGAAGTGCACATGACGTCATCACTCAGGAGTCAGCCATCTTGGATTACGGGCACCCTCCCTAGCCATGTTATGAATGCATGCAGATACAGTAAAACAAGAGTTTTCTTGCGTTCTGGGCAGTTTAAATCAACTGTGTTTACTTACAATACTTTAGCAACAACTTCTGAGGCCAAAGTGCTTAAAACAGTGACAAATAAACCAACAAATCAGTAAATAAGCACAGTGTAGGCAGTTGCAAGACTTCTGTATGTACTCCAATATGGCCACCGAAAGTTGCCTCGTGACGTCATTACACCCCCTCTATTCCCTTCTGTGTGGTGACAAATGTTTAACAAGTGCACCAGTATTTAAGTTAGATATGTAGAATCAAATTGAGATACTTGTTTGGGTTTTGAAAATGTGATGCTTCATCGGACTTAGATAAAAGATTCACCCCGTACTTGTAGTACACGGGTGAAGATCAGCCTTATATAAATACGGGCGAAAATAGCGTTAGTATGGAACATCACCTAGAAACTGTGGCTCCAGTATCAAATGGATACTTATATAGGCACAGAGTTGGTGAAATGGGAGAGAATGCAAAAAGACAAGATGGCGGCCGCAGAACGCCGTCGATTTCACTTTTAAATCTTATTAAACTAGATATTATATTATATTTTTCAACTCAAAGGTAGCGGGCTCTCAATAAGACAGATGTAAAGAATAAATGTTGCTTCTTAGATTGTGAAATTAGGCTCTCAATTCTTTGACCTGCATTTTCGCCACCTTTTACATAGGGTTGGTTTGCACCCCTACTGCAGCAGTACGGGGTGAATCTTGTACCTACATCGGACTATGCAGCTTTAGGAATGTAATTATGTATGTGCTCGTTTTAAATATAATTATCCAGTCTTACGCCACTTTTTCTAATGAGTTGTTCTGTACCTTTTTTTAACTCCTGGAGGGGTAAATCTTTTATCTACACTATATACTAGTAATAAGCAGTATATATACTACAGAGTATATACTAAACTATCCTCCCATCAAATGTTTTATCAACGTGGAGTAATTAGTTGTATTGAGAGCGTCCAATATTGTTGACTGTCTCCCCGCTAACTATTGAACTGGTTTATATTAGGCTGGTTGGTCCACGCCGCCTCCGCACATCCCCCCGTCGACAACTGACCCGAGGCCATATATGGCCCAGCTAGGTGGCAACATCGCTTGGCTACGAAGGAGGAAGCAACAACGTAAAATGTTCCTTCCCGGAGCTTTTGTGACCTAAATACTCTGACAAAGTCATCCCATATACTTAAATAAACAATACCATCCGCTAAGTGTCAATTTAACTTGCCTAGACGGCTCATATTTGCCATTTTATTAGCTACTAGAACAGCGTGTCCGACTAAAAATGGCGGACGGCCGCCATCATGATTTCGGCCATGATTTTTCCGCCATCTTTCTCCGCCATTTCAGAATATGGCGGCGCCCATGAGCCTTCATGATGGCCGACAACAAACCAAAACAACACCACTGAAACCACTCATTTTCACATAAGAGGGCTTATATTACGTTATTTTATGATGGCAACACACTATTTCGAACGTTTATAAAGAACGCTTGATGTTCTTCCCATTATTCGCCAGCACATGACCTCCGTTTCTCCTTGAAAGTGCAATTTTAGTCGTTGACGCGAGCGGATCTAGGAAGAGCTCGGTGTTTACAGTTTGCCAATGCCATCAAAATGACTGTTTATTAACTAAGAATTCACACCAAACATGTACAATATACTGCCTGTGCGCGTGCTACAGCTGTCACTTACCCGATGCCCACATTGTTACCGAAAATTCTCCTTCGAGGGTCTTGATTTGGACTTGCTTTTGTTCCCACCGCCGCGTACCACCACTTGTGTCAAACGACACATCACTGTCTCCTGCATCGATAAAGTCCAACACACTTTTCCCCTTGTTTCCTCGTTTTTTACCACCTTTACCCCGCCTACTCGTTGAAGGGGATATTTCCTCAGTTTGTATTTCAATTTCTGGTTGTGGTACTGTGATTGTATCACCGTAAACGACAAGATTATCTCCAACAACTTCTTCTGAAGTTTGCAACACAATTTCCTCGTGCTCCGGCTCTGACAGTGGTTGCAGAGCAATCATCGGTTGAACCTCATCAATGGTTACTTCAGACGTCTCCACGGTTTCTATGGGCATTTCAACTGGAATTGGTTCAACCTCAACTTCTTGAATTTGGACATCTCCTAAGTCTTGTATTACCACTTCACACCCAACATTCGACGCCATCTTGGTTCACGGTGGAATGGCGGGGTGGGCTCAGTTCATACGCAGGTGGGCGGGCGGGTTGGACATGAATATTCATTAAAATGTCTTATAAAATACAGATTAATACTATTACAAACGGAAACGCACCATGGATCCACGAATAGATCCAGAGGCTGTTGACATAGAAAAAATTATAATAGTATAGTAGTATCCTTGCTGTAGACCTAATAACAATGTATATGTCTACACACATTTGGTCTTAGTTATCCGTGTATTGCAGTATTAGAAACTATGTGGAGTTATCCCCACCACCCAAGACCTCTGCCATATGGAGGCATTGGTACAAACTATACTGTCTATTATGTAGACCAACATTTTGATAATGGTTAGTATTGTAGTATTCATACTATTACTTGTATCTTATTCAGATTTATTTTTATGTGTACCTGCTATGGACCAATTTATGTAACTACCATAATGCTGGGTCTGAAATAAAGTATTGAATTGAATTACACCCATCTACTCGCAGTGTAGCAGGGCCTATCGGATGAAGTTATGATTAAACGAGGAGTTCGACAGGGGTGTGTATTGTTACCATGTCTATTTAACCTGTACACAGAGATGATTTTCAGACACATTGAAGATTGCAAGGGAGTGACAATAGGTGGCATGAACATCAACAATCTTAGATATGCCGATGACAGTGTAATACTAGCAGACAGTGAGAAAAACCTACAAGATATAGTGAATAGAATCAATAAAGCTGGAATACTATTCAACATGAAGATGAATGCCAGGAAGAGCAAAACAATGGTTATAAGTAAAAAGACAGATAAACTAAATGTCAATATAACCATAGATGGCACAAACATAGAACAAGTATCCGAATTCATATATCTCGGACAAAAGATTACAAATGATGGGAGATGTGAGGAAGAAATTAAAAGAAGGATAACAATAGCCCGAACAACATTCTCCAAAATGTATAGAGTGTTAACATCAAGTAAGATATTAATACAAACAAGGAAGCGTATTCTTCAGTGTTATGTGTGGTCTACTCTAATGTATGGGGCAGAGACATGGACAATCTCTAAGAAAATGTACAAACGTTTAGCGGCATTTGAGATGTGGACTTATCGAAGGATGATGAAAATATCATGGACAAAGAAGATCACCAACAAAGAAGTTCTCAGAAAAATTAAAAATATGAAAAGCTTGTTTGCCACTATACAGACAAAGAAACTTATTTATTTTGGCCACATCATTCGTCAGAGTTCAATATACCGTACATTGTTGGAAGGGAAGGTGAATGGCAGCAGAGGGAGAGGGAGACCAAGAACATCATGGTTTACAAATATTTCACAGTGGACAGGCTTGACTTATTCACAGTCTATCAGAACAGCACACCATCGGGACAAGTGGAGAACCATTGCATCCAACCCTCGACTAGAGGACGGAACTATTGATTGATTGACTCACAGTGTTATTGATTATATGCATTTTTTCTAATACCATACCAAATTAGATTTTGACCCCCAGAATGAAAATGAATTTGATGCGCGAAAATATATATTGGCTTAAGGTATGCAGGTTCAGTATTATTTAAGTTTTGATGGAGTAAATTTATCATAATGTGGTGGCTGGGAGTTAATAGGATTCTGCTATGGACTGGTGCAAAAACAATTCCTTGCACACAAATTAGGTATATGTTTTAATATATATACATATGCATCAAATATATAAGTCTAAGGAACATGTAGTTTAAACATTAATACAGTCTATTTGACCCAAGCTTTTCCAGCTGGGATGGGTTAATTCACATTTACTTTAGATGAAATTTAAATATTCAAATATTATCTCCTGACATGGAAGAGATAGGCAGGCCCACATGTAGTATTTTAGTGAAATAACTTCATATTTCACAATACGAGAGCGCTTATAATCAGATTCATCTCCTTTTATTCTGAAATAATACATTCACATGGAAAAATATATAACCTGATTGCTCGAAAGTAAAAGTATGTATGTAATGACAAATGTTTTTGCACCAGTCCATAGCAGAATCCTATTAACTCCCAGCCACAACATTAGTTTAGAAGATTTGCATAATGACTTGTATCATGAGTACCGATATAATCCACCTGTAGCAAACAACGACGGTGGAAATAGTACTGTTCAACTTGTAAGTTTAATATCAGTGGTCATATATGTCGAAATGTAGGCTACTTGTCAAAGATATGTATAGTTTTATTAGTCGCTTATTATTATTATTATTAGCCTCTTCTTTGATGCAGGCTTGTGGTAGCCTATGCAAAGCTCGTAGCTCTCAGCTGTCGTGGTATGCAGCCTCGAAATTTTTTTAATCTTGCTTCGATTCATTTGGATATTAATTTTTTTAAACAGATGTAGAGTGTACCTACATCCATCGAGCTGATTAGTATTGCTATATTGGTATATTAATTATTACAACCAGCTACAGCATATTGCTACCCTAAACATCAATGCACATGTTTAAAAGCACGTACATATATCTATTTCCGTGTGTTGGCTTCTCAATCCGTATTCTTAAAATCATACTACTCCTGACGTCACTGTTGTATGACTGCTCTGGGTAGGAAGTTTTGGCCTCGGTTGTCATAACTTCTCTCTGGTGATACATTAGTATTTTATTTTACTAAGTAGTGTCACTCAGTCATAATGGGGCAGCATGTATCTAGGGATGATTTTGAATGGACTTATACAGAAGAGCCACATAGAACGAGGAGAATACAAATTTTAGGTGAGTTGTATTCTCGATGTCGGACATCCGCCGATGATCGGGCACTTTTTGCGTTCACAACGCTCAAGGAGTCATGGGTAACAAATCACTGTTATAGTAGGTATGTTGGAAAAAAAATTTAATTTACCATATAGAAATGGTATTCATACCATTGTAAAGAGCCAAACAAATGATTTTAAATAACACAAAGATCATGCATATTGGTCTAGTATAAAGACAGTTATGATTTTTTATTTATTTTAAATTGCATGTTTTTTTGTCCTGTAATTAGACTGAAACAAACGGAATGGGTGTGACCTTTCAGGATATTTCCATGAGTGCAAATTTTTTAAATTGTGTCACAAACGAACGAATCATCAGAAATGCAAAATTCAAAAACGAAGACATTCAGGAAGCTTTCCTTTATATGTGATGATCGTGATTCCCCAACACCCACATCCGTTAGCCAATGAGAAGCAATTTTGGTACACATGTCGAGACCCGATCACAGCGATCGGGGACAACACGGCGGCGACGCCTCGCATGGATGTCAACATACCTACAAAGTCGCGCAAACCGCAACACTTTTTGATTCAAAATTAACCACTTTCGACGTATCGGAGCGTGATAATATTTGGTATATAATGAGAAAAGACATTAATAATTGCGTCTATATGTTTTTTTATTTACGTCCAAAGTGATTTTGAACCGATTTGAGCAACGCAGAGGTGAGCCTGTCACTATAGTGTCAGAAGTCCTCCCCATGGGGCATGCGCCCCGTGCCTAAGTCGCGCAAACCATGACACTTTGCAATTAAAAATTAACCAATTTCGACATATAGGAGCATGATAATATTTGGTATATAGTGAGAAAAGATATTAATAATTGCGTCTATATGTTTTTTATTTACGTCCAAAGTGATTTTGAACCGATTTGAGCATGCGAAAAGTAGGGCAAATGTTTGAAAGTGTGTCATGAACGAACTAAGCATCAGAAATGCAAAATTCGAAAACAAGGACATTCAGATAGGTTTCCTGTATATGACCTGATCGGGATTCCCCGGTATACCCATCCGTTGGCAAATGAGAAGCAATTTTGGTAGACATGTTGAGACCGGTTCACGGACTCCCGATCACAGCGATCGGGGACAACACGGCGGCGACGCATTGCGGGGATGTCAACATACCTAGTTATAGAGAGTAATTTGTGCTTTTTGGTCCTTTGAAAGCAAATTTCTCTTGTTTCTATGAAATAGTTCAGGTCTTTCTCTACCATTTCACATTCAGCTTTTTAAAATATTATCAGCCAATTGGAAGTTCTTGAATTTACTTTGCGAAAATAGTTTTTGAGGCCATGAATACTCAGAATAGCCTCAATAGGCATGATGATGATCGGGTAAGCCCGTAAGGCCACCAGTACTGGCAGTACCACTGGCACTGACACTCAGAATATTCCAACTTTCACTATTATCTCTGTTATTAATATTTTCAGAGAAAATTGCTCTTCGGTTTAATTAAACGTAGTGTCTACCCATACGTGACCGTACGGGTAGAGTTGAAGTCTAGGCGTATGTGCGTGCGCTGCGCGCGCATCTGTAGCGTAGGGTTAGGGCTATTTCCACCAAATTAAAATCTTAATTTATTATATATATTTAAGCAATGTGCATGTACGCCTAGACTTCGATTCTACCAGTACGGTCACGTACGCTTAGCAACTGCTAAAGATACGAGAGGAACGACCGCGCATGCGCACGTACGCCTAGACTGGAGGCTAGACTCTACGGCCGTAATCGATTAACACGACTCGGGTCACCCGAGTCATCAGAATTTCAAATCGAACACCGCGAGTGGAGTCGAGAAATACACATGCCGTGTGCAGAAAGATCCGACCCCAGTAACCCACCTCTTTGCTGGGGTTTGCCTAGATACAAGATTCACCCCGTACTGCTGCAGTAGGGGTGCAAACCAATCCTATATAAAAGCTGTCGAAAGTGCGGGTCAAAAAATTGAGAGCCTAATTTCACAATCTAAGAAGCAACATTTATTCTTTACATATGTATTATTGAGAGCCCGCTACCTTTGAGTTGAATAATATAATATCTAGTTTAATGCAATTTAAAAGTGAAATCGACGGTGTTCTGCGGCCGCCATCTTGTCTTTTTGCATTCTCTCCCATTTCACCAACTCTGTGCCTACATGGGTAGCCATTTGATACTGGAGCCACAGTTTCTAGGTGATGTTCCATACTAACGCTATTTTCGCCCGTATTTATATAAGGCTGATCTTCACCCGTGTACTGCAAGTACCGGGTGAATCTTTTATCTAGGGTTTGCCAGGAGCGATGACGTCACATCTGTGCTGGTACCTGTAATACAACACCTATCGGTACAACTCCTCCGTGTTACTTTTTTTTTAATAACACAGATTTTCAGCTTCTACAATCATAAAATACTTTAAATCTTATTTTGCTGTATTTCTATCGGTTATTGGAAAATAATATTAAGTTTCAGATTAAGCCAACGTTTTGTCCACCCTGAACGTATTCGTTTATTCAACTCGAGTTTGTAGGATGTGCGCCTGCGCCAAAAAGTGGCTCGGGTGACCCGAGTTGATTAATCGATTATGCCCTACACGTACGGTCACGTACGGGTAGCCACTGCCTAAATTAAATACTTCAGATTTTCCTCTTCAATCGCGCATCAAGATATTTTTAATCGACCCAATGAAAGCTTTAAAATTTATTTTGTCTAGCTATGACACTTGACAGTGCCAGTGGCATTTGTTTTAGGATGTTTGTTTTACCCTTCGATAGCTAGATTAGCTAAAATTTCAAAACACAAGAAACAGTATAAATTTAAGCTCTTTCAACAGATCTTGCTGAGACAAACTCAAATCTGTTGTAATTTTGAAAATATCTTAATAGGGGAGAAAGTTATGGCATTTCTTATGTCAGCTTGATTGTTAAATTTAGTCTGGATTCACCATTGTAATAAACTGTGACTTTTGCAACATTGTAACAGCTTTCTATGGTCTAAGTATTTTGATTTTGGTATTTTAATGTATATTTTCAGTGAGATTAGTTCATGTTCTTTCCAGTGATATAACATTTATGAAAATATTCCAATGCAAAAGTACTTTAATCAAGGGCTGAATTGTGAAAATGCAGGAACATTTTACCAATGACACGGGTACCGTTGCGCCCCTAACAGAATCTGACGTACCTCCCTTCGAGAGTTTGAGCGTTGTGATTCCAAAAAGTGTCCGGATGTCTGACATCGAGAATCATAGACAATATAAATAGTATAATTACGGAGATCTGATCCTTTGAAATATGACTTTTTTAAAGAATATTTTCTGATAATTTGTGGATGCTTTTTAAAAAAGTTTCCAGTCCATTGAGAACAATTGA
Source organism: Branchipolynoe longqiensis (assembly GCA_030323885.1). NCBI lineage: Eukaryota > Metazoa > Annelida > Polychaeta > Phyllodocida > Polynoidae > Branchipolynoe > Branchipolynoe longqiensis. Next base: position 58,106,386 of record CM059186.1, on the reverse strand, counting down.
AAATCAGACGAAGAAGAAAGGTGGTGATTTCAATTGAAATAACTATAAGTAACTAAAGGTGCTGTACGTTTTGTCGTTTTCTTATTGAATGTTTTCACGATGGAACTCAATGGGCTTGTATGTACATAACTACAGTTAAAAGAGGCATTCATGCTTGGCCAGCGATAGGGTGATGGTTTGTTCATTTGGATTATTACATGCATATTATTTTAGCCCAATGTAAGCCACAACACTAGTTACTTTTTTCTTTAAACAAATTTTAAGTATATTTACAGGACTAAATAAGTTTTAAAATATTGGGAAATGGTGAAGTACGAAATTGTGCTAATGCAAATTATATAAATGATGTATAATATAATTTTCTGAAAATGTTAGCGTTATCTGCATTGTGAAAGCTGAAGCATTTCTGATTTAAGGGCGGGGTCAGGAGCAGTTCTGCCCCATCCCTACTTGCAGCCACACCCGTTAGCAGATTTAACCATGAGGCCAAATAATATATGAAAAGTTAGTAAAACGTTAGTGATCGTCCTTTTCAAATAAGAGGCTTGTTATATTTAACGATGCCTCTAAAGCACATTGATTTTTGTAATTGTATCATTAGGTATTGGACGTCAAATATATGGTCATTCTGACATTTGTTTGTAGGAAACCTGCTGTCACCACATAGACTACTCTTTCCGAAAAGCAGCAAGGGATCTTTTATAATGCACTTTCCCACAGACACGACAGCACATACGACAGCCTTTGGTGAACCAGTTGTGGACCATTGGTTTTAACGGAAAATAGCCCAAACTGTAAATGGGTCCACTGAGAAGGATCGATTGAATGACCGACAGCTTCACAGGTGGTCACTCTACCGCCTGAGCTACTTCCCTCTCCGTCCTTTTGAAATAAAACTCCAAGTCAGGCGGGCGGTTTTCTTTTTGGGTCCCCGCCTGCTCCCTCCCCGTCCTAGTACCCTCCCTATTACCCCTCAAATTCCTCTCCATTCCTTTCCCAAAATTCCCATGTCCATTCCCCACCTCTTCACTCCCATGTCCATTTCTTACTCCATCCGCCCTATCTATTTAACAGGTCTTTTTGGGGGGGGGGGGGTTACAAAAATGTATCAGGGTGGGCGATCTTTCAGGCACGGGCGAAGACAATGACCACTTAAACAAATAGATTGGCCGTCTGCTGACTAGCCTTCAGCCTAGAGGCCCAGCACGGGGGGATGTTTGGGAGCGGTCTTTTTAATAGGTTAATAGAGTGTATTAAAGTTCAGCTTTTATTACCTGCAGTAACTTAATCTAATTGTTCAGATGTGAAGAGTATTTACTCATTTATATATAATTACATTTTCTGTAGGTTTAGTTTTGGGCATTATTTGTCATGTTTTATAGTATATATGCGCTTTCCGTGATGTGAATAATACATAATAAACATTTAACAAGTTTTTTGTTACCGGGCGTGGTGACCGAATCGGTAGAGCGCGGGCCTCGCGCACCATAGATCGGGGGTTTGGTTCCCCGTCGAGTCAAACAAATTACTTATAAAATTGATACTTGTCGTTTCCTAGCTTGGCATTAATAGGCTTGGTTAGCTCAGTCTCAGGATAATGTGACTGAGTGGGATATCGGGTCATGGTGCCGGCAGCCCGATTTCCCAATGGGGCAGCACTATAAAGCTTTCCATGAGTGTGCACTGTCACAAGCCAGTACCCGTCCTGATATGACCTTAGATGTTGCCAGGACTAAAATTCCAACAACCAACCAACCAGTTTTTTGTGTATTTGTTTCGACACTCATTGTTTAAGGAATTGGTATTTATTGCACTGCTCCTTGTTCTGTCCTAGTAAAGCTAAGTACTAAAAATTGTTACATCATTGATTTGACTCGGCTGGGGTTAGAACCCCTGAACCTACCGCATGGGAAGTGGGCGCTCAACCAAATCCGCCATCCAATCAGTAGAAGCTTTCACATTACCGTAATACCAGAGGCAAGTGACTGCATTTTATCGTCGGGTTCCAGCAACTATAATGACAGTGTCGGGACAATAGACAACTACTTACATCAGGCAACCGTGAGCATGGCTGTCTATGCCAGTAGTTACCCTGTCATAAACTTTGTGAGCACTTTGGCTCTTTGGTGGTTTCGGATCAATGCAACCGCAATCCTTCTTGCCTCATAGTCATAGCTGTGTCGTTTATAGAAAAAAAATGTAATTCTACTTTTGATGCCGAACGCTTTGGTTTGTATCTCCCCCCCCCCCCCCCCCCCCCCCCCAAGAAATGTTCTTTTTATTAAGGCTTATATGTTGAGCATATGTTAGTGTGGATATATTTTGTGGGATATATTAAATAAATGTAGTATTGCTAACATACAGAGGCAATAGTTACTACTTAATTTGCTACCCTAAAAAAGGAAAGAATTAATTACCACTATCGTAACATTGAAAGCAAATAGGTTGTACCTATTTTCAGAGAACGCCTCATGAAATACGTTATTTATCTGTGAGCACTTAGAAAATGATAAGAGGCGTCTGCTTACATACATTTACAAATCTTGTCACAAAAAAAATACGTGATGTAATGCAATGGTAGGGCAGATTATTGTATCAGACCACAGTCTCAGAGCCACTTCACTATCACAGGCGTGCATGCCGTCACATTTACCACCTGTACCTGCCCATTGGACCTAAACTTTCAGGGTATCAGGGAGCACTCTCGAAAAAATAGATTTAACATGGCGTCCCAACATAGAAAATGGGGGACATCTGGACACATAGGTCTAAAACAAATTAATTAATAATAAATGTTGTGAAAGAGAATAATTGAATAATACTGGGTCTTAAAATATTTTAATAAATAGAACATTCCTGTGTTTCCATGTCACAAAAGTGGTACACATTTTCTAAGAACAACATATATATATATATATATGTTTTTCTGATACGGTGTAGATCATATCAGAAATACAGTCAATCCCGATTGCAGATGCATTAAAGTGCACGCAGACTGTAATCATGCTAAATTCGTAGGCGCTCTCAACACCAAAAGTTTGAACTGCTTTCGACACTACACTGTCTAACAAGAAAGAGTTAGATCATTTCAACCAGACGGGATGGCTGAATGAGTTAGAGCGTCCATCGCCCGTGTTGGTAGATCGTGGGCTCGAATCCTGGTCTAGTCAAACTTAAAAATTGATACTTGTCGTTTCCTAGCCAGATGCTCTGCATTTCTAGGATAGGTCATGGAGCAGTGGAATGAGGAAGAACAGTCGTCTGCGACTGAAATTTCCCCTGCTTAAACAACTAATGTTTCACCCCCCAAAAAAAAAATCTGTCAGTGATTCACTGTCACATTGTGTCAAGTGACCAGGATGTTCCAAGTTGAACTCTTATCGGCCACGACTGTGTGTACCTTGTGGTTGGTGCACGCGTGTGCGCACAGGTACACATTCTGGACTGGTGTAGCACCTGTCATATAGGCCATATTCGTTTAACACCACCCGGGCGACTCGGGTCTCCTGAGTTGCTAGAATTTCAAATCGAACACCACAAGTGGAGTCGAGAAATACACGTGTCGTGTGCACAACGACCCGACCCGAGTAATCCATGTCTTGGCTGGGGTTGGCTCGGAGTAATGACGTCACATTTGTGCTGGTACCGTTTTGTAGCAGTGCAAGTCCTATGGGTTTTTTTTTTTAATAATTCAGATTAATGAAATGGAAATATAACTGAACTATGAGATAAAAAAATACTTTAAATCCTATTTTGCTGTAGTTATATCGGTTATTAAAAGAAGAAAAAAGTTTTGGATTAAGCCATCATTTTTTACACCCGGAGTGTGTTGGAGAGTGTTCAATTATGCTACCCGGAGATGTAGAGTCTTCACATGCGCCAAAAGGTGGCTCGGGCCACCCGAGTTGATTAATCGAATACACTCTTAAAGGACATCTGCATCCACACATATTTGGTATAATAAAAAAAGCGCTGGCTCTCCGTACAGCTGTTCGGGTGTTTGAAATCCTAGCCCAGTCAAACAAATGACAGGGTTTTATTATGTACTGGCAGTGTTTAATGGTGCTGTCACATTACGACGCTTCTTGTCGACGTATGTGATATTTTTTGCGCTATGTCGGGATATGTCCGTTTGCGTTAGGCGCGCGTTGGTATACGTTGATCTACGGTGGCACGCGTCAGGGGGTCAGCAAAGTTTTGTGCTTGCGCAAAACTTTCGATGTATGCAATCGTGCGGGTGCCAACATTATGGCGACGTATGGGGGCATCGAGATACGTTAGACGCGCATTGGAGGAACGTTGTTCTGATGTTGTCATACATTTACTTTTTTCCCTCTGACGGCGAGCGTTCCGTCAGCACGTCGGTAACATACCACCGACCTATGCATAACGTTTGGCCGACACACTGTTGGCATTTCTGGACGTGTTGGCCGCGCGTCTGCCGCTTGCTTAACGTTGGCGGGCTGATTGCACGCTGACGCTGCGCCGAAACGCCCTAGAGTGTCATTGGTCACGCGCTGGCACAACGCTCTCATACGTCATGCAACACGTCGGCCGGTTGCTAGCAGAGCGATGGAATAACGTTATGCGAACGCTAGGCACATGCCCCGCGCGCGTGAGGCTCATTCCCAGGCGTTGCGCCCACCTTTTTTTGTGTTTTTTTCTCACGCGTCGATATACATTACCACAACATCGGGCGCATGCTACCACTACGTTGCGCTGACGTCAAACTATTCCCACCACACCGAAAAGTTTTATGTGTCTTGACGTAAAAAAAAAAAAAAGTGATTTTGCGTGTTGGTGGCGCGCCGGCGAGATACGTCGTAGTGTGACAGCACCATAATGTCATTAGTATGCAAACCAACGTTTCACTTCCCACTGATGGCAACTTTGTAGAGCTGTCTCACTGGGTGACATGATTTGCTAGTAAATGCTATGGTGCGCAATGCCATGTCAGAATATAGGACTGTGACTGTGGGTGGTATCTTGGCTTTAAGCTCCGATTCCATATATACACTCTATCCGAACACAACATAAAATGGAGAACATGTACATACAATAGCTTGGATTTCATATGTCCGACTGCAATTTACATAGGCTGCAAACTGGGTCGCTTCATATAGCGATTGGTGCAAATGAGAACTGGGCATGCCATTTCCAATACAACCAGCGAAAAGTTGTTGCATACCATGTGTGCATTCATATACTGCATATGGAATGCTAGCTTTAGTTGATTCATAATTGATATATTGTGCTCTGAGCAATTATGTGTAGACTGGTATTCTGGTCATAATTACGTATAACTTAACAAGTTAACAAAGCTGGTTTATTTCAACCAATACAGAAGAAAGCCCAAAGCATAGTACTGCTCCCTTGAAACAATAAATTAGCAATGCCCTATTCGCAAGCCTACAGCCCTTTATATATTGGGTACTTACCGATTATTCTTTTTCTCCTAGAGATACATTGTCAGTAATCACCTCGAGGAGTTTAATAAACATCCATCAACACACATCACATTTCCAGACACAATACCAGTGGCAATGACTACCTAATGGGGACCTTTCATGAGCCATTTCTCTCACTATACACTTGGTGGCAGCACCCATTCCCGGCCATCATGGAAGTGTGTGTGTGTTGGTGGTGTAGATGTTTGGTTGTTGTTGTTTTACGTCCTAGCAACAGTCACATTATCCTGACACTGAGCCAAACCAGTCCTTGCCCTATCCTAATAATGCCGAGCGCCTGGCTAGGGAGCGACAAGTATCAATTTTTAAGTCATTGATTTGACTCGACGAGGATTTGAACTCACGATCACATGGTCTACCAACACGGGAGACAGACACTCTAACTCATTCGGCCATCCCGTCTGGTGTGGGTGTAAGGGCTATAGGTGTGTGTCTTGAGGTGTAGGGTGTATAGGTGTGTGTAGGGGGTATAGGTGTGTGTCGTCAGGGTTTAGGGATGCTAAAGATTGTGAGGTGCCGCTATGCAAGACACCCCACCACACACACTGTCAACCCCCATCACATCCACTCACCACACCCCTACACCTCCATAACACACCCACCACACAAACATAAGCGCATACACACCTACACCCCAACCACACCCACCACACTATACCCACTAAACAACACCCCCCCCGCCCCCCCACCATACACACTCACCACACATCCCTAGATCCCCCCACCACACACACACACACCAAGATCCTCACCACACCCCTACACACCCACCACACAAACATACACACCCACCATACACACCTACACCCATCAACCCCCTCTTATTTACACACACTTGATAGTAGAAGGAACTGGTTCTATCCAACCGCAGCATTACAAAGACTGGCGTGGCGCGCTATCTGACGAGAGACTCATGCAAACTGAAAGGTCCCCATTGGAGCAACTGTGTATCAAGCTGCATTTGTCTGTAGTATGCATGTAAATAGAAAGGGTTGAACAATTTTAGGTTTCACTATTAAAGGTGTTCTTTTTTTTCTCTTTTTAATGTATCATGAATATAAATCGAAAAAAGGCTGTTTATGGTTGACCAGGGACAAAGTGTTTTGCTTGGTCCTCCAGGTTAGATTACGCTGGTGACTTCAGGGCGAGGTCTATGGCTAACGGAGGTCGTGTACCACGGTCGATACATTAATAATGCACACTAGGGCTGTACTGTTTTTACTACTTTGTGTCGAGGTTGCTAATAGTAATATTGATTATTATTGAATGTGAAACAGGCATGTGTCGCTGTTGAATAAGGATGGAATAACTATTGGCACTCGTCGCTAAAGACTGATTATTTAAATCGGTATTATCCAATGAGCGCATCAAATTTCAGAATCTGAGCTGTGATCATTAGTTGCTTCATACACGGAATGTGAAGTCAATTTATTAATAATAATAATAATAATATGTAGTAGAATATTTGCCTACACCTTAGGCGAGACAGTTGCTGATCCCCATGGGTATGGCTCTGGTCACGAGAGCCGCCTCGCCGACCCTGTCTGCGGTTTTGCCTCCCACCCCCACCTCCACCCGAAACATTGTGTTGGGCTGAAACTCTCTCTTCCTCACCCCACCACCCCCACCCCAACATACACTAGTCACTAGACTATTATCAAAATTCGTAACGTTGCGTGTGTGTAATACTCATTGTGGGTTAGATGGAATGATTTCAAATGGGCCAACGGTGGAGGGTCATTTGTTGAAATTCCTACACCTACACCCACCCCCGAGGACTACTGGGACTGTGTCGTGACATCTTTTGTAAGCATGTGGTTCCAGCTGTTAACACCGTCAGTGTATTCAAGTGTCTATTGTCCAATTTTAAAGGATATTTTTGGTACATAATGTATTCTTCTGAACGGTTTAAAAAAAATTGTTTTTATTCGATGACTTGGCCATAAATATTTGTAGGCACTTTACAAAATATTTCTTTTAAAGACATTGTTTTTCCCATTGCAGGTTATCCTACTATAATGCATCTAAATAGAAGATTGAGTGGCATATTGCGCAGTGGGAATTAGTAAGCTGGTGTCACTAAATTATCTCTTCAGTTGTGGTGATGTTAATGTGTTGGTTTGGTATGGTGTGTTATGGTTTCCTGGTGAAATTAAGAGTTGTCTTTATTTTTCCAAGTGTTATTGTTAATTTTGCGCTGTATTTTTCTTTAATGAACCACTACGAATAGTGTGAGATAATTGTAGTAAGTTATGTGCTACAAGTGAATACCTTAGCTCCTCACACAATGAGGAATTCCGTCCCGACATGACACTTTTTTTGTGATTAATTTATTTACTCTGCTCATAAGGGATAAGTGTGTTAATACTTGTTCTCACCGCTGGGCAGCACTAGTCCAATGAGGACCTTTCAGTTTGCATGAGTCTCTCGTCAGATGGCGTGCGTTGCCAGTCTCTGTAATGTTTTTTGGTTGAATAGAAGCAGTTCCTTCTACTATCAAGTGTGAGAATTTTGGTGTGTGTGGTGGGGGTGCATGGGGATTTAGGGGTGTGTGGTGGGGGTGTAGGTGGTTTGTGGTGGAGGTGTACGGTTGTCTTGCAGAGCAGCACTTCACAATCTTTATTTAGCATCCCTAAACCCCCACCACACATCTACACCCCCACCATACACACCTACACCCCACCACGCACACACCTACACCCCCACTACATCCCTAAATCCTCACCACACAACTAAACCCTCACCACACACCTTCACCACCACACACACGCCGCACACCTACACCCCCACCACACACCTAAGCTGTCACCACACACCTACATCCCCACCACACACCTACACCACACCACACTCCTACACCCGAACCACACACCTGCACCCAAACCACACACACACCTACACCCCCACCACATCCCTAAACCTCCACCACACCCCTAAACCTTCACCACACACCCACCACACACCTACACCCCCACCACATCCCTAAACCCCCAACACACACCACCAACACACACACACCTACACCCTTCTATCCAACCATGATGGCCGACTTGGACTGGGAACGGGTGCTGCCACCTACTGTATAGCAAGAGAACTGGCTCATGAAAGCTCCCCATTTGATTCAAATCTTTGGAATTTAGTTTTAGTAATAATTTTGGTATTTTGTTTGTTTTGTAACTGTTTGTAGATTGCAAACCGTCCAACATCCAGCTTTCACCATACTTAGATGTTGCCAGGACCTAAAACTTCAACAGCCAACAAATGAGGAACTACAGTAAAACTTCTCGAAATCGACCGACCTTTGTACCCACTTTAATTGGTCCATTTAGGGAGGTGGTCGGCTTAGGGAGTTAGAATATGGTTACAATGGTATTGTTGGGACCTAAATAAAGCGGTCGATATAGGAGAGTGGTTGATCTGTGGCTGTGGTCGGTTAGAGAGGTTTTACTGTCCTTAATTGAAAAAGGGTTCAATGTCAGTGTTTTTAATAAAAAATATTAATAGGCATATAGTTGTGGATTAGTTGACGATGTACTACCATCATGACGGTTGTTGACATGTTGATTGCAGCCAAGTACCCGGCTGTGAAGAAGCTGATGGTGAGTGACCCTAACCTGAAGTGGGCCGTGCTGGGCATGGTGATTGTCCAGCTGGCCGCTGCCTGGTTCTTGCGCGATGCCTCCTACCCGCTGATCCTCATCGCCGGCTACTGCTTCGGTGGTGTCCTGAACCACTCGATGACGCTTGCCATCCATGAGATCTCGCACAACCTCGCCTTTGGTAACAGCCGGCCAGTCATGAACAAGTTGCTTGGCATCTTCGGAAACCTACCGCTGGGTATTCCCTACTCGGTGACCTTCAAGAAGTACCACCTCGAGCACCACAAGTTCCAAGGGCAGGAAGGCATTGACATGGACATTCCAAGTAGTATTGAGGCGAAGCTCTTCACAAACTCCTTCACAAAGTTCATCTGGCTGCTGCTGCAGCCGTTCTTCTACGCATTGCGTCCCATCCTCATCCGTCCGAAGGCACTGAACATGTTCGACCTGCTCAACTATGTGGTGCAGTTCACGTTCGATTTTGTTGTCCTGTATGTATTTGGCTTCCGGTCGCTGTTCTATCTGGTGTGTGGTACCTTCCTGTCGCTTGGATTGCATCCTGTGGCCGGTCACTTCATCTCCGAGCACTACATGTTCAAGAAGGGGTACGAAACATACTCGTACTATGGACCGCTGAACATGATCACCTTTAATGTGGGGTACCATAACGAACATCACGACTTCCCCAACATCCCTGGCTGCCTGCTTCCTCAGGTAATGTGCCCAATCCTGTTATGTAAAGAGAGTAATTGTAGAGTCTCCCTTCCAAGGAGGTTGTGGAATCAATCCGTGATAGTCGACCTAGTGAGGGCTTGATTGGATTGGTTGGCTGGTTGGGTCCTTATGACATCTAAGGTCATATCAGATCATTGCATAATCATTATTTCTGGTTGAGATTATTTTCTTGTCATTTAAATATATGTATTTTTTTGCATTTGATGGTCGAGAGGAATACTCTACCATCTTTATATCGTTACGGTAACTTTGGGACATACGTATTATGCTAGTATAAAGATACAGAATGGAATTGTTATATTTATACTCCGTAAGACAACACTGTGCCGGTGGCGCCACCTTTGGCCCACCTCACCTCCACCGGATGTTGACCAGTGTCAGTCGCACCGGAGAATTTTTCTTTTCTTATTATAAAAAGACATTTCACCCATTCAGTATTGTATGTGCCCTGTTTTACATGGAGACTTATAGCTTGCTCTTTATATTGCTGATTCCAGCTGAAGGCGTTGGCCCCTGAGTACTACGAGAACTTGCCGTCCCACACCTCCTGGGTGCGCGTCCTCTACGACTTCGTCATGGACCCTGAGATCGGGCCATACGCCCGTGTCAAGAGGCATCCCATCCCCTTCCCCGGCGAGGAAGACAAGACCAACTAGGCCTTCATGCTCGCTACCAAATACAGCATTGGTAGTGACAATGGTACCTGGTGGCTTCATTTGTTAATTTCAATCCTCTATTGATTTGTTAATTTCAGTCAGTTATTGATTTGTGTCGATTTCTGATAACGTTTTAGTTTGGGGGCGGAATGTGTGCGTTGATTTCATGTTATTGCTGCGCTGTTTTCTTTTAACGGGACACCGGCTGCCTTTGGTGCTTTGCTCGTTCTCGTGTTGGGAGGGCCATCTGGCTGTTTTCAGAAATTATATACAGACTACTACATATTTGTTTCTACGTTACATTATTAATGATTAAGCCTTTTTTGGGGAGGGGGGAGGGGGTTAGCAAATCGAATAGTTGTTGTTGCCTCTGTGCATTATGTATGTTAGTAATACTACATTTGTTTAATCTATCCCACTAAATGTTTCCAAAATATACTTGATGTGATTTTTGTTCTAATATGACAATTTGCTCATCGACGCCATTCATCTACTCAAACGTTTTGTAATGACTTTTTTATTGTCAAACATATTTTGTTACTTAAAGTGAGAGAGAAATTCAAACTGGCATGCACATGTATACTTTCATATGAAGATGGGTTCTGCTTTTATTCGGAAGTTTGAAATGTTTTCTGCTATTGATTTGGGATGGTTTCACTTTTGGTTTCCATGTCACAAATGATGTAAATTAGATTCTGAGAACGACCCATATATGATTACTTGATGAAATGGGGTCTACTGCTACTATCTGTTAGTGCTTCGATTACCAAGGCCGTTGATAATCTGTCCTACCCTACCTCCTTCATGCCGTCAGACACATGCACGCTGCTTGAAAGTACAGGCATGCATATTCTATTTCTTCACATCAATATCTGTAGATGCTCCAGTTAGCTCAAGGGGGGCATCAAAGGTGATTTAATCATGCTCTAGGGCTTTCTTTATACCGATGCCATAGGTAGTTATACCTGTAAAATGAATGAGAATTATTACCATCAAATACTCTTCATAGTGAATATCTGTTGATGCGCACTTGCTACTATATGTTGTGGAGTGAATTTATTCGTCACCTGTTTGTAGTAATACCCTGCAGAAGCCAATTCTTTACAGTAAATGTGGGTGGTTTATTTCGGTAAATGCAGTTGGTTTAGGTTTGTATACAATGGGTGTTATTTCACAGTGGGAGGGAGCGGGACGTAACTCAGGCAATATTGTGTCCAGCTGTGTAGGTATGGGTCATCCGATCGATCCTGCTCAGTGGACACAGTTTCAGTTTGGGCTATTTTCCGTTCCAACCAGTTGTGGACCACAAAGGCTGTGGTATGTGCTGTCCTGTCTGTGGGAAAGTGCATATAAAAGACCCCTTGCTGCTTATCTATGTGGCGGCAGCAGGTTTCCAGGTGGGGGGTGGAGGTGCTCAAGCTTATTGGTTGGTGCGTAACCAATTCTTGTCATATGTGCATTGTGTGTAAAAACTGTCGGCTTTAAACACTGAATGGGTGCCTTACACATTGAACCACCGCGATCGACCGAACGCCGTCCGATGTAGCTGAGCCAGCTGGCTCTTGTTTAATTAGTTTCTGTACACTTTCACATTCCATGCTAAGCTATTTGTAATTGATGCGTTGGTGATGGGTTCCAACCTGCCTTGTCGCTTGTCACTATTTACTAGGCAAATTGTTAAACTGCATTCATCACTAGTCAGTACGAAATACCGGTGAGCACTTAGTTTGTGTGGGGGTTTAAAAAATGGGAGGTTCTACTAGAATTATTTCCTAACTGACCTTTCTCGATTGTGGTGATGTTCTCGGGGTTTTTTAGTGCTACAAATGTGTTTTTTTTTTTAATGCAGTTGGTTTAGATTTCTATACAATGGGTGTTATTTCACAGTGGGAGGGAGCAGAACGTAACTCAGACAGTAGTGTGTCCAGCTGTGTAGGTATGGGTCATCCGATCGATCCTGCTCAGTTGACACATTTGCAGTTTGGGCTATTTTCCATTCCAACCAGTTGTGGACCACAAAGGCTGTGGTGTGTGCTGTCCTGTCTGTAGGAAAGTGCATATAAAAGACCCCTTGCTGCTTATCGGAAAGAGTAGCCTATGTGGCGGCAGCAGGTTTCCTCTAAAGAAATGTAAGAATGACCAAATGTTTGACGTCCAATAGGCGATGATAAAAATATGTCTGCTCTAGACGTGTCGTTAAATAAAGCAAACTTCTTTCACAGTGGGAATCCAGTGAATGTTTTCAGCTTTGCTCATTGAGACACCATTTTTATTTGTGGATCCTCACAGCGTATTCACCTATCAATGTTATATTATTAAAGCTGCATAGTCTGTTAAGGGCGTCAAATTGTCTAAATCAACCAAAATACTTAGCCATATTTGACCCTACACATGCAATTTAGATATGGATGTACTGATTAAGTATGTGTTGCTGGATTGAAGGGAATATGAAGTAAATTCAATAGAACCCGTCATTGCTGCGCTGGAGCCAGTGGTGTCCGCATTATTTTTATGTGCACGCTAAAAAATAAATATAGCCTATTTTTGCATTTAATATTTCAAAGGTTACCCATTTATAATAAAAGTTATTACAAAAAGTATGGTAGGTGGTAATCAACCTAATATATTTCTTTTTTTTTAATTGTAGAAACTCGAAGCCATCGGACTATGCAATTTTAATACAAGTTAAGAATTTAAAAATAACTTGAGATATCATGGAAAGTGATCATGTATTAAACATACATTAATACTATGTATATGTTAACTAGGTGGGAGCATTACTACAGATATAAAAATCGATCAAATATTAAACCTAGATGAATTCTAAGTCTATATGAACGTGGGGAAAATCGCTAAAGACATACATAACTATAACATAAACTAATAATATGTGTCAACTAGTGGATTTGACTGGGGGAGTTACCATATGGTGTCAATCATGACGTCCTTTATAAGAATTAATGGTATTATTGTAGTTGTAAATAAGTGACATTCTATCGTTCAGCAGTTTCCATAGTGTTAATTCATAGTGTAGATTTAACGGAGCTCCATTACCAGTAGGAGTCATTCTATGGTACTGTAGAATGTAACTATACTATAACATGTACAACCTGTTTAAAAATGTACGTGGATGCAGAAATCTGATTTACCAGAAAACACTACTAAAAATAGATGTATTTTTACAAATTTGTTAATGTTTAATAGAGGCGAAATTTGTTAATGTTTAATAGCCAGTCGTGTGCCTCATTTCGCAACATGTTCTATCAAACCGTGTCTGTCACACACATAACACAATCACATTATGGGTTACTTCAAGGCATTGGAACATGTAATAAATCTTATGACTGGTACAGGAAGTCATACATAGTATGGTGCCTTACCTTTACTAGCTTTGTTGGTTGCTACTAAGATTTTGAGATAAAATATATTGGTTTACAACCAGCTAAGAACTGCTGGACCGTGATCATTGCTTTGCTTTATCTATGCAGAGGTTTTTTATCCCAAAATAATTACACTCAACTTGTATTAAGCCAATCTTGAAACATGAGATGTAAAGGTTTTCCGGTTTTGTATTGTACGGCATGCCGGTGATTCTTTAGCCCTGATATCAGGGATCTGATTACAACATGACATTACTGTTCATTTTGGGTTATGTGCAGAATGCAGTGCATATAACGTTTTGTCCCAACCCAAGTCTGCGCTTGTTTAGACACTATTTGCTCAGCCATTGGTTGTTAATGATGTCATATATTTTGTACAATTTAACAACAATTTATTTTTTTTAATTGGGGGGGGGGGTAAAAAATATATATCCATTGATGTACAAGTAGATAGTTATAATTTTGACGTACATTGCTATTTTAAATTATATTTAAGTCACTAAATTCTCTATGGTAAATGAGATTTTAAATCATGCAATTTGTGTGAACCTGGATATACTAAATAAAAAGAAATGTCACATGGGTGGTTTAGTAGAAATGTTATAGCGGAAGTAAATTAATTTTTTAAAACATTTTCAAGCATGCGTTTCCTGAGTGATTGCAGTGTTCTTTGTGGGTACATATCGCTTGCATTTTGAGTGCCATGTTAGTATCTATTTGTAATGAACCGTAAGAGATTGCAGTTCTAAAACTGGTTTGTTAACTACACTGGTGTGTCCATCTTTGCGTTTTCAACGATGCCTAAATCGGCTGAAAATGGTTATACTTCCATTCATTGCCGTTATTTTCAGTTATTGGCGTATTAATATAGCGCATTGAGTGAATACCAATGGGTTTCATAACTAAACAGCTCATAATTCGCAAGATATATAGATATTCTATATTAGAATCGTAAAAAAGTTAAAGCTAGTAAATGGGTTTATCATGCCTTCATATAGGTAACTTATATTGTAATGTTTGTTATAAGAGAAAAGACCTATTATTAACCTATTATTTTCCTATTGGTAACTTATAGACCTATAAGGAGGTAGACCACGACAGTGAACAGTATACCATATGTTGAAAGGACAGCTGTAGAAAAAAAAACACTACTATGGCGTCGGGTTTATGGTAACTTATGTTAAAAGTAAATGGTTGTCCTCTCCGTTGACATGATACTTTTTAATTAAATAATTAAATCAAGGCTCCTTTTGATTGGACAGCTGAGAAACAGTGATTAAAAAATATGCATTTTTGTGTATGTCGTATGTTACGAGCTGGTTGGGGTTCATATGTGCAAGAACTACATACTCTTTAAGTCTGTCCCATAATGTTTTGCGTAATACTCTGGAATAGGACGCTTCGTTTCTGGTCGCATGGCGCAGTGTTAGGTTTACATTTAATGGCCACGATTCCGTATGCAATATGTGATAATTGATATGTGCAAAAACTGAAATCGTTGTGGAAACCAATTCTATAGGTCTGAATTCAAACATGATATACGTAGTGAATTAATGCTCACATTCCAGAGGCACGATTTTGTACATCGTGTGCGATATGCGTTAAATTAAATTTAAAATGACTGATCCTAATTCGTTATTAACAAAAAATAGTGTTCGTGTAGAACTAACTGTCTGTGGCGTTGGAGATCAGCCTTTTGGTGTGGTGAGAATTGGTGGGGGGTCGTGTCGATCTGCTGTCTGGACGTGAAGTCTTAAAGGCGCATTCCATATACGCGTAATGCGAATGCGAATGCAACAAAAAATCGAAACGCCTTGAAACCTATGAGCTACATTCCATACACGCGTAATGCGTAATGCGAATGCGAATGCGTCAGAAATTCATTATCCCGATCGGTCCCTGTAGCGATCGGTGCGTAATGCATTATGCGTCAAGCTGGATGTGAATAGAAACCTGAGTCAGAGGGGTGCTAATTGGAAACACATGGTGAGCTGGGCACCAGGGAGACATAGGGTTAGGGGAAAGCTAAAAATGCTACCATATGCACAGAAATATGAATACTTATCTATAATTTGGTTATAATAAAGGTAGGAACACCCATGTGACATACAACAAGTTACATAGATATACATGCAATATTTGGTCACATACAGAGCAGTATGGAGAATAATTGTTTATTTTTATTTTTTAAATATAGCCAGTCGTGCGCCACATAACGCATTACGCGTATATGGAATGCTGGCATTCGCATAACGCGTAACGCATTACGCGTATATGGAATGCGCCCTTTAAGTAGCACTAACAGTCTTTGAAAATACGTGTGTATAATACCCATCATGCAACATATCGTTATCTGTAGAATATGATTGTCGGATGCGCTGATCACTTGACTCTTCAAATTATATCGGGTATTAAATGGCAAGGATTGGTATTGAATCACCAATCACAATAGAAATTGTGTTATTAAAAAGTAAACTAAGGATTGGTGGTAACAAATGGCTAGATCTAACACCAGAAGGGATAGAGACGAGTGGTATCAAAGAATGGAGATGGTCACCCAATGATTGTGAATAAAGGCTTATGATTTACGGTATACAATCAAATCGGTTTCTTTTCTTTTTTTTATCTTAGGCATCAGCGCATGTAATTTTAAGGGATTTGCTTTGGTTCATCTTATTTGTTAGAATGTGTCCTCTCATTAAAGAATAACAGCAGAACGATATTATCCCATTAAAATTCTAGGCCCATTTCGGTATTGTTTGATGAGGTAAGAATCTATGCTGAGCTAAACACACTTGTCAGGATACTGTTTTAATCCTGATTGTCAACACTGTTCCTTAGGGAAGTTGCAGTTGTGCCGGGCGCAAACAAAAGCTTGAGGATTTTTGTCTCTTTTTCCCATTAAGGGTGTAAGCTTTTGTTTTGGAACCGTTGTGCCATATCTAGCTAAAGAATATCAATATTGCCTATTTATTAAACCTACAGTAGATTAAAAGGTTCACCCCTACGCAGAGATGGGGTGGATGATGACTATGCTTGAATCCGAGCAAATAAGAATTAACAGTCGAGGTAGTGGTTCCAGTGCACACTATTTATCTATATTAGTGTAAAGTTGAGAAATTAGTAGAGAATGCCAAAATCCAAGATGACGGCCACAGAAAGTTATCGATTCAGTATTAATTTACATGAATTCATAAATTATTAACTCAACAGTAGCAGAATTTAATAAACAATCATTGGAATCATATATTTAACACTTAGATTGTAAATTCACGTGGTTATATCTATAAGCCAGCCGTTCAACACTTTCTAATGGGTTGTTCAGCAGCCCTCACAGAAAGGGTCCTGTGGGAGTAATGCTGCGTTCATATGAACTGGTGAATACGGTGTTTCCGAGTTCACGACCTGTGAATTGCGTTCAAGTGGGTTCACAACTCGTGAACACCACCTGTGAACTGGAGACTTTGGAACCTGCTCCTTACTCACCACTCGTGAAGAAATGGCGGTGTCACAGTTTTCATTGTATGAGAGGTGCAAAACATTAGTTTTATTCAAAATTAATAGAAATCCAGAACCCTAACCGTATAAATTTGATATAATCTTTTTGGTAAAGATGTTTTCTATATGTGTACCAATCGATTTGTTTCTAGGTGGTGTGGTTTTAGAGATATTTAATTTTTTTTATCTATGAAGATTTCACAATACCTCTATTATCGCTCAGCATGAAATGTCTTTACCAGGAATTGCCAAATGAACGCTCTCAGTTTACATCGTCCTATTCACCAGCAGTAAATGGGAAGTTCACCATATTCACAAGGACCGTATGAACGCAGCATTACTAGGCTATTACCTCAATGGCAGATAAGCGAGTTACTTAGTGAAAATTGAATACCATCATACAATTCTTTAAAGGTGTCTCCGATAAAAACTTACAATTTTAAAATAAAAACAATTATCTAGATTTGATCCTACATATGTAACTTAGGTAGGCCTACTCGTGCACTTATGTGTCACCACATAGAAGGGAATGCTGAGGCGATTTAGACTAAGAACCTGTTACTGCAGAATCCTATGAGAGTTTTGGCGTGCTTGACAAAATTAAGTTTGCATGGTTGCACTTCAAATATCTCAAAAGTTAGTCTTTTAAAATAAAAGTTAATTCAAACTACAGTAAGATGGATTATAATGCTCAACCTGATACATATATCCCAGAAACTCAAAACAATCGGACTGCGCAACTTTAAACTAAAGCACCGTCCATAATCCTAACTAAATACTGATGTGCTTATTAAACATTTTGGGCTGCATATGATTATGAAGAATTTAAAGTCGACACCTGTCTACCTTGCCGAGAAAACAATCTCGGAATAGTTCTAATTTGTGCCACAGGGTGGTGCATGCTTAGTACTGGACTTTTCCACTTGGTGGTCTAGAGTGAATCTATAATGAACCCATGTAACCATATTAATAATAAACCAGAGGGCTTGATTCTCTCTTCTTTACACTTTATACTCTTCCTTTCTCTTTGTCTGTATTGATTTCACCATAGCCTGCCCACACAGCCACAGATTCGTGCCTTAGCTTTTACAAGCTGTTGTTGTGAAAATGGTTGCATAAGTGGAGAGAAGGGAGAGTAAAACTGATGTATTTTCAATTTTCTTTAGAGTAGTTCAAACAGGAAATATATTTGCTTTAATGTAAAATATATGTTAGTACAATTACATTGCATAATTCAATGAGAAACACATATAGATGAAAAAGTTTTTTTGTTGTTGAATGTAAAAAGGTTTTGGACTGTATGGGGTTTGAAACCACAAGACCAAACAACTTCAGATTACAAGTTCAACAACTTATACCCCAGTCACATGAGAGCGAGCGTTCACCACCAACCTCCCACTCCCAGCGTCTCACTCGATACATTGATTCAATACATTGGTCGCCGGCAACTCACCATCCAAGAGGTCGGTGAACTGGCAGTGCCAACCAGTTTTGAATGGCAGCGCCGGAACAGGGTGCAAGGAGGTTGCAGGCGCAGCAGCTGCATCCTCCTTGCGTCCGAAATGGGCGCCGAGAGGTTGGTGTCCTCGCGGCTCCATCACGTAAGGAGGGCGCAATGAGGACGTTTTGACGTTGCAAATTGATCGTAAGTGAATGCAGGCCTCGTGTGACTGGGGTATTAACCACGAGGCCACAGAGACCCCACATAGTTACTCATCTAAGTTCAGGCTGTTTGTGTATAGGACGTTATATATATAAGGTGTATGTATGTATGTATGTTTTGCGCGCATCCCTTTGAAATTTGTCAGTTACACTGTATATATAGGAAAACTTTTTTTGTTCTTGAATGCAAAAAGGAGTGAACCATGTGCATTTGAAAGTTTTTGACTTTCAGATCTTTTGTATTACTATTAACTAATGTAGCAGCAATTCCATGCTGGCCACATCAGCCGGGCCTGAGCATTAATAGTTAGAGGGGATCAGCCGCAAATATACAGGTTTCCGGTTTTAATGCTAGGATACTAGCAGCTGTTCTGGGTGTGCCTATACGGTATCGTTTGGACGGGATCCATCGCAAATGCACCAGATTCTGCGCTTAATGCTATAATACCAGCAGCCATATTCTACGATCCAGCCGGACCTGAGCGTTAATGGCTTGATGGGATCTGCCGTAAATGCGCAGATTTCCAGGTTTTAATGCTATGATGGCAGCGACTGTTCTGGTCATGCATTATCGTCTGGACGGGATCCATCGCAAATGTACCGGGTTCTGGGCTGATCGCAGAACATGCAGCTTGTCATGGAGGTGAGTGTAGAAACTGATATGGTGCTACAACCGCAGGCCGTCCTCCAATGCATACGCTGTGATACGGAGCATTTGCGATGGATCCTGTCCAAACGATAACACATAGGCATGACCAGAACGGCCGCTGCCATCATAGCATTAAACCCAGAAACCTGCGTAATTGCGGCGGATCCTGTCAAACCATTAATGCTCAGGCCCGGCTGAATCATAGAATGTGCATTTCGTCATAGGTGAGTGTAGAAACTAATATGGTTCTACTACCCCGGGCCTATATATATTTAACCGTTCTGCTGGAGAATTGCAAGGAATGTCCGAATCACTTTTTGAGCTCACAACTTTATTCATGTTCCTACTGGTATAATCTAAGTTAGTTAATAACGATCGATACGAATAAATATGCCCCTTTCCCATTTCGTTCATTTAATTCAAGAAACATTTTTGAATTCCAACAATTAAAGCCTAAATCTTGTCTAAAACATCAGAGCGAGTAGAAACACGTCTGATCGGTCAGAGCCCGAGCACTCGACCTTCTTACGTTGCTAGGAAAGTCACAACCTGCATATCCTAGCAATGAGTTACAGCAGTGAACCCAGCCCCGCATTTGATGGCCAATGCGGACCTGTCTCGGCGAGCAGCCCGCATTTAGAAATGCAGGCTGATCGGCCCAAGCCCGCAATGGTCACAGCTCAAGCATAGACTCGCCCACTTCACATATATAAGTATTGGTAAATCAATACTGTCATTGTTGCAAGCGGTGGTCAAGCATTTTAGTGTGCACACCAGTTTGATCAAATTTGAAATATCATTTTAAATTAGTTACTCAAAACAAAAATATAATGACTAGAGACCTAAAAAAGGCGACTCGGGGAAACCGCTGATCGGCGGGAAATTCTCATCCAGGGAATAACAATGAACATATATTTATCAAATATAGCCGAAACTCAAAACTATCTCTAACATGAACATACGCCATAGTTGTCAACTTTTGTCCATGTGTATACTAGTAATGTGAAGGAAAAGATAGTTGAGGTTACCATTATGTCAGAAAAACAAGAGCTAATGGGGGACCTCCGACTTTTTAGTTCAAATTCCTGCCGTTCGCATCGCCACTGAACCAGTGGGCCTATTCAGCAAACTGTCACACTGCAAACCCAATGGCTATGAGCAATCTTCATACAGAAAAAGTCAAATATCTCTAAAACCACAACACCTACAGACAAACCGCTTGGAATACATATAGAAAACATACAAGGAATAGAATATATTAAATTTATAAGGTTAGGGTTCTGTATTTCTATTAATTTTGAATGAAATAGACGTTTTTCACTGCGCGTACCGACAAACTCAATGCATTGTCAATGGCAGTGAGCAATCTTCATACAGAAAAAGTTTAATATCTCTAAAACCACACCACCTAGAAGCAACCCGCTTGGTATACATATAGAAAACATACAACGAATAGAATATATTAAATTTATAAGGTTAGGGTTCTGTATTTCTATTAATTTTGAATGAAATAGACGTTTTTCACTGCGCGTACCGACAAACTCAATGCATTGTCAATGGCAGTGAGCAATCTTCATACAGAAAAAGTTTAATATCTCTAAAACCACACCACCTAGAAGCAACCCGCTTGGTATACATATAGAAAACATACAACGAATAGATTATATTAAATTTATAAGGTTAGAGTTCTTCATTTCTATTAATTTTGAATAAAAATTGACCTTTTGCACTGCGCGTACCGGCGAACTCAGTGCATTGTCAATGGCCGTTTAGGACCACTGGTACCGATGCGCCATCTAGTGTCAACAAATGAACTACCCCGGATGTCCCCCATTGAGTAGCCAGCCCTAAGTGTGGACTTATTAATCAAAATTAAATACGATATTCACCTGCATGAGCTGTGGCAACCGTCCCACAACCATAGTGTTCGTCGTCGCCGTCAGATGTCGCATGCGTTGTGAATATTGTGTATTAATAGTGACTGACTAGTTTCGTACCCTCCTAACATTTTCAAAAGGGTCCAAAAAGCTCCAATGACCCAAAAGCAATATACTTTTGGAATCTTCAAAATATTCCAAAATTTGACATAGGTGCATTTGAAAGTTAGTAACTTCCATAGCTTTTGTATGCGTTGTGGCAACAGTCCCACAACTTTGTGTTCGTTGTCACCAGTCCCACAACTTAGTGTTCGTTGTCGCCATCAGATATTGCATGCATTGTGCATATTGCGTATTATAGTTGTGTAAGCATTTTGACAATATGCCCAGTCAGAAAAAAAAAGGGGGATTTCAATTTTCCATACAGCTTAGTAGGAAAATTATATTACTAATCATGTTACTCCAAAATATGCATGCACATATAACAATACCAAGTGTTTTCTTGTTGAAGCTCTTGTATTCCCAGAATAGCATATTCCCTGGCAGCAGGGAACACCAGTTAGGTCCATAACCAGTTTAACCACAATGGAATATTAGGAAAAGGTATGATTTGCATGCATATTGGGCATTTATTTCAAGTTAGTGTCCCTTCATATTTCATTGACAAGTAAGGTTCTATGCAAAAAAAAGTCCATACACATGCAACATTTTCATGCCCTTAAAACACCTTTTAAAAAAAATGAATTTTGTTCAATTATGCTATTTCATCAGGTATCCTCCAAAGTGTAAGAATACCATTCTATAAAACTACTTTCGATAATTGAAAATACATTGGCCCCCCATTTACCATGAAACGACCCATATACTAGTTTTTATTCTCAATGACCTGCTGTAGACTTGACACATGTACCCAGGGGTTATTGGTGAATTCCTTCTCATGAGGAATCTGTTGCATTAATGAATTATCTATGAAGTTGAATGTGAATATTGCAAGAACAAACAAAAAGTTACTGATCTTATTAAGATAAATGTATGGCCATATACAGATTAACATTCATAGAAAGCGTGTTATTCGGGGGAAGAATATCTACATAACATTTAAACATGCCAAACTAGAGCTCCATAGATAGCCAATAAAATACAGGTGTAGGTTCTTTGTGTGCACATAATTTATTGATTGACTGGAGTACACTTTCTACAGAACAGTAAGTAGATGTCCATAGCTTTCCGACTGGTTTTGCAATAAGCGTAAACACGTGGAGCTTGGACCTCGACACTTCCACGTCTGTGCTGTTTCTAATCCAGCTGAAAAGAAAAGGGACATTGCTAGAAATGCATAACCTATTACATCGAACAATTACGAACATAGTGTACTGTATTCAAAATAAGTTTTTACTAATGTTATCGAACTATTTCTACTGCAGATATGGATAACTTTCGAGACGTCCATCATTTACAAAATTGTTAACTGAAACATGACTTTAGGTCAAGAATTTATTCATCTGAATAAATGATCATGGACAGGGGAAAGGTTGGTCTTGCACCTGCTTTAAATTGCAACTATATACTAGTATCCACACCAACTAGATATAATTAAATTTAATTAAATAGGTGAGAAATTGAGTGTTCATTAATAGTAAATACTAGATGCATGTAGCTGGTAACATCTCATTTATATGCTCTAAACATGCCTATTGAAGCCATTTACATTGACTCAATAGCTAAAACTAGTTTTAAAAAGGGCTGTGAAATCGCCATACATGCACTTTTCATTCAAAGCGTCACTCAGCAAAAAAAAACAGTTATTGGTTTAATAAATCGACTGAAATCATTCAAACCGTATAGTAAAGGGCTTCAATTTGTGAATACGGGAAATTATATTATATATAAGCACTACTTGCAGAAAGTCATGACTGACAATGACGCAGGTTGTTTACATTGGACTTTTAGCAAAGCAGTTTTTGCTTGGATTTAAAACCGGGTCCTCGTTCACTCCTACTGGCAGTGACTACTCTATCTAATTGATAACGTATTTAACTCTTATTATACCAAAATGTATCTCCTTTCCAAGCCATGTCTGCAAATTGCCCCACAAATCAGTTGTTGTCTCCATCGCCCATACCATCTACCTCCCTCTCTATCCTGCCATTAGAGAGTGATTATCTCACCTTCTTGAATCCGATGTCACTGGCATATGACCGGAAGCACTGCCGGCACATGTTTAGGGAATACTTTCGGATGATACCATGTTGGTTAGCACACACTCGGCTGCAAAGAAAGACAAGTAATGCAATCTTTAGTGACAAGATAAGTTAGATTAAAAAAGATATTACTATGTGAATGTCAGTCACCTAAAAATAATTGATATAATAAAAAAAAATCTCCCCAGCGTTTTTTTGCTGGAAGTTAAAAGTGAAAACTACGGCAGCAGTGATCAGAAAGTAGGTACCGGTGTGGCGTTTTCAGCGCCCGCTCATGCTCAGCGGCCTGTCGTGGCTTCTGCGCATGCGCGGATTTTCGCAAGTTGCGGCGATCACTGCTATTTGTTTTGTTTACCCTCGGCGATTCGACGCTGATCTAGCTGCTACGTTAATATCGCTTGGGATTTAAGGTTAATTTAATTAAATTTCATTATTTGAGTATGTAATTCTGTTAAATATGATTGCATTCAATAGATTTCGGCCTAATCGGTCCCTGACACTGCCGGGTACCGTGTCTTGAGCTTGTAGCCGGCGAGGGCATGGGTGTTTTGCATGTCTTAAAATCCGCGCATGCGCAGAAGCCACGACAGGCCGCTGAGCATGACCGGGCGCTGAAAACGCCACACCGGCAGTCATTTTTAGATCTTTAAACTGGGCAATTAATTATGGTTAATCGCATAAATGCAGAATAACACACAAAAACAGAAAGGTTGTATCTTGTTTACTGTTCAAGATATTCCCGTTTTAAGATTTATTTACTTGTCTTTAACACATGATATTGTAACATGTGAGATTTCTCCCATCTTTCACATTATCTTTTAGGGATGGTGGAAATGATTGCATGTTATGTCCTTGTGTAAATGTGACAATTTTAAAACCAATGCATTGAATGGTGTCCTACTATTTATGAAACGGCATTGAAAATTGAATATTTCACCTTTTTTTTTGTTCATGCCAAAATTGTTACGAAGTGCTATTTTTCAACTCACTGTCCATAAAATAATGGAAATACACTCCTAGAAACACAATATTTGTTTATTCGTTTATTCTAGGTACTGGTCTTATATGCTTCCCTTTTTTAAAGTTCGGAACCTAATACTTCAGGAGATATTGCAACTTAAATATGCAACCTCGGCTAATTATTACCATGGAAAAGAAATGCTGACACAATATAAATCACTAAGCTAGCCATTTCTTAATATAAATCAAAGTGATTCATTAATCACTTTGATTTTTTTAGTAGCAAAAGACTACTAACTGTGCAATATACCACATGATGTGTGTACACTATGTATAAAGACTGATGTTATTTTGAATAAATGAAGACATGTAGTTTTTCCTTTAATTGAAGATGAGCCATTGGACAGTCATCATTAGGATTCTAGGAAAGCTTTTGTTTGTTTGTTTTACGTCCTAGCAACATATACGGTCATCAGGACGGGTACAGACGTGTGACTGCGCACTATTGGCGACTTTATAGTGCTTCCCCACTGGAAGACCAGGCCACCAGCACCATGACCTGATATCCCACTCAGTCACATTATCCTGACACTGAGCCAACCAGTTCTAGGAAAGCTAGACATCCATTTCTGCTTCACTGTAGCACAGATGCATTTAGTATAAATTTACAAATACATAGTATAGTTATACGAGTCTTACCTTGGTACAGATGATGGATAACTGTTGTTTTACCGAGGTATAAGCCTCGGATAGATGTGGGCTAGGGAGAGGTAAGCACGTCCAGTACCAGCAATCTTAACCTACTTATTGAGGATAAAAATGACTTTCAAAACAATGGATACTATTACTTTACCGAAAAGGTACACCAACGGAATAGATGTGGCAGGGTGTGGCGGGAGGGCCCTAGCCCACATCTATCCGAGGCTTATACCTCGGTAAAACAACAGTTATCCATCATCTGTACCAAGGTAAGACTCGTATAACTATACTATTTTACCTCGGTAAACAGCCTCAGGCTAGGGGAGACCTTTACATAATTCATTTTTATCCTTAATATCATTCTTTCTTATTATTATAACATTCTAAATTTTTGTTCTCACCTATTCTTGTCAGTTGGCGAGAAGACGCTTTGCAACGCCGGTAGGCTTTTCTAGTCGTTTATTATAATGTTTTGCAAACGACTTAGCCGTCTTCCAGCCTGCATGCGCTAGTATTCTTTTCACAGAAATACCAAGCACCCGTGCCTTGGAGACCAGGGCTCCTCTAGTTGAGTGGGAAGAGTATTTACTCGTATCCACTCCAGCCAATTTCAACACCGTAATTGTCCATCTGGCAAGTGTGTCTCGTGAAATCGCCTTATGTGGCTTTATAAAGCTCACTAATAGTTGTTGTGATGCACGTAAATCCTTTGTCTTGTATATATAAGCCCGTATGGCCGACACAACACATAATTTCCGATCATTCGGAAAACAGTCTAAGTGAACCGTTGATAAGGGGTCACCTAACGTGTTCGATTTGAGCAACTTTTCTAAATCAAACGTAGCTTGTTGCTTGTCTATTTCTAATCCATTTAAGGATAAAGCAACAATCGTCTGTCCTCTGTGTCCGGTTACTAACAATAACAGGACTGCGACCTTAAAACCTAACTGTTTTATATCTAACCACGAGTTGTGAGGCCAAGCCTGAAACAACTTAAATACTATAGAAACATCCCAAAACCGACTATACTTTGGTTTTGGAGGATTCCTTTGATAAATTGAACGAAGTAAATAACAAATAACATAATGTTTTCCAACTGTTTCGCCATCAATTCTAGGTAATATAATTGATAACGCACACCTCGCCGCATTAATCGGTCCAAAGGAAAGTCCTTCATCCTCTAGAGAACGAAGAAACCGAGCTACTTGTGAAATCTTTGGATTTGTTGGTTTAACTTTCATTAACAAACAATGTACACCCCATTTCTTTAAATAGGTTGTATACATTTTGACAGTTCCTGGCCTCCAGGCATCCGATACTATCCTATCCTCAGTAATTCTGTCCAATCCAAATTGCTGTAGCTGCTTCCTTAGAAAAGGAATGCCAATAGGGGCGTCGTTGACACGTCGCCGTGAACCACTAGCGGTCCGTGGTGCGTCAGATTCGCGAGTTTTCTTGGGAATCGTATACGATCTTTTGCCAGTTGTGAAACTGCTGGCAGCCAAGGTTGCGTGTCCCAATCGGGCACCACCAGTATCGCATGTGTCCCTTCCAAGCCGATTTTTCTCACTACTCGGCTGATAATGCTAAATGGTGGGAAAATATAAAAATAATTATTTTCCCAAGTAATAGCAAACGCATCTACTTTCCAAGCATCCGGTTCAGGATGCCAAGAAACATAACAGGGTAACTTGTTATTATTTCGTGATGCAAATAAGTCAACTTCAGGTGTACCCCATTTTTCACAAACGAAGTTAAACAAAGGTGTAGAGAGAGACCACTCTAAATGGTCATGGAAATTTCTACTTTTATAATCTGCAAGTGTATTTTGTGACCCTGGAATATGCGCTACAGTCAGCCAGACTTGTTGAGCCTGTGCCCAGTTCCAAATCAGTTTAGATAACTGATTGCAAGACTTTGATTTGGTTCCACCCATGTTACGAATATATGCCATGGCAGTAGTATTATCAGTTAGTATTCTAACCTGTGATTTATTTATCTTTACTAAACTACGTAAGCCCAGATAAATAGCACGCAATTCTAGTGCATTAATATAGTCTGATTTTTCATCATCAAGCCATCTACCTCCTGTTGTGACCCCATCTCGATGAGCTCCCCAACCTTCTAACGAAGCATCAGTAGTAATTACTGTATTAGGTTCCGCCATGTGGATTGGATTTGGTGAACTTGCTATATGTTGCATCCACCATCCAATATCCTGTAACCCTTCTTGCGAAATAAACATCTTTCGCTCAAAATTGCCTTTAGTTCGTGTTAACGCTAAATTTTTATCTATTTCTAGCGACTTAATATGGGCCTTCCCATATAACACAGCAGGTGCATATGAGGTCATTATGCCAATAAGAACAGCAACCTGTCTAATTTTTGGCTTTGATAACTTAATAAGCTGAGTCGCTGTAGTCATAAACTTAATTAGTTTTTGTTCTGTTATCGACACTGTAAGGGACTGTGTATCCAGAATAAACCCTAAACATTTGAGTTGTTTTGTTGGTTTAAACACTGACTTTTGTTGATGTAGTTTAGTGAGTAATGCACATAAATCCAAAACTGCATTCACACAACCAATTTGTGTTGAAGCTATAATAAAAGAATCATCTATGTATGGAAACATTATGTGACCCTTCCTCGCCATTACCGAGAAAACAGGTTTAAGCAATTTAGTAAATAAACGTGGCGCACAAGCTAAGCCATTCGGCATGCATGTAAACTCATAGAGTTGGTTATCCCAAATAAATCGAAGAAATTTTCGGTATTGTTCCATTATGGGAAGCGTATAATATGCATCCTGTAAATCAACACTAGCCATCCACGCATCTGGTGTAATCAGATCTCGTGCCGTATCTAGAGAGAACATTTTAAAATGTCGATATTCCACCCTTTTATTAAGGATTGTTAAATCCAGGATCATTCGAACATCACCATTAGGCTTCGGTCTCGAGAAAATGTTTGAAATAAACTGTCCTGAACAGTGCGTCACTTTTTGTATAATTCCTTTCACAAAGAATTTATGTACCTGTTTAGTTAGTGCGTCTCGTTCAACTGGTTGAATGTTATATGGAAAAGGTATTATACTTTGTACAGGAATTTGTGTAAAGGGAATTTGAACACCCCTAACTATTTCTATAATTTCTTGGTCACTAGTAATTTTGTGCCACTCAGAAATATGATTACTAATATTACCAGCCACAAAGTTGCTTACAGTTTGTGTGTTTTTAGAGGCTGCAGGGACTTGTAAAGTTTGTGTTTGGACCTCTACTTGGACCCTCCCCTGGGGAAAGGTCTCGACGAGTTGAACCCTCGACCTATTGGCCGTGCGGTGTTGTCGGTCCAGCCTGGGCGAGCGCCCCGGCCCCGAAACCCTTGACCGAAGTTTGAACTCGGTCTGGTTCCTCTGGTGAACCGTCGTGGACGAAAATCCCCTCGTGACTTTTTGAAACGAGGAACTTCCTGTTATCCATGTTTTTGCCACTCTTGGCTGCAGTCTCTACCTCTTTATAGAGGTATTGTAGTTGACCGCCAAACATCTTGGTGTTATCTAAAGGTTTCCCTTTAATCGGCTCTGGAGCAAGATAAAGCGTAAACTCCTTCCCCTCATTATCGGTAACCTTCTTAGAGCGAGCCACTTCTTTGCCAGCATCTGTGCAAACTGACTTGAAGACATTTTCATATCTTCGAAACGACAGGTAATTACCTGCCGCCGCTAGCACTGCAATGCCTTTGTCCATTGTCTTAGCCAAAGACGAGAACTTATTTTCACTCTGCATCCTATTAGCCACAGGAACAATAGCTGTTAGGGTAGCCAACACTGCCTTATGCACTGTGTGCAACACATCCTCAAACTTCTTACGGTCATCCGTCATATTGACATCCCGATCCATTTCTTTAATGATGGAGTTGGGAACACCCTTTATGCCTGTTAACTCATCTCCTAACTTGGAGATAACCTCCGCCGGTTTGAACGTGCGAAAATGACCATTCACGGTCTCGCGCATAAGCGTAGTGGTTTTAACCCGCTTAGCCTTTGGCTTCTCCACCTTCTTAGCCACTTTAGTGCCAATGTCCGCATAGACCCCTTCATATATGGTGTCTGAGTCTGATTCCGTAGAAGTAGACTCAGTGGACGACTCAGAAGAAGAATATTTCCTCTTCCTCTTCTTTTTGGACTTAGTCTTCCGCTTTTTGCGCAAACCAGACTCTGCCCGCTCCTTGGTGAATTCATCACCCGAAGAAATCACCTGTTTCTTCTTCTTCCTCCGTTTAGGAGAAGGAGGAGGAGGAGCCTTAAGCTCCACCGCCGAGTCTGTGTCCAAGAAATCCTCAAATGAATCCTCTTGGACACTCGGCCTACGCCGCTTCCGAGACACAGGCGATTTGGCAGTCAAGATGTGGCTTTCCAATCTTGCAAAGCAAGCCTCCCAATCTGGAGGCGCAGGCACATCAGGCACTGCGTCCTCGTCCGGGTCGGAGAGGATATGCGCCCGGGGCTGTGTCGACGGCCCTGCCGACAACACAGGTGAGGAGTCGTACTCCTCGTCCACTCCACTCGGAACACGCCCCTCGGCTGCTGCTGCACCACGCTTACTCCGCTTCGTGGCCATCGGGAGCTGAAACAAAATTTTTTGGTCAGTCCCGGTATATATATATGTCACAATATGGTTGTTTCAAACTCATTTGGACATCTATTGGTGTTAAAGAATGTGTTTATACCGTTATAACACAGGCGTAATAAGCTAAATTTGTGCGTGGGTTGTGGGTCAAGCCCAAACCTTACGCGGGGTCGGGACCAGTGTATCCGCCCGCCCATCCCTCTGTTCCGCACACTTCTCCCACCTGTGACTACTACGTCAACGAGTTGGAGAAAATGCTACGAAACTCGGAGAAACGCCTGAAAAAGTTTTGTCTAGGGGAGTCTATAAAAGAAACCCAGGAGCATCTCCAACATTACTCTCTATTAGAGTACGAGAGAATTTCCACATGAGATAGGGCGAAACCCACATCTCTACCCATAGTCATACGGTGACCCGGGTGTTGACATAACCGCTAATGACCGGTTTGGATCCTTCGAGAAACCCACTCGAGTGTTCTATCCTTGGTTGTTTATAACCAAATAACTCGTCCAAATTGGACCAACGAAAGTCTAAACTTTCCATAATGATGCTCTAATGCATCATAATTAAGCTAACCACAGTTTTTATTATACTTACCGCGTATTTGCTTGTATGTAGACTAATTTTGCCGGAGCAACCCAACGACACGTTATCCAGTCGTGAGTTGTATATGCTAATTGCTGGTACCGGACGTGCTTACCTCTCCCTAGCCTGAGGCTAGCCTGAGGCTGTTTACCGAGGTAAAATATATATATATATATATACACACAGGACAACTGGAGTTTACTTCTGTTTACTACTTAGTTTTCAAGGTACCATGCTTAAAATTAATTAATATTACTAATAATAATAGTAATATTACTGCAGAGGGAAAAAAGTCTTATGTTGCATTAGGGTACTAACGTAGGGAATAATACGTTCAAGTTCAGAATGCTGTGTATACGTGACAATTCTTGATAGAGTTCGACCAGTCAAAGACTAAAATCGGTCACATTTGAAGCACTTCAAAATAGCAGTATTCCCAGCACAATTTTAGCATAGTTAAACCAGCAATCCGCATTTTTGTGCAAGCCGAAAATTGGTCCACTGAAAGGTTTTTTTGGTTGTAGGATGTAATTCAATGCATAGGTTTTTAAATTGTCAAATCTACACAAGCACATAACATAAATGCAATCATTTCCATCATACTTGAAAGACAGGAGAAATGCCTCATGTTACATTCAGTGCCAAAGACAAATTTTATTCAAGTCACTAACTAAATCATAAAATGTCTTGAAAAGTAAAAAAGGTTAGAACCTTTCTGTTTTTGTGTGTTATTCTGCATTTAACCAGGATTGACTGATTAACCTAGTTTAAAGATATAAAAAAAAAAATACGGCCAGTACCGAGTTACAGAGTGACTTTAGCGTGACCATTAAATGTGGTGGATTTCCAACTGCCTACACCTAGTTCCGAGCAAAATCGTTCAATCACATTCGGTTTTTAGAACAAGTTACAGTTTCGTAATCAGCACATTCTAAGCTGTCCTTTGAAACAAGCTTTGACGGCTGTTAGATGAGCATTTTTTCTTTAAATAAGGTTTTTAATTACTTTTTGTTGTTGAGAAGTGTATTTTTGGTTTGGTATAATTTGATTTTAAATTAAATATATGCCTATCATATACCAAATTGAAGCTAATTTGATTGTCTTTCTGATGGGATCTATTAATAAGCTTTGCACCCAACTGCAATTCAGGGCCGAGTGAAACAAAACCGCACGCTGATTGGTACTTGTTCTGAGTAATATCTAGGTACAAGATTCACCCCGTACTGCTGCAGTAGGGGTGCAAACCAACCCTATGTAAAAGGTGGCGAAAAAGCGGGTCAAAGAATTGAGAGCCTAATTTCACAATCTAGGAAGCAACATTTATTCTTTACATCTGTCTTATTGAGAGCCCGCTACCTTTGAGTTGAAAAATATAATATGATATCTAGTTTAATAAAAAATTTAAAGTGAAATCGACGGCGTTCTACGGCCGCCATCTTGTCTTTTTGCATTCTCTCCCATTTCACCAACTCTGCGCCTATATAAGTATCCATTTGATACTGGAGCCACAGTTTCTAGGTGATGTTCTATACTAACGCTATTTTCGCCCGTATTTATATAAGGCTGATCTTCACCCGTGTACTACAAGTACGGGGTGAATCTTTTATCTAAGTAATATGGTGCACATGGAAACAAAAGGATGCATTACTCAGCAAAAGTACCTGTACTAAAGTGGCTTGTCTTAATATACAATCCAAGTCAAGTTGGTATCACAACAAAGAGGAAACCCGACTTGTGACAGCGCACTCATGGCGACTTTATAGTGCTGCCCCACTGGAAGACCAGCCTGCCAGCACCATGACTTGATATCCCACTCAGTCACATTATCCTGAAACAGCCAACCAGTACTTGCCCTATCCTAATAATGCAGAGCGCCTGGCTAGGAAGTGACAAGTATCAATTTTTAAGTCATTGGTTTGACTCGACCAGGGTTCGAACCCACGATCCCATGGTCTACAAACGCTCTAACTCATTCGGCCATCCCGTCTGGTTCCCATTGTCACATTATCCTGACACTGAGCCAAGCAGTCTTTGTCCTATCCTAAAAATGCCGAGCGCCTGGCCAGGAAAAATCATTATCTTAGTATTTAGATTTTATAGCCCATCAAATATGCAGACACGACGGTCGGGTGAAAAATAACTTCGTTATTCGTAATGAATGATAAAAGAACCAATTTGAGGTTTCAGTAGTCGCTAGGCGGACCTTGGTCATTGTTAGAAAACAGAAACAAACAAGGATGCCTCTAGATAAAAGACTCACCCTGTACTTGTAGTACACGGGTGAATGACAACGTAGTACAAATACGGGCGAAAATAGCTTTAGTATGGAACAGGAAGTAGAATCCATGCCTCCAGTATCAAATGGGTACTTACATCGGCACAGAGTTGGTGAAATGGGAGAGAATGCAAAAAGATGAAGATGGTGGCCTTTAAATTCTATTAAACTATGTTTTATTATATTTGTCAACTCAAAGATAGCGGGGAAATATTAAGACATATAAAGAATAAGTATTGATTGTTAGATTGTGGATTTAGGCTCTCATTTCATTTTACTTCCCTGCTTTTTCGACAGCTTTTATATAGGGTTGGTATTCACCCGTGTACTGCGAGTACAGGGAGAATCCTTTATCTAGGATGCCTTGTACTAGTTTTCTCCTGTTCTCCCCGTGTATTCCTCATGCACATTATATCTAATTCTAAAGCTAAGATTCCATATATGCGGTATGCGAATGCGGCAAAAAACGAAATGCATGTAAAGGCATAGGCCATAGTAGTGCTTCCATAAGTCCAAATGCGATTGCGAACGCGGAAAATGGATCAACCCATGGTAGCGATGTGAGTATTTATTTTTAAAGCATTTTATCTCAATGGAACATATTCCAATGGAAAGAGCTTGAAGAGACCTTAAACTTGGTAGTCATATAATTTGTCTAATGTAAATATCAAGAAAGTTACATGGATTTGAACTTGAAAAATAATTATGGGCCCTTTGTTCTGTAGTAAATCAGCCAAAAGTTGTGAACCATATTACTTTGTTTTATGAGCAAGGCTGAGGTGTGAATGCCAACTGACAATTTGTATGAGACAGAAGGGACATTGTAAGCAAGTGCTGCAGATTAAATAACTCTCTTGGCCATCTATCAAACATCCTTAAAATTGCACGTGTAGAGAACTAATAAAGGAACAATATGTGCAGTTTGATCACCTTTGAGTGATTTGATGAAGATTTTGTGGAGAAAAGTAAAACTTGAAATTCAACCATCAACTTTTGAAACTAATACTGGTCCAATTGAAACAATTAAGAAATGATGATGTAGATAAATATGTGCTCTATGTCATGAAACCAAGAGTTAAATTGGAGCTAGAAAACCCTCCTTTTGGTGACCTGAAAGGTAATACCTGCTGCAAAGCAGCTCCATGCAGAGGAATGGAGCTAGCATTATCGTCGTTGCCGAACCGATGGGCAGTGATCGGCAGTATTTGCACATAGCTACCCATGCCATTGTCCATTCTCGATGTCGGACATCCGGGCACTTTTTGCACTCACAATGCGCGAAGGGTAAAACAGATGCCACTTTCATAGACACAACACTAAAACTACCCTAACTTGAGCCGTGTTTACACGGGAAATTGTGAAGCGAATTTTTGACAAAGCGATTCATATGAAGCGAAGTAGCGGCGCATTTACACGAAGCGAGTTTGAAAGTGTTTTGGCGCCGGCAACAAGCAGCCTTAGTTCTGCCTGTAGCCGGCGAGCACTGCTATTTGTTTACTTTACACTCGGCGATTCGACGCCTATGCAGCTGCTACGTTAATATCGCTTTTAATTTAGGGTTAATTTAATTAAATTTCATTATTTGAGTATGTAATTCTGTTAAATATGATCACATTCAATAGATTTCGGCCTAATCGGGCCCTAACACTGCCAGGTACCAGCGATTAGTTACTGCTCCCCCTGTTTCCGGCACGCACTTCTATTTTATAGTACCGCCGCCCGGGAACCAGCTGAAATCGCTTCATATAAACCACCTAGCAAAGTGGATTACAAAAAGTGAATCATATGAAGCGAATCAGCCCTAATCCGCCTCAGAGTCGCGTTTACACGGCGAATGTGAGGCGAACTAGGCAAGGCGATTTATATGAAGCGAATTAACTTCCCCGTGTAAACACGGCTTTGGTAACTATCACAGTAATTTTGTCATTTTGTGTGCTTTGAAAGCAAATTTCTCTCATTTCTATTAAATAGTTCAGATCTTTCTCTACAATTTCACATTCAGCTTATTTTTTATCAGCCAATTGGAAGTTCCTGAATTTATTTGCAAAAATAGTTTTTGAGGCCATGATCCGGTAGAGCTAGCACCCCCACTGACACCCAGAATATCCCAACTTTCAATATTATCTGTTTTTAATCGTTTCAGATAAAATTGCTCTTAGATTAAATTAAATACTTCAGTTCTTCCTCTTCAATCGTGCATTAAGATATTTTTAATCAATCCAATGAAAGCTTTAAAATTTATTTTGCAAAAATAAATGCTCCGCATAGACAGCATTGCTTATGCTGCGTTCATATGAACTGGCGAATAAAAATCCAATGGGTCGGTAAAAGTGGAGGCTCAGGCTTTCTATCGTCAAACTGTCTAATGGTGAAAACAAGTCTTTTCAGACTTATCCATGATAGGCAGTATCTTCAAGAAAAAAAAGAAATACAGCGAAATAGGATTTAAAGTATTAATTTTTATGATTGTAGAAGCTGAAAATCTTGGTTATTAAAAAAAAAAAGAGCATATTTACCGCGAATGGCCAGTACGCGCGGTGCAAAGCATTAGTTTTATTCAAAATTAATAGAAATCAAGAACCCTAACCATATAAATTTGATACAATCTTTTTGGTAAAGATGCTTTCTATATCATAAGTGTACCAAGCGATTAGTTTGCCTCTATTATCGCCCAGCATGAAATACCAGGAATTGCCAAATAAACGCTCTTAGTTTACATGGTCGTGTTCACCAGCAGTAAGTGGGAAGTTCACCATATTCACAAGGACCGTATGAACGCAGCATTGAACGCAATTCACAGGTTGTGAACTGGGAAACACCACATTCACCAGTTCATATGAAAGCAGCATAAGCTTTAGTTTAGTTTAGACGTACGTAACCGACATCTCCACGTGACAAAACGGGAAATCCGTGTCAAACCCTTCAAATAGGTTAATACACTAGCGTTTGTGGCCAATTACGATATGTATAGATATAGAAAAACTTGCTACATCTAAAATGCTTACCAACTGCGCGAGCCCTGGCCAAACTTTCGTGGGTGAGAAAACCAGATATTTTGGAAACCCATGTTGCTTGAGTGCAATGGCGGAAAGAGGGAAGCCTATCTATCACTCTCCTAGTTCAATAACTCGACACCGATGCCAGAGTTGGAACTAGCGTGTCCAGTCAAAGAGGGTTCCTTATATGTATAAAAGATGTGGCATTCATATTGGCTTCCAAAAGTATTAGCGCCACAGAACTCCCAGAAGGAAACCCGTTCGTCAAAACATGACAAATGAATTAATTTATCCGCTACTTTAATACAGTTTTTGCTCACATTTAGACATAGTTGTCATTTATCCTTACCCTAGGTATGGGTGAATCTTTTATCTAACACTAGTTGTTCCCTAGATAACATATTCATATATATATAACCACATATAAATAGATGATTTAGTATATGATTAAACTACTTTAATCTATTTCCATATATATATGTTTATATATTCATGTATATATATTTATATATACGTATATATATACGTATATATATATGTATATATATACGTATATATATACGCATATATGTATATATATATATGTATATACGTGTATATATACATGTATATATATGTATATATGTGTATATATATATGTATGTATGTATATATGTACATATATGAATATATATGTACATATATGTATATATGTGTAAATGTTTATGTGTACATAAGTATATATATATGTATATATATACAATACAGTATAACCCCGTTAAACCAAGCTTGGTTAACCCAAACAATCGGTTAATCCAAACTTTTTACAGCGGTCTGGCAAAATACTACCATTTATCATATAAAAAAAGTTGGTTAAACCAAAGTCGGTTAATCCAAACTATTGCTTAATCCAAACAAAATTGTCAGACCCCATGCAGGCTACTTCCAGTACGGTTAAACCAAACTTTCATGTGTTTATAAGGTCATCTGAGACCCCACCAACTTTTTTATATAATAAATTTTGCCAGGCAGCCGAAAGAAGTTTGGATTAACCGATCGTTTGGGTTAACCAAGCTTGGTTTAACAGGGTTATACTGTATATACATAAAAAAACAATATCTTACATTCATAATGCTCCTGCGTTTTTGCCAAAGCCAAGTCAAGTCGAAGCCAAAGGTTGGTTAAACCAATGATCGGTTAATCCAAACAAATGAGTCAGTCTCATGAAAATAGGCCAATTGGTGCATGGGGGAAAGATGTCGGTGTCGATCATTTGTTTCAAGGATAATTTAATATGAAACAAAGAAATGCACTACACTTTAACAGTTGTGACGCTGACATCTGTTAAAGATGTCGGCGTGGACCATTGGATGTTGGCATTGAACAGCATAATTATAGATTAGCATTGACAGAGGTGTTGGAAAGTTCTTAAATTTATCCTGAATGTAAAGGTAGAGAAAATACAACAACCCTATTTGTTTCTAGAATAATTCGATTCACTCTGAAACAGGACACAAGAGAGGTTATGGAAATTATATTTATTTTGACAAACAAAACAAAAGTCAAATAATCAGATCATAGCCCTGAGGCTGAGTGAGGCTGGCTTGGCAGTGCAGGTGAGTCACCGTGCGAATCGTGGAAGGCTGGCTTCCGATAACAGGTGGTGTGTAATAGTGAGTCAATCATGGAATCGGAGGCATGATGTAAGCTGGTACAAATAAAGAAATGGCATAATGAGTAATCAATAAGGGAGCACATTGCTCAATGTGAGAATCAAATGTCAGAAACAAATGTCAGGAGCAGTGCTTAACCCAACAAATAGGAAAGTGTTGCGGGGGTTCTAATGATGGGAGCCTGGTTGAGATAGTATGGTAGCGGGACATTGGCATGTTGGCAGGCCTGTGCAGCTCCTCTTCTGAGGCAGTGGAGTGTCAGGGAGTTGGAGTCGGGGAGGACCACCCCGGCGGCAAGGAAGAGGACATTTACTAGGAGTGACATGGTAAGAAACCAGGATGTCGGCAGTGTGAATGCAGGGGAGCCAAATGGGGGAGGGGAAGATGGCTGGTGTTAATCCAGGCCGCTCGAGGGCACCATATTGAGCGGGGGATGGTGGGGACAGAGAAGGTTAGGGGAGTTCTGGTCTTTGTAGAGCTAAATGAGAGGCGTAATGCTGTTGGGAGAATGAGAACATCATGGAATATGAGCTTATGAGGACCTACTCTGTCATGTGATGGAGAAGCGAGATTGCTTTGCTGGTCATCGTTAAGTAACCGATCAATAGGGCAGCTACAAAAACTGCAGCATCAGGACCAAGGTGTCTATGGAAGGAGATTATGCATTTCAAATCACGGGGGGTAAGAGGTGTGGCTCTCGTTACTACATGATGTGAATTCTTTTTGATTCCTTTCTTCAGGACACGTACATGATATAACTCAAATAACGGTGCAGAGCCTGTGACTGAGGCGAACCAAGTTTTAACAGAATAAAGTAATTGAACACCGAGCCTGGTGCTTTAAGTCTCATACCGAGATGGAAGAGAAAAGATAGAACATTGTACTGGCTAGGGTTCAGTGGCTCGGCCTGGTGTTCTCCGCAGAAAGCTAGATAAACCCTGAGATGGAGCCATTTGTTGCGCCAGATGCCTTCTGACAACGCCTTGGTGTATGCGTGCAGCAACTCGAGGTGGTGCATCAGGGTGTAGCCTGGAAGATAGAACCCAACATTAATCCCATCTTCCAGGCAGAACAAGTTATAGGTCAAAGTTAATCACTTCAAGGGAGGGTAAGACAATAATTCTCCCGAGGCCTCTCTTAGTGCACTCATTTATGGATAGCTGCTTTGCTTTTTTACTAGAGGGTGCCCTACTCAGGGCATTTGCCAAGACCAAGTCTGCGCCGGTTTTTGTTTTATCGTTAGCGATGTGCTAGCTGAGGCCGTTATTAGCCAGAGTTGCCTGGCACACGTGCATAGGAAGGGCTCCCTACCTGACCCTGATGAGAGAACTTGTTGACAGGTTTGGTTGTCAGTGTTCACTATCTCGTTATAGTTATGAGCGTCCTTGGGGAGGAGGCTGGAGAGCAAATACTAACTTTAGGGCCTCAAGCTGAGTTATTAGGGGAAGGGCATCTGTAATGTCTGGGGTGTACTCTACAGAGTAATATGCTGTGGGCGAGAAAGTTCCTCCACCAGTGAGTGTCGAGTCACACTCAATAACCCAAACTGGCGGGGATGCCTTCGGGAGGAGAACCTTGTTACATGACTGAGTGTAATGAATAAACCAATATAAATCTTGCAGGACCTCTGGCCCGAACAGGTGCTGACCCGATGGAGGACAAGCTCTAAGAGCTGAGAGGACCCTGTTCATGAATCGGGTAGCTGGTTTCACACATTTGTTGAGGTGCTGGAGCTTCCGTGCCAAGCTTTGGAGTTGCTTCTTGGAAGTTGAAGCTTTGTGGAGCCAGACTTTGCATTCTTCGAGGACCTCGGTGACATTTTCATGAGGGAGAGTAATTGACATCGCCACTGAATCAATGCGAAACCCCAACCAGACTAAAGCCTGCGTGAGCGGGACACACTTAGCCAGAGCTAAGGCCAAGCCCAAGTCAGTTGTAATCTTTTGAAAGCACTCATAAGCAACGACTGCACACGCATACGTGGCCTCTACTCCTCTGCCACGATAAAGGACCTCGCAGGGAGGAGCGGCTACTGAGTTCCTCTGGGGAATGGCCGCTACACACTCCAATGTATTAACTCGGGCAGTCAGTTCTTTAGTCAACTGGAGTGTTTCACGTTGGATTTGGAGCAAAGTAGTGGCATCTACCTGTAACATGGGCTGCACTTGCGGTGTTGCCTCCTCCGCCGCCAGCTCGGCTGCTTTTGGTTGTTTTTTAGAGTGTCTGCAGGCATGCAGGCCGAGAACCCTTGCTGCTCTACAGAGAGAGGCCCGCCTTAGCTGTGGGCATAACGGCGGCCTCCCTACTCACTTCCTTGGTGGCATGATTGACGTGACCGAGTGTTGTAGAGTTTTTATTGTGAGCAGTGGAGTGGAAATTTGTAGTTGCTCCGACGAGAGCGCAGTGTCAAGTGATCGGAAAGTGGGTGGACAGGTCACTTCTGCTGGGGTGTCGACTATCCTAGTTCTCGAATTAACCAGGTTGGTGGACCAACATGCGTAAATTAATATGAAACAAAGAAATGCACTACACTTTAACTATTGCGACACCGACATATGTTAAATTGACCAAAATTGCTCTTTGAAAATAGAGGACATTTAGACAAATATATTGATGAACACTTTTTTTACGGGTTTCCCTCAATGTCACAGTCCATAGGATTTTCTAAGGAAATCTTCATAAATGCAACCTCCTTTTTAACACTACATGACCAAAATGGAAATGTTACCTTATTTTTTCTTTTTAGGCAACCGGAAAGATTTTCTATTTTCTTAATTTATAATATTTTTAACCATGGTTTTCACAGTGTTGTTCCTTACAACCTTTTCCATGCAGGAAACTTATTAAAACCACCAATTGGCTAATTTTTGTGAGACAGAATCATAAATATATATATATATATATATATATATATATATATATATATATATATATATATATATATAACGACAGATGCCTAACCATGTAAAACCCTGCTTCTGCTACTACCCAGATAGCACACAGCCGTCGGGCCGACATCGGCTATTGGTCGCACCGTCACCATCGACTTTCCACCGTCGGGCCACCGTCGGGCCTACGGCGGTAGTCCGCCGCTGGTTTGCATTCATTTTCCACTTTCGAGCCACTGTCTGGCCACCGTCGGCCCGACGGTGGTGTCCCGACGTTAGGTTTCAATCCCTTTCCACTTTTGAGCCACCGTCGGGCCACCGTCGGGCCGACGGTGGTGTCCCGACATTAGGCTTCAATCCCTTTCCATTTTTGAGCCACCGTCGGGCCACCGTCAGGCCTACGGCGGTAGTCCGCCGCTGGTTTGCATTCATTTTCCACCTTCGAGCCACCGTCGGCCCGACGGTGGTATACCGACGTTAGGTTTCAATCCCTTTCCACTTTTGAGCCACCGTCAGGCGCCGTCGGGCCGACGGTGGTGGGCTGCCGTCGGACCACCACCGTCGGGCCTACGTACGGTGTTGATACGCGCATGCGCAGTTCGTTAAATATGTTTTCCAGCTCGAGTCGCCATAGGCACACGTGCGATCGTTGAGCAGCGTTCTTTTTCAACAAATAACTCCAGAAATCGGAGGAATTTTAAGGAATTATTTAACAGGTTTGTTTAGTAATATGTTTAGATTATTTTGTAAAAGTTTTGTAATTTATTACGATGTATTAATGGAATTATTCGTGTTAAAACGATTTGAACTACCTGGTACGGAATGTTGACGAAGGACCGCCATCTTGGTTTTTTCCGAGAAGACACTGTCACTATAGTGTCAATACGTACACCACATCACTTAGAAACAAATCGCTTGGTACACATATAGAAAACATCTTTACCAAAAAGATTATATTAAATTTATAAGGTTTTCTATTAATTTGAAATAAATATATTGTGTCGGGTCTACGGCGGCAGCCGCCGTCGGGCCTATGGCGGCAGCCGCCGTTGAGACGACGGCGGGAGGTTGGACAAAACAACGTCGGCCCGACGACGGCTTCCACTGTTGGCCCGACGGAGAGGCCGCCGTCGAGCCGCCGTCGGGCCGACGGCTGTGTGCTATCTGGGTATAGGCTATGTTTATTAGTTTATTCTGCCAACCAGGCAATGCGCATGTAAATGAATATTATTGTGTAAACATAAACACTCATGGTCCAAACCTCATGACTCAGCATCCTTGGTGTAGGTACTTGGACAATGTTGTCAAATTCCTGTTTTATCAGCAATTAAGAGGATTCAAAATGCTGGACAAAGATACCTGATTTGTTATAATAGCCTTATTAGAACCTGCGATATGACGGTTAAAATGTACCAAAATCAGACCCTTTCATTAATAGTATTTGCATTACTAAGCTTGCTTGTGAAAAATTGTGACAGACTTGAGATTTGGGACAAAGGTGTCATTGGCTTATGTCAACATAACCCTATCAAGTAACATAACAAATTAAAGGGAACCACTTCGGGAATCTAAATAATGGCATTACATGACATCAGACACTAAAGCCCCAGTCACACCTACCCGGACAAGCCCCGGATCTTTAGCCGGGCCACCCCAGGACCTGTCGCCCGGACTGTCCCGGACAGCCCCGGATAAAATCGCTATTTTTGTCAGTTTTGGCCTCGCGGTCAGACCTAGCCGGATGAGCCACAGACTAGCCCCAGACCAGAGGCCGGATCACCCCGGACTGAGCCGGACCACTCCCCGGACTACCCGGTGTGTCCAAGGAGTAGTCCCGGACTTGAAGTGGACTTGCTCCTGCTATATATATATATATATATATATATATATATATATATATATATATATATATATATACAAAAATGGGGCTCATCCTGGACTGATCCGTGGTAAATCGGGCTATGTGTGGCTAATCCCTGCTCATCCGGCTTGTCTGGGTCTTATCCGGGCAGTCCGGGAGTGGTCCATGGCTATGTCGGGGCTAGTCCAGGCTAGTCCGGGGCTGGTTCGGGTTAAACCGTGGCCCCTGACGGTACACGGACTACCCCCGGAGCACCCCTGGACTACCCAGACCACCCCCAGATTAGCCCCGGATTATCCGAGACGATGCCGGATCGATCCCGGATCGCAAAATGGCCCAGACCACCCAAGATGTTTTAGACATTTTAAAACATCCGGGGCGGACCCTGGATGAGGCTGGACCAGCCATGGATCACGAAGGATCACCAAGGATAAGCCACCGATCACGCCGGATCGCCACGGACGATGCCGGATCACGCTCCGGGGCTCGTCCGGCCCCTGATACGGGTAGGTGTGACTGGCGCTTAAGTAACTAGTCTTTGCAGAAAAGAAAAAAAGTTTATCATGTTGCATGAGTGTACTGACTTAG
Organism: Branchipolynoe longqiensis; assembly: GCA_030323885.1. Taxonomy (NCBI): domain Eukaryota; kingdom Metazoa; phylum Annelida; class Polychaeta; order Phyllodocida; family Polynoidae; genus Branchipolynoe; species Branchipolynoe longqiensis. The sequence continues at coordinate 58,063,529 of CM059186.1, read as the reverse complement.
GGAAAATTAACTTCAACTTTAAAAAGCTGGAGTTTTATCAATTCTTTATGGATTTTGATCAAACAAAAATTGAAATCTGTGCGATTTAGTGCACTTCAAAATAACATCAGATTCGCCACACTTTGAGCAGAGACAAACCCCTGAACCATTTTCGTGCGCGACGAAAAACGGCACTCTGAAAAATGATGACATCACAGCGCCAGCGCAGCGGATTTCCAAGTTGGTGTATATACAATGTGATGAAAGGAAATCTATTTATTGGCGTCTCATGCTCGAGTGGCATTAGTTTTGTTTGGAGGCATTGCACCATGGATATGACGACGTGGCTACTTTTGTTGTTGTTACATTCGTTGATTAAGCAGGGGAAATTTCAACCGTGGACAATTGGTCTTCCTCATTTCACTGCTCCTTGCCCTACCCCAGCAATGCCGAGCGCCAGGCTAGGTAGTGACAACTATCAATTCTTAAGTCAACGGTTTGACTCGACCAGGGTTCGAACCAGGGGTTAGAACCAAACAACCTACTGAAACGGGAGGCAGAGGCTCAAGTCATTCGGTCACTCCGTTAGCGTCCCTCCCTCAGGTCATTCTGGTATCAAGAGAGAGAGAGAAGTAGTGAATTTTTAATATAGCAAGACATGAGAAGGCCATGATTGTTATCAAATTTGTAATGATAATATGAAGCCCTATATCTCGATAAACGGTAGAAACGTTTCTTAAGGTAAGATGCGAATGCTAATGCTAATGTGAATGCAAATGCAAATGCAAATGCAAATGTGAATGCGAATGCGAATGCGAATGCGGTAGATGAATCGACCCATGGATGGATCGGTGCGAATGCGAATGCTGCTGCGTTTGCCATAGAAAACAACAGTAAGTTTGACTTTTCTTCACAAATTTGGAGTAAAAAAAACCCCAAATGGCATGGGTATCTTTTTTGTCCCTTTTTTTTTGGTTTAGGGACACCCCAGTACAAAAAGTAGACATCTGCTATTGCGTTCGGCATGGGTACCTACGTCGCATACCGCATTCGCATGCCGCACACTGCATATATGGAATCTTAACTTAAAGCTCAGATTCCATATACGCGGTATCCGGCATGCGGCATGCGAAAGCTAAGATTCCATATACACTGTATGCGAATGAAGCTAAGGTTCCATATACGTGGTGTGCGGCATGCACATTTTTAGAGTTTTCTACTCCAAATTTGTGAAGGAAAATCAAAGTTATTATTGTTTTCTATGGCAAATACAGCAGCATTTGCATTTGCATTTGCACCGACCGGTCCATGGGTCGATCCATTTGCTGCATTCGCATTCGCATTCGCATTCGCATTCACATTCACATTCGTATTCGGACATATGGAAGCACCCATGTTTATTTATATGCTTTTCCATTTTTTCCCGCATTCGCATGCCGCATACCGCGTATATGGAATCTTAGCTTTAGCCAGTGTCTGTGATGGCGCCACCTGGTGGATAAACTACACTTCTGGTCGTCAGGAGGAGTGCCAATGAAAACTTTGCTATTTGCATCATCGCACTATCATCACTAATGCAAACTAATGGTATTATTCACCAACGCGCAGAGGGTAGGGTGATACAATTCATATCCAATTTATGTCTTATTATGTAATTGGAATAGTCCCTCTCGGCTAGCATGAATATTGTTGCTAGCGGTAATGGTAACGGTAAGAAAATATACATTTCCAATATGTAATTGTGAGAGTAGCCTAATTTAGCGACCTTTCTTTAATACATTACCATTCATCGTTATTTGGGGGAAATGAGTTGTCCAAATTTCTGGACTATTCACCAATATGATGGCGGGAATGACCGGGTAATCCATACCATTTCCGGCCCCGTTGCATTTTGGGAAGAGGCAGATCTGCGCATGTTTTACTCAGTTTGTTGTCAGCATGGCTTCCACGAAGAACTGGGACGATTTGGATATAACAAATGATGAAGCCCAGCGACTCTGTAATGCCTTTAAAAGTGAGGAATTTCGAAAAATGTTTATGGATTATGCCGAAGAAATACAAGACCCAGAAAACAAGAAACGTTATGAAGAAGAACTGGTGCAGTTGGAAGCGGAAAGGGGCATAGACGCCAAGTTCATCCACCCTGAACCTGGATACGTGATGAAAACAAGCGTGGACGGGAACGTGAAGGCGTTCATAAACATCTGCAAGAATGAACATGTTGGAAAGCCCGAAATGAAGAAAGCGCTTCACCCTGTCACTGGAAAAATGGCTTCAAGCTGGAGTCTTCCACATTCTTTATCTCCACCTAGAGATGACACTGACAAGGCTAACAGTAAGTGCCGTGTCTTTGACGTCGTTTTCCACCCTGACGCCTATCGGATGGGTGAGAGCAACGCTGCTTTCCGTAGAATGTTAAATGACAGTGCACTTGATACGATAGAACGGCAATTTGGAGTCAAACTTGACAGAAATAATATTAAATTTCCAAACATGAAATTCAAAGGAACCCCGCAAGCTACAATAATGAGGTTTAAACAGGATAAAAATAAAGCTGATGGAGATAAGACACAAGAAAACTCAGGAGAAGAAAACGCAGTGATGGATGATATCATGAAGAAAATACCATATCCGTATGGTGATAAAACAAGTGATGAAATTTCCAGCGAAAATGAGAAACGGGCCAAGAAGAGAGATATCGAGCAATCCTCTAAAAAGGGGACCCTTTCTGAAGTGACAGTTCCAAAGCACACCATCGTTCACCGTCACAATATTGACTTCCAAGACTACCGAGATGCTCCTGATGCAGGCCCGACCACAAGGCCAAAAGAACTTGTTATCCACATAGATCTTCCGCTGTTGAAATCTGCCTCATTTGCCAATCTGGACATATTTGAGAAAAGGATCCTCCTCCAAAGCACCACCCCAGCAAAGTACAAGTTGGACCTGCATCTGCCTTATCCAGTTGACGATAACCGTGGCTCTGCTAAATTTGATAAGAGTAAAAGGCGATTGACTGTAACCCTCCCAGTATTGGATCTTCCAGATTCCAATAACCCGAAAGTAAATGGGTTCCATGAAAATGGTACGCATGGTCCCAATGGTGAATGTGACGGTGCTGTGCCCGATTTAGAGGATGATGTCCCGGAGCTAGAAGATGATGACACCGAAGAAAACAGTTCGAGTAATAAATTAATACAAGTGATTCCCCCAGTAACCGATAATGAGGCTTCTGCTGTATCAAACGAAACACTTACAGTTACAAACACTGACATTGATGAGCCACTTCCAGATACCAAGGATATCTGGACTGAAAATGATTTTGACTTCTCGTTACTGAAGCCTAAAATAACCTACAGGCTGCCAGAGCACACAGCAAACCAAGATACGGAAACAGTAACGTTTATTTCGATGGTGAAAAATGTAGACAAAGACTCACTTAGTAAAACATTTGGTGACAACAGTGTACAGTTAAAGTTTATTTCTGTGGGATCTGGTGGGTATCCCATGTATTACAGCTTCATGGTCCAGTTAACTGACTGTTGTCTGATAGAGAAAACGGCCTGTGACGTCAGCATATCCGAGAAGAATGTCGTTATGATCCTGGGGAAGATGTCCGAGTCCGTTGGAATCTGGGACAAGTACCTCGTGGGTACCGACACCGAACACCTCGAGGTAAGTAATTGATCTGCTACAACTTAAATGGGATTTATATATATAATATGTGTACTGGAAGTGTTGGAGATAACTCCCAAATAAATCTGATTACAATTTTGCAACTGAGAATAATAGATAAATTGATTTTAGACAAGCCATCAAATTCACTACATTACCACTACTAAAGAGATTTATTGAGTGAAAGACAAAATTGCGGTGCTGTTCAAATTGAAATTTAAAATAAAGGTTACTTCAAGCTAAAGTAAAGTGTATTGTAATGATTAATCTAATATGTTTCTCAGAAAAATTATAGAAACTCAAGACCATCAGGCTGCAACTTTAAAGTCACCGGTTATGCCTCACCCAGATACAAACGAATCCAGCATCAAAAGCTCTCCAAACATACCTTTGCTTAGTTTGTTCAGTTCATGCCACTGAACATGTGGGAGGAGAGTTCAGGTCTGTGATGTATGAATGACATCATAGGTGGGATTCCCTCATCACATGACCTAGCGGGGTTCCCCACACACAGGGGAAGCCATGGCAACTACCAAGATGGCACCCACAGAAAGCTCTCAATTCAACTTTTAAAGTCTATTAATCTACATGATTTAATCAATTTTCACACAAAAAGTAGCTGGTTATGATAAATAAACATTTGAACTTTATATTTATCATTTTAGATTGCAATTTCTAACATTTCTTTCTCTATATGGTTGTCTAAAATACTGCTGGACTAAATAAAACACAACAGAAGCAACCAATGTCAGCACTCTCCCTCCACATATGTAGTTGCATTAACTGAAAACTGGCAAACGTATGCTTGGAGAGCATTTGTCGGGGTATGGGTAGTGTCTCAGCGACCTATATCTGGTCCCTTTAAGCATTTAAGTCTTTTCTATTCTAATCTAATGCTCTACTGATTAGTATATATCATTATCATTTAATACTAATTGTAATAGTGGATGAGTTACATAAACTGTGGGTTGAATTTTTCACAATTACCAATGCGGGTGGATTTTTCAGTATCAGCGATTAATTTCTTCAAGAGGACGAAAATATAGTCAATGAAATTATATTTTTTAATGGAAAAGAAAAAAGGATCGATTTCGTAGGTTGTACTGCCTGAAAGGCTCAATGCAAGACTGGGCAGGGCAGGGCTCCATTCAACATAGCCATATCACCATGGTAACTATATAGGGTTATGCATTGACGTCACGCTAAACGGAAGCGCGGCCATTGTGGAGATACAACACAATAACAAACCCAACCTGATCAACTGTTTTGGTTTTGACAATTTGATGTTTTCATCGGACTATGCAGCTTTGAATACATGTAACTAGATTTATAATTTATCTATAGGAGGGCGCTCATGTGTATGCAGTGGAGCTGATATTAGGGGAAGATAAGGTCGAACATTGTTTGAGTAATAGAGGTGTTAGTGATATCTGCTGATAATACCCATTGACCTGTGCCACATATCACGCCACTTCCTTCTCACATGCTGTTTACTCATTCTTAACTGGATCACGACCCTGATTCTGGAACCTTCCTATTATTTCGACGCGCTCGTCTTAAAACCCACAAAACTAAATCCATAGCATTTGTACTGCAAGTGTACCACTGTTTAAGAAAATATTAAGGGGTGATATTTCTTAGGACTGTTAAGAAAAAATTGTAATTTTGGTGAGAGGATATTTAGGATTGTTTTAAATAGCATTTTTGAAATTATTGAAATAACACGTGGTCAACTCTTTCAAAAGTGTGGCATTCAGTTCTTAGAATGATACATTTATTTCAGGTTTGTATGTGTTTGTACCGATCATCTCTGCTGGGGGTCAATTATATTGCATCTCACTTTGACATACATTGTGTACATTCCGAAATTTCCTAATGCTATGTCAATAGAAACATACACTTGGCTACTTTAAATGTGTTAAAACATGACTCAGGGATGAAAGATCTCCGCGATACCGCGGATTTCCGGGATTTTTCAATCCTGCGGCACCATCAGCGTATACTGATATATCGTGCTGACACCGCAGTACTATCAGCGTACACTACTAATATTAATAAATGCGCCAAGCGCCGCAGCACTAGCAGCGTACACTACTAATACATGCTTCAAACGGTGCAGCACTATCAGTGTATACCAATATATATGTAACCCGACTTCCGGTAATTTTCCGCGATTCCCTGACAATGCTAAACCTATGGGAAAATATCAGCATTTCCGCTTTTTTCCCCGGAGAGCACTTTCATCCCTGATGACTATATAACTTGGCTTTCATATATATTCAATGTGCCATCTGAGCTGTGCATTTTGGTGTGCCCAAACGGTTTTCAAGTACATATTTTTTCCTTAAATCTTGTATCTATTAACATCACATAGTCATAGTTTGGGACAGTTTTCAAATTGATCAAATGATTATATATTTCCTTATTTGGTGAACAAAATTAAGTGGTATGACTATTTATTGTTATCCTTCAACAGGGGTAAATTCACACAATTTGATGAGAACCGACTTTTTGTGTGGGTGGATTTTAAAAATGTATATTCAACCACGAATCTTTTGACCGCGATGTCATTTGACATACACAAAAAGTTAACTACAAGTAGTACAGTACAACCCATGTAATGTATCAGAAAATGTTCACTGAAGCAAGGAAAGTTCTCTTATCACACCACTATTTCTGAATTAAAGTGTTTTATTTCTAAAGATTAAATAATTTCAGCCGAAGATAAACAAGTCGGCAACTTTTTTGCCGGGCTGGTCGTGCAACTGCACGCACAATATCTTTTTCTGATGTAATTATTTAATCTTTAGAAATTATCCAATTTTCTGACAAATTCCATGGGTTGTAGCCTTTGTGTACATCTCATTACATCAACATTATTTAAAGGTACAGTATAACCCCGTTAAACCAAACTTGAAGGAACCCTAGAAATCTCTTTGGTCCGAGCTTTGGCTTTGACTTTGACTTAGCTTTGGCAAAAACGCGGGTGCATTGTGAATGTAATATACAATGTATGTGAACACTTTGATTATTGTTTTGGTGTATATAGTATAACCCAGTTAAACTAAACGGGTCGGTTAATCCAAACTTAAAAAAAAAAATTGTGTCTTAAAATTGGATGTATGTGGAACACAACCAGATAGGCTGTAACATATTTAATTTTTTACCTCTGATTCCCCCTTTTTAGGACCAGCACTGAAGAAGAACCCATATACAGTATAACCCAGTTAAACTAAACGTTCGGTTAATCCAAACTTTTTTCTGTGGCCCAGCAAAATACTACCATTTATCATATAAAAAAGTCTCAGATGACCTTATAACCACATGCAAGTTTGGTTTAATCATACTGGAAGTGGCCTGGTGGCCGACAACTTTGTTTGGATTAACCGACTTTGGTTTAACCAACTTTTTTATATGATAAATAGTAGTATTTTGCCAGGCCGCCGAAAAAAGTTTGGATTAACCAGCTTGTTTTAACATTCATTGTTTAAAAAATCCCTATCTACCTACCCATACTTTGTTTTTGCTTGCTGGCAACCGGAAACACAACATTTTGTTCATTAGGGCTAAAGCCGTGTTCACACGGGCAATGTAAATCGATTCGTAGAAATCGACTTGTATAGTTCGGGTTACATTTCGCGTGTGAACGCGCGGCTGAGTCGGATTAGGGCTGAATCGATTCGTATGATCTGGATACTGTAAACCACTTGTCGAGGTAGTGTATGTGAATCGATTTCTGTGAACCGATTTATTTTGCCCATGTGCACGCACTGAGGCGGATTAAGGACGTCACACGCATGCGCAGACGAGACCTTAGTTTGTTGACTTTCCGGTTGATCAAAAGCGCATATTATATAATTTGGTCTATGAACCAGATAGAGGTGCACCAATGTTTTTTTCATCATTTATTTATAGGTTTTCACTGCCCAGCAGAAGTTTTTACGGTTCCAAAACAATATTATTCAGTCTATACATATCTAGGTCGAACCCACACTCTCTCGTGCCGACGTCGACTAACCGAAACTGGCGCTGGTTAGTATGGACTTGCTCATGCGCAGATATCCACTTCTGCCTTAAACCGACTCAAGCACTGCCCGTGTGAACGCGAAACACTTTCAAACTAAATCGATTCTTATGATTCGCCTTGTCTAAATCGCTTTACATTTTCCCTGTGTGAACACGGCTTAAGACTAAATGGTATATTGGACCAAAGCATGCACATTGCCCTTGAAAACCATGCCGTTAGAGGGGGGGGGGGGTGCGCGCACTGAGTAGCTAGCAGTAGCTATGGCGACCCTTGGACTCTACCCATTCCTTTCAGCACACTCATTTATCTTGCCACCTATTTTAGGTTACCCCACTGACATCCCAGATAGCTTGAGGGTCCAGTGTGTGCTGCATGTGTTTATCTATGGCCACATTCTTTACAATACAGTGCGACCTGGTGCACACGGTTGCTAGCGTGGGGCGCAGCAGTGGGTGGTGGTCCGCATTGGTTGGGCACCAACATGGCACGTAGCAGCCAACAATATAGTACACATGAGTTAGAGTACACATGTGAGATGTGGCAATGAGCGATGCTACACGATGGGTGGGTTGGTTGGTTGTTGGGGTTTTACGTCCTGGTGACATCTAAGGTGATATCAGGACGGGTACCGACTTGTGACAGTGCACACTCATGGTGACTTTATAGTGTTGCCCCATGACCTGATATCACACTTATTCATATTATTCTGACACTGAGCCAACCAGTCCTTGTCCTATCCTAATAATGCCGAGCGCCTGGCTAAGAAGAAACAAGTATACATTTTTTTTACGTCAATGGTGTGACTCGACCAGGGTCCGAACTTGTGGGTTCGAAATACACAATCTACAAAAAAAACAACGGGAGACGGATGCTCAACTTATTCGGCCATTCCACCTGATCGAGTAGCAATGTGAGATATGGAAATGAGCAATGCTACACAGAATGGGTACTATAGTACCAAGTACCCTAAGTGGTGGTACATGAAGGATATGTACAAACATGTAACAGAGCTTTGAGTGGTAGTATACATGGGACACAACAGTGAGTGGTAGTAGTGCACATAAGACAATGGTAGTAGTAATTCTTACTTCATCTTCCGAATACCGGAAGTTAAGTATCCGGGGAGAGGACAAGCTCGCGCAGGCCGGAAGTAGCCTCAGTTTGAAACTCGGCAGCGAAGCGGCAGCAGCGAGTTGGAGGAGGCTACAAGGTAAGTTAAAAAATATAGGTTTTTTTTAACTTAGTTTGTGATAGAATATGTTGGAAATATGAGTGAGATTGATGTTCTCTTGATAAAAAACACAAATGTGGTGGTTTTAAGATACTAACCACAGTATATATTGTCGTTGCAGAACGACCAGTAAGACTGCGAGTACGTGCAAGTCCACACTTCTCGGCCGTTCGAACTAGCTACTACGCTGAATCAACGGAGTGGTCGCTTTACTGAACTTAGAGCACTGATTGCTTAAGTAGGATGGCAAAAATGATGTCTGTCGAAGACAAGCCTCCAAACATTCCGCACTGCATGAGTGAGTCGGATAGTGAAATGGCCGAACCGATAAGGAGTGCCAAGACAAAGCCAAAAAAGAAGATGGACGCTAAGAAAGCGCGCGCAAAGGTTTCTGAGGGAGGCCTTTTGGCGGCAACGTTCGTCGGAGCGGTTGCTCCCGACAAGCAGGCGGCTCCAGACATGACGGAGATTCAAAAGTTGTATGACGATATGTTGGCTATGCGTTAGGAGGCCAAGGCTTTTCGTAACGAGTCAGAACAGTTAAGAGACAGTGTGAAAGAAGATCTGTATGAAGGCTATTTGGCACAAGATGGCGGCCATGACGGCTATGTAGGTCAAGTGGAGGAGGCTTGGGCCGATTATGATGTCGAGGAAGACGAAGAGTCTCAGTGTTGGGACAACGATGATGCCGATTCGGGGGGCACGTTAAATACGGCGGATCAGTTATTGGCGCTAAAGGCAGGTGTTGTTACGGTAAAAATGGCAGATATCGACGAGGGCGGTAGCGGTTAAGAGACAAGCTTCGAGGTACGAGGGCTTCACATTGCCGAAACCGCCAAAGGCGCTGCCTGACGTTCAGCAATTAGCCACGACAGTTCAGGTCGGTGGCGCAAGTGCGAGTACTAAAAACACGCCAGTTCGTACAGTTCCTAAACCGAGACGTGAATTCAAGCTGGATAACACACTTCAGCAAGGCTCACTGCTGAAGGAATTGCAGGAAACATACAAAAAAGTTAAGAAGCCAGTAACGCCCCGCATTACGATAAGCGAAAGCATGGCGGGGGCAATTCAGCACTACTATGGGGGGCCCAATGAAGGGGCTCAAAAACATCTCAAGACTATCCGTGAGATTTCCAGGTTGTACACCGGGTTGGCGGATGTCCCACTAGCGAGGGTACAGATGTTAAATGAAGAGATTAGGTTCGCCGAAAGCAGAAAAGAAGGTGAGAACGCGCTCCTGACTGCCTCCAAGGGCATAGTGGGAGTGTTGACAGCAATTGCGCCCACGATGGACATTATATTGCAACGGGGGGCTGCAGACCCAGAGCTGGATGCACAGGGGGTGCATATGCTGAATGCGATTAAGTTGGGCGTCGCTACGCACGCACAACTAAAGTTAGACAGAAAGCTAAGTGTGAGGAAAGTCGTTCATTCCAGACTCGGTAAGGAGCTGATAAATGATAAGCGTGATGTGTACGGCGATCTCCCTGAGCCAACAGAGTACTTGTTGGGCGACAACCTGGGCGAACGAAATAAGCAGTTAATGAAATCCGTGCGTGCATCGGACAATTGCATGTACACGTACAACGCATACAGGGGAAAAAGGAGAAACCCTTTCGAACACCAAGGTAGAGGGGGTCAGTTCAACCGGTCGTTCAGGGGAAATGCAAGGTTCCGTTCCCGGGGTGTGCGTGGAAATTCGTCCTGGGGCAGCAGGGCACAAACCCCAGAAAGGAAGTTCGGTAGGGCGTCGGATGACTTCGCCCAGTACGGAACGGCCCAGACGTTCCCGAGAGGGGGAAGGGGGCGTGGCACACAAAACCGGGGTTTTCACAAGTGAGGCACCCTGACCAGGTGGGTGGCTCCACAGACATAATTGAGGGTAAGGTTTGTCCTATTATGTTTATAGCAGGTAATATTAGCAATGCGTATGAAAACTGGCAATGTATAACATGTGATAAATGGATTTTGAATTGTGTAATAGGATTAACTATACCTTTCGAAAAGACACCTGTCCAAGTAAGAGAGCCATTTCCGTTTAGGATGGACAGTACAGAAAGAAAATTTGTAAATTTAGAAGTTTCACAATTATTAAAGAAGGGGGTTCTGTTGGAGGTTAGCCCAGTGAAGGACCAGTGGATTTCAAATATTTTCCTAAGACCTAAACCTAATGGAAAGTTCCGTATGATACTTGACCTAACTGAACTGAATAAATTAATTCATTACGAGCATTTCAAGATGTTTAATCTAAAAACGGCATTAGACTTACTGGATGTGGATATGTGGATGGCGAGTGCTGATTTAACGGATGCTTATTATTCTTTAAATGTAAATAAGGCTCAAAGAAAATATTTAAGATTTCGTCTGGGGAAAAAGTTACTCGAGTACCAGGTCCTGCCAAATGGGTTGGCGCCGGGGCCACGTATTTTTACAAAATTGCTTAAACCGATCTACTCAGAGATGGGAGAAAGGGGACATGTTAGTTTCCCCTATTTGGACGATAGTTTTGTCATTGGACGTACATACGGGGATTGCATGACGGCAATAACAGACTTGGTAGACATGTTCGAAAGGCTAGGATTCACAGTTAACCGAGAGAAATCTGTATTGAAACCTACTCGATGCCTAAAATTTTTGGGGTTTGATATAAACTCGTCGCAAATGATAGTTTCCCTAACGGAAGAAAAAGAGGAAAAGTTAATGTCAGTAATTGGCCAAGTTTTAGGAGAAGCCTTCCGAGCATCAGGCAGGTAGCGGGATTGGTAGGAATGATGGTGGCATATTCACCAGCAGTAGAGTACTCTGGAGCACACTTTAAACAATTAGAAAGAGATAAAATTAAAGCCCTAAAAAGAAGCAAAGGCGAATTTGATGAGGTAATGTGGATATCAGAGTTAGGAAAGTCAGATATTCACTGGTGGATAAAGAATTTGAGACGACCAAGGCAGATAAGGAGGGAAGAACCTAAGGTTGTACTACTGACAGATGCTTCCCTGATGGGATGGGGGGCACATACAGAGAAAAATCAGACGGGAGGGCGTTGGCATCCCGAAGAAATTGCACACATAAATGTATTGGAGTTAAAGGCTATCTATTTCGGCTTAAAAAGTTTATGTAGGATAGAGAATACTCATATCAGGATAAGAACGGATAATACTACAGCCCTAGCATATATAAAAAACATGGGGGGTACCAAATCGGAAGATTGCTTGGTAGAGGCAATAAAGGTTTGGGAATGGGCAGAAGCTCATAATAATTGGCTAACTATCACTCACATTCCGGGGGTGGAGAACGTATTGGCAGACCTACGTTCGAGAAAATTCTCGGACCATTTGGAATGGAAATTAAATGAAAACATATTTAATAGGCTGTGTGAAAAGTGGGGGACACCAAGTGTAGATATGTTTGCATCTAGGCTGAATACCAGATTACCAATCTATGTGAGCTGGGAACCAGAACCAGACAACTGGAAAACTGATGCTTTCTCGTTTAACTGGGGACATAACTTTATTTATTGCTTCCCACCATTCAGCCTCATCCCCAGAGTTATACGGAAACTCCAAAAGGACGGGACAAGGGCGATAGTAGTCGCCCCACACTGGCCGACGCAGCCGTGGCATCCGCTGCTACAGGAAGAGTCGGCAGAGCAACAGCGCTTCCCGAAGAGAGAGGGAAACCTTTCTGGGACAGGGCCCCAAAGATTAGGAAAATCAGACGCGGATCTAAGCAACATAAAATTGACGGGGTACCTCTTCTGGCCAGGACTTTGCAAGGATATGAAGTAGACTACAAAACCCTACAATATTTTAAATTTACGTGGAGAGATTCGACAAGAAAGAGTTACCATGCCCACATAAATAGATGGGCCTTATGGGCGTTAGAGAAAGGGGTAAAGGTCTTAAATCCCAAAATTGCTGAAGTATTACGTTATTTGCGCACGTATTTTGAGACAGGGGTAGGATATGGGGCGTTAAATGTAGCACGATGTGCACTGAGTGTAATCTTACCACGTTCTCAGGGAAAGACAGTTGGTGAACATTATTTAGTTAAGTGGTTCTGTAAGAGCTGCCATGAGCAGAGACCTCCACAACCCCGATACGACAGTTTCTGGAGTGTGGAGGTAGTACTGAACTGGATTCTAAAACTCCAAGGTAATTCTCAGTTAAGTTTAAAGTTACTGTCATATAAACTGGTTGTTTTATTGTTACTGGTCTCTTCACAGAGAGGCCAGACGATTTTAAATCTTTATATAGACAAAATGAGAGTGGAGGACAGTTCTATAGTGTTTAAGATGAAGACGCTACTAAAACATAACCAATTGGGTCAACCGCTTGACTCAGTGAGGTTTTATAAATATGAGGCTAATAGAAAAATTTGTGTGGTTAAAACGTTAAAATGCTATGTATCAAGGACAGAGAAAGTAAGGGGGAAAAGCACACAGCTCCTACTTTCTTACATAGGGCCGCATGGGCCCATTTCCAGGGCAACCCTGGCTCGTTGGACTATTGAAGTGCTGAGGCTAGCAGGGATCGACACTGCAAAATACAAGGGCCATAGTACCAGAGGGGCGTCGGCATCCTCGGCGAAGGCCATGGGAGCAAATCTGAACGCAATCATGCGAAATGCTTCCTGGAGGGACAGTGCGAGTTTCGCCAAGTTTTACCATAAATCGATAGAGGACCCTGGGGAGGTACAGAGGATGATCCTGAGTAGGACAGTCCGGAGAAATTAGACATAAATAAGGGGGAAAAACTTAGATAGGTTAAGTTAACAGATAATGCCAATGAAATTAGACTCAAGCGAGGCTGGTTAAAGAAAGTTTTTAAAAAACAATTTATCTACAGGCAGATGTAGGATTAAGAAAATGACTAAGGTTGGAAAGATCAATATAGTAGTAGTGACTTGTATTGTTAAAGGAATAAAGAGCCCCAGTTGGGATCAATGAATACATTTATATATGTTTTAGAAAATGTCTGAAGCAGATGGCTGGGGAAAAAATAGATTGATAAAAAATTGGAAGAGTAAAGGGAAATGAGTCAGATGAAGGTCGGTACACAAAAAACCATACTTCAAAGGCTCTCCCCGGATACTTAACTTCCGGTATTCGGAAGATGAAGTAAGAATATATTAGTTATACTAGACTTACTTGTAAGTTGACGTATTACTAGGATTCTTACGAATCTACGAATACGAAGGTAAGGATCAGGGGCCCGCCCTCCCACACCTATATGTTGAAAGGTACAACCCGTTAACTCGAGTATAAAAATTAAGAAAAAGGGTTGACTGGAAACTATAGGAATAGTTTGGGAGATAGGGACCTGATCCTGGTTTTAGGTTTTTTGCTTACCTCCAACTACGAAGACTGAGGCTACTTCCGGCCTGCGCGAGCTTGTCCTCTCCCCTGATCCTTACCTTCGTATTCGTAGATTCGTAAGAATCCTAGTAATACGTCAACTTACAAGTAAGTCTAGTATAACTAATATATTACTAAATTAGTACACATGGGACACAACAGTACGTGGTCATGCGCATGATCCAGCTATAAGTAGTAGTGAAAATGAGACAACAGTGAGTCCTGAATTAATAATGTGTTTCCTGGTCTCGGGATTTAATTAAAAAACCATTTTTAATTGACCATGATGAAGCAAGGGCCTCTGTTTATTACCAGGTGTCAGTGATTATTTGAAAAGGTTTATTTCTAACGATTAAATACGTAATTTAATGTTCATGCTACTTTTGGAATGTAGTATTGATTAAATCAAGTAGATTAATCAACTTTATAAGCTGAATGGAGAAAATTCACTGGCTGCCATTTTGCTTTGGATGCATTCTATTCCAGTTCAGCAACTACACCAATATAGATAAAACCATGCTTCTTGGAACTAGGACCTGCATATATACATGTTATTTCCCTTAGCTTCTTATCAAACCAAAGTTTGCTTGAATAGAGGGAGTGCATGTGACGTTATCACTCAGTGGTTTGCCATCTTGGATTACACTTAATACCACCTATGGCGCCCCCTGTCTTAACCAAGAACACTACATCCACCACTGGACCTACCTGTAGTCAGGGCTGCCAAAGTATGTGGCGCCACCTAGCGGGTACTGCCTGAACCTGTCTAATTCTTTGACAGCATCCAAAGTGTCAACATACTGCTCTCTAGCAAAGATATGAGACTACATGATTAATCAAATACTTCCCCTCCATCAAAAAAACTTTTCTCCCAGCTTTTGAGGGAAAACTGCTCAAAACAGTGGCAAATAAACCAACAAATCGGTAAATAAACACAATGTAAGCACTTCCAATGCTTTCATATGTAATCCAATATGGCCACCGGAAGTTGTCTCGTGACGTCATTACACCCCCTGGGGAATGTTCTAAGTAATGCACACAGAATGTGTGCCACCTTTGACCAGCAACGGGAATATGCTCATAGCTTGTTTATTGGTGTTTTACGTCATAGAAACATCTATGGTCATATCAGGATGGGTACCGACTTGTGACAGTGTGCACTCATGGCGTCATTATAGTGCGGCCCCACTGGGAGACCAGGACGCCTGCACCATGACTCAATATCCCACGCAGTCACATTATCCTGATACTGTGCTAACCAGTCCCGTGTCCTATCTTATTAATGCTGAGTGCCAAGCTAGGTAGCGACAAGTGTACATTTTATGTCATTGGTTGGGATCGGTTGGGATTCAAACTCTCGACCCTCCACACGAGAAGTCTGCGTTCTGCCGATTCGGCCACCCCGTCCGGTCATGCTCAGCGCTGGCATAGCTCGTGGTGAACAAGCTGTTACTAAGATAACTAATCTGCACTATAAATAGCTCGACAGTCATGTCGGTAGCCAGGCACTTATGTGTTTACATGACTTAGGGATACTCAGCATGATACTGTTGACAACAATTTGAGAGGGACTGTGTGGCATATAAACAATACCTGAACCAATTGTCTGAATTAAAACAAATTGAAATTGACAACCCGCATTTTACCATTATTTATCACGCACTTTGTAAACTGGATCAACAAGCGATCAATACTTGAATTGTCAGTTCCATCAATTCTGTTCTCTAGCATGGTCAGGGTTACGAAAAGAAGTGCATCATAACGACTCATTCTTTTCACATAGGTGGAAATTCGCCATTTCCCCCCAAAAATAGGTGTGCATGCCCCCATACCATAGGCTTACTGCCATAGAATCGCAGATTTACAGATAATCAGTTTTTTTAACAGATTTTGTTTGGGCGACAATCATCCCTAATATTGATATTGCGAATTTAAGCTAGGAACCATACTTACACAACTTTCCCTATTCAACCGACCACAATAAGTAAGAGTGATTTTACAAATTAATAATACAAAAATACTATTAAAAAACAACCTGCATAGTCGGGTGAAAGCATAAAATGTTAGAAACTAAAATACCTATCTAGGTTTGCTATTATCTCTATATATATCCAACTTAGAAGTTGTTATATAGAAGAGAATGGCAAAGGATTTAAAGTTTAATGGAACATGTTATTGCTGAATCATATGATGTTCATCATTTTGAAGTGCACGCCAACATTAATTTGGCATGTTTTCACCTCAAATATCTCCAACCATAACTATTTATAATAAAGGTTACTTCAAAGGTAGATTATGATGATCGCCTAATATATTCATCTTTAAAGAAATATATTAAAAACTGGATAGATGCAACTTTAATGAATCATTAAACATTTTTTAAATGAAAACAATCCTACTGCTTATATTTGAAGCCGATTTTTCTCTTAAATTCTAACTTGTTACTCTGGAGATGACCAGCTGTTGGTGTGGTTGATTCAATGATTGGGTCGATACACTTGTTTATACACCTTGGTTCCTGTAGGCCTATGCCGAGGCGCCACGTCAGACCCGTTGTCAAGGCCCCTCACATGGTGTGAGTGTCAGATGCATGCTATTTTCATTTCTACACCGTAACCCTGCCCAGTAGTGTACACTGGGAGGTGCTAAACAGGTGACCTGGGGCCATATGCATGAAGCAGTGTTAGCGAGCCAAAACGCGTTTAGACGGGATTTCTGGTTTAGCGCCAAAAAGTCGGTATGCATGGAGCAGTGTTAGGCCTAACACCAGAAGTTTAAACTAGGTTAAGCTAAACCAGAAAAATACTGGTTTACAGGCTGTGTTAGTTATCAAATCTATTGAATGCGATCATATTTAACAGAATTAGGTACCCAAAAAGTGAAATTTGACCAATTTAACCCTAAATTCGAAGCGTTATTAAGGCTACCGCCGCATTGGCGACGATATTAATAGTTATATTTTCGAATCGACGCGCGTAATGTAAACAAATCGCCGCCGCCACCGCATCGACGTCGCGTTCCATACTGGCGGCGGCGGTGATTTGTTTACATTACGTTCGTCGATTCGAAAATATAATTATTAATATCGCCGCCAATGCGGCAGTAGCCTTAAAAACGCTTCGACTTTAGGGTTAAATTGATCAAATGTCACTTATTGCGTATATAATTCTGTTAAATATGATCGCATTCAATAGATTTGAGCCTAATATATGACTACAAACGCAGAGGGATTTCCCAAATCTATAAATACATTCACATTTAGCTAACACTCACCGTTTAGGCGCCCATGCATACGAGAACGACACCGCCGATAACCGGTGTTAGCTACCCTGTGTTAGAGCTATAACACCACACGCCGCTAACACTGCTCCATGCATATGGCCCCTGGTCGCCTCTTTACTGTAGGGCAGGCCGAAACGGCGTTGATCTGGAGGTCACCACAAATGGGTCAGCAGGTCACATGGGGGAAATAACGAGTAAGTGACACTGCATCACAGCTAAAGCAGTTAGTTCACATTTTATGGTACATGGGTGATGGCTGGGGTCAGGTAGGGAAGGTCCAATATGCCATAGCATGCCCGATGTTGATGGTTTGCACCCAATCTTTACTCATAAAGTATACATTAGTGGGTGGAAGCACTAGACTTGTCTCGTTATCTTATGTTGGGGGATAGTAATTAGTATCACTGTCTCTCCTGGTTTGTGGCTGTAGAATTTATATTCATATGAATATACCTGGAAATAAAATCATACGGAAGCCAAGTAAATATTTCAACTGATACTGACTGCAGCAACTAGTGTTATGCCCCTCTTGTTATCATCTAATAATAATAATAATAATAATGTAATTATATTACAACACCCTCACTAGCGGGAGCCTGTATAATAAAATCAACATATGACTTTTATAATTTGGTTGCAATAGTTGGAGTGTAGTGAAATTTCGCTTACTATAAAATAAAAAAGGAGTACACAAATTCAGTTCATTTGGTCTTTCCCTGTGTTTTCTCAAGGGATATCACTCCTACTTCCGGTATTACAGCTGTTAATTTTTCATGTAATTGGTTGCTCACAGGCTTTCTCACTGATTTTGCTATATATATTATGTCGTCAGTTTAAATCCCAAGTGACAGATTTGCGTTATTTGACCATGATTTAAGCAGATGCCATTACCAGGATCTTGTACAACCTTAGGTACAACATTCACCCCATACTGCTGCAGTAGGGGTGCAAACCAACCCTATGTAAAAGGTGGCGAAAATGCGGGTCAAAGAATTGAGAGCCTAATTTCACAATCTAAGAAGCAACATTTATTCTTTACATCTGTTTTATTATTAGCCCGCTACCTTTGAGTTGAAAAATATAATATAATATCTAGTTTTAAAAGTGAAATCGACGGCGTTCTGCGGCCGCCATCTTGTCTTTTTGCATTCTCTCCCATTTCACCAACTCTGCGCCTATATAAGTATCCATTTGATACTGGAGCCACAGTTTCTAGGTGATGTTCCATACTAACGCTATTTTCGCCCGTATTTATATAAGGCTGATCTTCACCCGTGTACTACAAGTACTGGGTGAATCTTTTATCTAGTACAACCTATGCGCTGAATAGTTGTTGAAACTACCCTACATATGTGTAAGTGTATTGCATACCTGCATGTATGTAATTGTAAGCATTAAAATACTTACGATTCCAGGGGTACGGGTGTGGTAGTCTGAACTGACCTCTCAGGCAGGTAGCCACATATAGGTGGGCATGGGTAGCATGGTGATATCAAGGAGCCTAGGTGGTGTGATGGTTAGCACACCGGTCCAGAATGCAAAGAGATGTGGGTTCTAACTTCTAGTCTCGCTCTAGGCACAATATTTCCCATTTTCACCATTCCCCCCCCCACCACCACCACCACCACCACCACCACCACCACCACCACCACCACCACCACCACCACCACCACCACCACCACCACCACCACCACCACCACCACGACACTATTAGTATTATACAGGTTAAAGGAGCAGAGGAGTAAGGATGCGTGAATTATTTACAAATTATTTATTAACGTTGTTAATATGTATTAATGTCCAATGGCTGACCAGCATTTATTCGATCCGTACAGGGGATTTATGCTCTGTAATCAATTATGAGAGTATAAACAACGGACAGACCTCCCTGCAGTTAATCCTTGCTGCGCTAGATGCATGTTTGGACGGCGAGGTTCCCATTTCTGCTGCTAGGGCCCTCAGGGCGCAGCAAAGCTCAGTGTATAACTTACAGATTAATTAACAAACAGATTAACTTACAGATCCTCTTCTGGCTATTCTAGGCCTTATTGGGTCTCAAATGCCAGCTCGTTATGGCAAAAGGTTGGTTGTTGGGAGTTTTACTTCCTGGCAACATCTAGGGTCATATCATGATGGGTACCGACTTGTGACAGTGCACACTTATTGCGAATTTATAGTGCTGTCCCATTGGGAGACCAGGCCACCAGCACCATGCCCTAATATCCCACTCAGTCACATTATCCTGATTGGTTGGCTCGGTCCTTGTCCTATCCTAATAATGCCGAGTGCCTGGCTAGAAAACTTTAGTATAACTTTTGGTTTGACTCGACCAGGGTTTGAACCCATGGGTTTGAATCCCACCATCTCTACCAAAACGGGGGAGATGGACGCTCAACTCATTTGGCCATCCCGTCTGGTATTATAGCAAAAGGGAACTGTTTGTGTGTGTACACTTCTGGAGGCGGATAGAGCCCAGATAAAAGATTCACCATATGATTATAGTACGGGTGAACGACAAGGTAGTCTAAATACTGGCGAAAAGAGCTTTAGTATGGAACTGGAAGTGGAACCCCTGGTTACAGCATCAAATGTCCACTTCTATCGGCACAGAGTTGGTGAAATGGGAAAGAAAACAAAAAACACAAGGTGGCGGCGATAAAATGCTGTCAATTTCACTTTTAAAGTCTGTTAAAGTATATGTTTTATTATATTTTTCAAATCAGTGTGTAAATATGAAGATGTATATGAAGAATATATTTTGTTTCTTAAATTAAGAATTTATCAGCTCAGTTCATTTCCCCAGCAAGTCAAAATTCTTCGCCGGCTTTTATATAAGGTTGTTTTTCACCCCTAGTACAAGTATGCTGTGAATCTTTTATCTAAATGGAGCCCTGAAGTCATATAATTTTGAGTCTCCTCTCGAACGTCTATCCAGCGTTCTCTCAAATGCTCCTACCGCCGGTGCTTCAACCACTTGATCTGGAAGACTATTCCATGGATCCGTCACTTGAAAAAAAACACCCTGCAGGGCGGATCTAAAATAATAATTATATATATAGTTGGATAATGAAGGAGGAAGCCCCTGTGGTGGTTTCAGCGTGTTCCCGTGCTCAGACGTGTCCCGTTGCTTCTGCGCATGCGCGGATTTCGCATCAACTCGGATCACCCGAGACACTTATTGGCGCATGCGCACATCCTACAAACTTGGGTCGAATAATCGAATATGCTTCTCCGCGCTCGGGTGGACATTTTTTTTTTTTTTAATAACCGATAAAAAATACAGCAAAATAGGATTTAAAGTATTTTATGATGGCCTATTTACCTATATTTCCATTTAATTAATCTAAGTTATTCTTTTTTGGCACACGGCACGTGTATTTGTCGACTCCACTCACCGTGTTCTATTTGAAATTCTGACGACTGGGATGACCCGAGTCGCCCGGGTAGTGTTAATCGATTACGGCCATGTTTATTAGATTCTGACGCATGCGCAGAAGCGAGGTATACGTCTGAGCACGGGAACACGCTGAAACCGCCACACCTACTTTGAATGACCTCTTGGCGTATTCGATTAACACGACCCGGGCGACTCAGGTCACCCGAGTTGCTAGAATTTCAAATCGAACACTGCGAGTGCAGTCGACAAAAACAAGTGCCGTGTGCAAAAAGGCCCGACCGCAATAACCCTCGTCTTGTGATGGAAAGGGTACAATACATAACAGTCTTGGCTGGGGGTGGGTTGGAATGATGACGTCACATTTGCGCTGGTACCGTCCTGTCGGATAACAGCTACAAGTACCAGTCCTACATGTTTTGTTGTTGTAATAACCCAGATTAAAGTTGCATGGTCAGATGAAACATATTTTTTTCAAAACCAAAACACATACTTACATTTGATTCTATATATCCAACTTAGGTGCTGGTGCATTAACTAAGGCTTTTGGGGCAGCATATTATATACAGAATAATCAGTGAATTTATTACCCCCATCCTTTTGGCCACCTAATTTGAGACAGCCATTAGGCAGGGAGACCACTAACCAATTAGGTCAATCTCATGACCTTATTATTCTTACCCTCATTCCCAGTACCATATATGGCATTAGTCAGGTTCCACACTACCTACACATTAATAGGTCATTCCTCATCACATGACCATCGTGAGATGGAAGTCTGGGCCACAACAACAAGACTTTTGACAAGCTTGCTGAAATGATTTTGGGTTCTTTCAACTCAAATTGCTCCAAAACTAGCCATTTTCCATCAAAATGACGTCGGAATAATCAATAGTAGGTTATAATGGTCAACTTGATATATTTATCTCAAAAATGATGCAAAAATTCGAAAGCCATCAGACTATGCAACTTTAATGAAATTGAAACATAACTAAACTATACAATCATAAAATACTTTAAATCCAATTTTGCTGTAGTTATATCGGTTATTTAACAAAAAGTTTTGGATTAGGCCTCTATTTTTCGCACCCCGAGCGCGGGGAAGCGTATTCGTTCGTATTCGGATAGTCTATAGCATGCGCCAAAAAGTGGCTCGGTTGACCCGAGTTGAATAATCGAATACACCCCTTGTGTGTTTTGTGAGAGATCGCGAGAATCCCCTATGTTGCACGAGATCAGAGCGACGTACACAGCGCGCTTCCCGTTCGCTCCACGTGGTGGCGCCACCTTCCTGTTTACGTGTGGCGAGAGATCGAGCGCTCTCCCCCCGCGCCGCACTCCCCGCCCCCTCCCCTCCTCCCCCTACCCTCAACTCTCACCTCGGCCGGCCTGGGGCAGCGTGCGTGCGTGTTGGGAGCGTGCACGCTGTCTCATAAGGGCAGGTCCTGCCACGGAGGCGGGATTGTGGACAGGCGGCTGATCAGGTGAGTTTGTTTTATTGGTGGTCGGGGAATTACGCTGTCTCTCACCGCGGGCTTGTATTCACATGGTCCTCAGACGTTGACACCCCACCCTCCTCTTTCCTCCATCTATATCATCGTTTGGCCTCAACACATGTGACAGCAAAGTTGCATATTCCGATAAAAATATCAAATTTTCAAAAGCAAAATACCTATTTAGATTATAGATTATAGATTATTTATTGCTACGTAGAAGGGTAAGTCAAGCTAATTTACTAGCACCTGTTACTGCTGAAGCCTATGGGGATCAGAATTTTGACAGGCACACCGACATTAATTTTGCCTGTTTGTACTTCAAATATCTTCTAAGTTAGTAATTAAATTGAAGTTACTTCCAACTAAAGTACGGTAGATTATGAAGACCAACCTAATAATATAATTACCTCAGAAAATGACAACCTCAAAACCATTGAACTATCCTACTTTAACTAATGCCATGGCAATATCGGTGATGTTGAATCAAGTTGTAGTCAAACCTTGTTTCAGAGTTGTGTATTACAATTAAAAAGTACTGGGGGGTTCGTTAAACAAACAAATATAATTAATAAGGGTAGAGGGTTATTTTCTCTGAGAGAAACGTGCCATGATCGTGTAAACATGTCATGCCTACGTGTCAGGACTCACAATAGCTGATCGATTCTTGTCTGGGATTTTAACTGCCTTCTTCCTTTTAAAGATTGACGAGCTACAGTTACTTTAACAAAAAGGGCTAATGGTTATGACTTAATAGTGGAATGACTCACTCACTCACTCACTCACTCACTCACTCACTCACTCACTCACTCACTCACTCACTCACTCACATACATACATACATACATACATACATACATACATACATACATACATACATACATACATACATACATACATACATAGTCTTTACGGTCATTATATTGGTGTGTTGGATTGCCTCGGAAAATGTGGTTTACAATTCAATTTTCTTTCTTTCATATTTTTTTGAGTTATTTTAATTAGTCCGTAGACTCACATGTGGTTGGTTTTTTGTTTGTTTGTTTGTGTGTGTGTGTGTTTCATAAACACCCACCGTATATAATTCATTTATCAAATTCAACAAACCTAACTGTGGGGTGAGGAACGCAACGAATCAGATCTAATATGTTGCTTTTGGGGGGGGGGGGGATTAAAAATACAAAAACTCGATTGAAGAAGAAAAAAAAGTCAAATGAAGAACAACAATTTGGGGTCTGTTATATAGTCAGTCACCCTTAGATTATTATTTTATTCTGAGCGTCTCACTACTCTGTTTTTATCTAGCCTGTCTCAACAATTGACCCGTTTTTTCCGACCGTTGGCCCCTCTGTCCCGCTTCTCCCGGTCCCTACCCCCCCCCCCCCCTCCCATCCAAGACATGACAAAATAATTAATTAAAGAATACGTATAAGAGGAAACAGCTGTTGTCCCTTCTCAGGCCGCCTACTGTTGGAGATCCGGACATCCTCGACCCCCCCCCCCCCCCCCCCCCCCCTTCATATATGTAGTGGTGTGTGTGTATAGACACGTGGAAAACACAGTACAGTACAACCCCGTTAAACCAAGCTCGGTTAAACCAAACGATCGGTTAATCCAAACTTTTTCGGCGGCCCGGCAAAATACTACCATTTATCATATAATAAATTTGGTTAAACCAAAGTTGGTTAATCCAAACAAAATTGCCATGAAAGTTTGGTTTAACCATACCGGAAGTGGCATGGGACTGACAATTTTGTTTGGATTAACCGATAATTTGGATTAACCGACTTTGGCTTAACCAACTTTTATATATTGTCATGGGGGTGTTGAAAATGGGAAATATTGTGCCTAGAGCGGGACTCGAACCCACATCTCTTTGCATTCCGGGCCAGTGTGCTAACCATTACACCACCTAGGCTCCCTGATATCAACACACTCCCCACGCCTACCTGTCTATGTGGTTACTTGCCTGAGAGGTCAGTGCAGACCACTACAATATGATAAATGGTAGTATTTTGCCAGGCCGCGGAAAAAAGTTTGGATTAACCGATCGTTTGGTTTAACCGAGCTTGGTTTAATGGGGTTATACTGTATTAGGTGACCCCAGTGTAAATTTCAGTTTTGAGAACTGGGAGTGCAGTTTTTGCAGTGTACTGTTTGAAAAACATCTTATAAAAAACCTTTAAAAACAAACAAAAATACCTACTGACCCAAAACAATTCCCCCCTGCAACCGGAATATTTGTCTTTTTGGCCTTATTGCCCATAGTAACGCTGCGGGACAGGCTGTGCTGTAGACAGCTGTGTTGGGTCCGTGCAGAGGGAGTAAGTAACATGCTGTACTAAAGAGTCATCTACAAAATTAAAATGAAGTACAGTAAAAAACCTCTAAATCGACCGACCGTAAATGGTCCATTTAGGGAGGTGGTCGGTTTAGTGAGTTTAAAAAAAAATTGTTACAATGGTATTGTAATGGCGATCATTTGGGACCCAAATAAAGCCATCAATATAAGGGAGTGGTCGATCTGTGGAGGTGGTCGGTTAGAGAGGTTTTACTGTAGATTATACATTGAAATCAAGATTTAAACAAATGTATTTTAATATGAAAGACTCAAAACCATCGGATTATGCAACTTTAACACACAAAACTAAAGTCGCCAACTTCCAGGGTTTGCTTTTAGCTATACAAACTGGTCCATCCCAGCCACAAAATAGTCCCGGTGACTTCTTTAAATATATATCATTTAATTCCTTCGCCATCCACAAATTTCTGATTTACCCATGATAATCCCTTGTTGGTAGGACACGCAACAGCCACATTTCCTGTAGATGATATTTCACTTGGCAGACATGTTGCCCCAGGAAATGTTAGTAATTGGCATTAAAATGGGTGTTGTGATATAAAACCTCTATTCAAAATATTGTATTTGTGAAGACAACTCGTATGCAAAGGGTAGTAAGTACCACTAACGATACATACATGATACATGCAAACACTTTAGGTTAGTTCACACAACTCTACTTGAGAGCTGGGAAGTCAGCAGGGCCCCCTCCATCCCTTAACGTAAATACGTCTAGCACAGTCGGTGGTAGCGTCTTCTCCCACCCTGGAGGAGTGACCTCTGCCGGTCTGACACAACGCCATGTTTACCAACAAATGACCACGTGGCAGTTCCCGGCTGTTGCCATCATGACGTCACCCCGACGCAGCCCCCACCGTGAACATGTCTACCGACCGATGCACCACTCTCACCCATAGCGGTAAACGCGCGCACTAAACAGAGGCGGAGCGTGGCCGGCCATGACGGCCCTATCCCCCCCACCCCCTCCAAAACCGGTATATTTTCTTGATTTATACTGCCTATCATGGATAAGTCTGAATAGTCTTGTTTTCACTCTTAGGCAGTTGGTCGATAGAAATCCCGAGCCTACATACACTTTTACCGCCCCAAGGGATTTTACTTAAGCCTCCCACACCACATATAAATACATGGTATGAGAGTAGGTACCGACAGCGAAATTTTAAAATAGGCATATGGTTCAATATATTTATTGTTTCCTGTATACATTACAATTACAAGCCCACATCCAAAAACAGTTAGGCTATATATATTATTGTTTTTGAGAAAATCATTTTTTAATATTAAATATATCAAATGTTTTCATTTTGAATTAAAAGTGGAACTTTGACCAAATATAATAAACAGTGGAACCAGGTCAGGGGAGTTCTGCTAATCAATTTCCATTGTATACATATACAGGAATTTAAAATGCGAATTATTAAATCAATTAGTGAAGTAGATTTTTAATGAGACTGTCAAAAAGTTCAATTCATAACGGAAAAAGTGTTATTTGGCCAAATAGCCATTTTCAAAGCATGGTATTTTCTTCCAAAACTGCAACAAGACTGAATAAATACTAAATAGCTCAAATATTTGTAACATTGTAATAGCCTATTTTTTTCCAGACCTCTATGTCCAGAGAATCAAAAGATATTTGCATCGTAAAATGTGAAAAGGTGTAATTGTTTGCATGTAAACGGCATCTGTATGTGAAATATTTCAAATTTTCTATCTTTGAAAGCTCATTGCATCTAAACAATCTTTTGAGTCTTCCTCAAATTTGGCACAGTATGAGAATAACCATTCACTGAGACTAATAGATATTATTTATATCAATATTCTATCTAAAAATATGGAAAATATTGCATTTTGATTGAACATATAGGGAAGAATAGTCAGAAAACCAAATATATCCATTTGAAAAATATTTAAATGTTCACTGTAGCTTAACCAATTGTTGTATCTTCCTATAAATTGAGAGTGGACATCATCTGGATGTAATACATTATTATATTAAAATTCTATCTAAAAATATAAAAAGTGCATTTTGATTGCACATACAAAAGAAAAGTGTCCAAAATCAAAATGATTAATTTATTCATCCGTCTTTGAACATTCACTGTGGCTGATCCAATAGTTGGACCTTCTTCAAATTGTGCATGGATCATCATTGGCTTTTTGACCTAGGTCAAACTATATATGGCTAGAAAGCTGAGGTCATGGCACTTCTTTTGGTACCATCCATGACCTTCTCCAGTGTAGCGCAAGGGAGCGTGAGCCAATTAAAGATCACCTGTTTTCGGGGTCATTTTTCTTTACATCAGTGATGAAGGAATATTCACTAAATACACTCATCATACAAATGGATTTTACTTAAATAAAAACTTATTATATATTCAATCCAACAACAACATCAGATAGAACATATGTTAATCTTCCAAATAATGTAATTTCATTTAAAAAAATCAAATCCATACAGAGATAGTTATGACTGTGAATATTGATGAAAAAAAGCACCATTCCATGAGTTTTTCATGGCGCTGCGGGTACCTAATGAGAGCAACTGCCCTTTGATGACGCTGTAAATTACACTTATACACAGCAGTGGAAATCAAAATTGGCAGAGGTGATGGCATGTGCCACAGTTAATATTTAGGTTTCTCTTGATGTAGCCACAGTAATGTATTCCCACACCACTTTCACTCACAATTCTGAGCATATATGCAACTTAATACAGGGATACAAAGTGAAGCAAACATGTAGACGAGTCTGATCGCTAATTACCAGACAGTATGCACATAGCAAAATTTCCGAATGATGTCTGGATGTAACAGTTTGGTTTTCTTCAATAATGCATTATTGCAACTGCATTAAAATAACAAATTTAGTTTCAGCAGAATGCACTACATTGAGATGATATCCAGTGCATCTTTTAATGATGATCCATGTACCTAGTTATAAAATATTCTGATAATAATGCATTGGTGGGGGAATGGAAATGTTCTATTGTGAAACAGGTATACATGGCCAGGTGCATAGATATGTTTATGTAGTTGCTGGTGGTGCCTGATTGATAGGTAAATAGACATAGTAGTGCTGGCAGGATTGTGTGTAAGGGGCACCCAGAGCTTTCCCCCCGCCCCCCCTCTGCTACAGTGCTAGTCAGGATTACCACACTCAGGCTCAAGGCAGGTGGTGGCCAGGGGAGCCTCACATCTTGGTGGTGGTGGGCAGATCACTGGTAACCATGGGGACCAGGAATGCTGGATCCCAATTGATAGAGCTAGAAATGCTTGTTTCTCAATTGGAGAATGGGGTGGGGTGATACTCTATACTGAATCCATGTACCATATACATAATAAACCAGAGGGCTTGACTCTCTCTCTTCTTTCACACTTTATACTCTTCCTTTCTCTTTGCTTGTATTGATTTCACTATAGCCTGCCTACACAACCACAGATTCGAGTCGACTTTACAAACTGGTGACCACGATGAGACTCAAACTCGCAATCTTCTGATTCGAAGTGTTGGCATGACATGATTTTACATCTCATTCGGCATCTCATGACATGGCACCGTAAAGAAGGGCGTGCTATCAGTCTAACCCATGATTGTGTAGAACACCACCAATTAGTTTTGTTATCTCGCAGGACTATTACAAATGGGTACTAGCAATTTAAACTGTGTTTGTGGACATACCACATTTGTCTATGATCTACACCAAAAACCCTATACACTGTTATAGGGTCTTTGTCTACACCATTGCTTTGTTAAACTCGTGGAACAAGTAATTCCGAGTAACTTTAAATTGTGTCATGTCGGACACCATACTTTAAGCATGAACACCCATAACTAGTTTGTCAGACTGGCGAGTATATTGATATGTAGTTATATCTGAACATCTGTGGGACCGGTGGGGCATGTAGTTTTCCTGCACTCTTTGAACAAACACCCATAACTAGTTTGTCAGACTTGCAAGACTAGTTGTAATAGTTGATATCATCTTAAGTGGAGTATATTGATATGTAATTATATCTGAACATCTGTGGGACTGGTGGGGCAGGTAGTTTTGTGCAGTATAGTTTACCCACTACGTCATAATGAATTGTGCTGCCAATTCAAACATACAATACTTAGTCGACACTCATGAGCTGAACTAGGCAATCGCTGACTAAAATAATTTATTTAATATTTGGGAACATAAGTATGCAGTCATTACCTATAACATAGTATATTTACACACTCTGGTGTTCTCTGTGGCGGAGTGGTTAGAGTGTCTGCCTTTTTTCTAGGTCAGACTCCTAATCTGAAGGTCAGTGGTTCGATTCCCCGTGCCCCCACCTCTGCCAATTTGGGTTTCCACCGCTGTGCATAACTTACAGTGTCATCAAAGGCCAGTTGCTCTCATACCGGGTCTATGTGGTGTGGGAGGTTAAAAATCCCTTCGGTCGGTAAAAGTGTAGGCTCAGACTTTCTATCGACAAACTGTTTAAAGGTGAAAACAAGTCTATTCAGACTTATCCATGATAGGCAGTATAAATCTTCAAGAACATGTACAGCCATAGCCGACAGAGACAATTGGTCTTTGGTGTCTTTAGTTTGCAGTCAAAAGGGCATGCGTCACCTGGCCCCACTCGCGTCTAGGGGATGCCGAAATCTGGAGTAAAAGCGAGCCTTGCCGTGGTAACAGCGTATTAGTGCCGGCCGACAGGTGAGGGGGGTTGGGGTGTTGGAGGGAGGAGGGGTGGCACTTCTACGCATTGAACCTGCTGTTGCGGGAAGAGGCGGAAGCAGCAGCGGCAGAAGTAGCAGCCACCGCCGCCGCTCAGAGCAACCCGGGAATAGCAGCAGTAGCAGCAACAAGGCCGGCGTCATCGGATCAGCTGATGACTAGTGCAGGCTCTACCTGCTCGCCTTACCATACCTCTCCTCCCCGCTCCCATACCGGACCACACGTCGCATTGATTCTGGCATGAGCCGCAGAAAGGCTATGCCACGGGAGGCCGTTGGCGGGGGATTGACCGTCAGCGCCCGAGTGGCCTCCGCCGCGGCCGCCGCCCCAACCACTACCTCCGCCTCTTCCCGCCTCCCCTCCTCCTCCCCGCTACGCGCAGGCGCAGCACACTGAGCCCCAGGGCCGCATCGTGGCGCTGCCAGGGGAAAGCAGACACACCAGGCAGCACGTCGCACCACCTCGCCCCATCTCGCCTCAGCCCGCCCCGCCTCGCTGTTGGTTTTGTTTAGGGGACGGCTCAGACAGGTAGTGGAAGTCGGGGGATAGCAGCGAGTGAGTGAGTGGTGACAGTGTGGGCAGGGTCCGTAAGTAGTCGGGACGTAGTGCATGACAACAAGGACGTTCCGGCATCCGGCCTGCCTCTGCCGGATCTCGGCATGGCGCGGCGTGGCGCGGCGCCGCGCCGCGGAGCTGGGATTGACGCCGCCTGAGGACATTGCAGACGGGCGCTGGGCCGACAGGAACATGGCTCTCGTGCTGCGCAGACTGCTCAGAGCCACCATGGAGCTTGTCAAGCTCTCCGTGTGGAGGTACATCGTCATGCCGCTGGTGAGTGTTCCGCCCGAGGTGTTGTTGTTGGAGGTGTTGTTTTTGTGGTGGTGTTGACTGTTGGAGTGTTTGTAAACACACGGCGAGGTGTGGGATTCGGTACGTTGTGCCTACGGAGGCACAACGCTCGGGGTATGAAGCTGGCGGGAAGGTGAGGTGAGGGTGGGTGGGGTGGGGTGGGGTGGTTATCTACCGTAGCGCAATGGCACCTGGCATCCCCGGTACCCCCGGGCAACACTCTGTAACCCCCCCCCCCCCCCCCCCCCCCACACACACACACTCTGTCCGCAACGCAACCAACCCTTCCCATGGTACTACGCGGATAGCGGAGGGGAACCGCCAGAGTTCTAAGTAGGTCACGATAGAAGTGCCGAGTGGTAAACAGCTGCATGTGCATCCAGGTCTAAAGGAGTGCATCCTTGTGCACATACCGTATGTTATAGTGTGTTGCTTCCACATGCACATCTCCGGAACTGTTATCATATCAGTGTCAGGTTGTGGGGTTTTCTAGCACTAGTACTACTAGATAAAAGATTCACCTGGTACACAGGTGAAGACCAGCCTTATATAAAAACGGTCGAAAAATTGGGCTAATGAAATGAGTCTTTACGAGAGCCTAACTTCACAATCTAAGAAGCAACATTTATTCTTTGTATATGTCTTCATGTTTATCCGCTACTTTTGAGTTGGAAAATATAATAAAACATACACTTCAATGACATTTAAAAGTGAAATCGACGGCGTTCTCTGGCTGCCATCTTGTCTTTTTGCATTCTCTCCCATTTCACCAACTCTGTGCTGATATAAGTAACCATTTAGACTACGTTGTCTTTCACCCCTCTACTGGAAGTTCGGGGTGAATCTTTTATCTATAGTAGTACTACTACTAGTCTACTGAAATAAACTCTCAGTGCCTGGAGCCTGGTTATTTCAGATAGTCGACTGTATGGCTATCTATTCCTCCGCCTCATAGTCGTATACTGGGCACATTATTTTGAAAGCAGTTGCTTTAACACGTCTGGCATGTGTCGTCTTTTAATTCTTTTTTTTAAGAAAAAAGGGGGAGGGGTAGAGAAATATAATAAGTCTTCAACTGGGAGGGGCCAGACCAGACCGAATGGCCAAATGAGTTGGGCGTCCGCCTGCCGTTTTGGTATGTCACGAGATTTGAACCCTGGCCGAGTCAAACCAATGACTTAAAAATGTATACTTGTCGCTACCTGGCCTGGCGCTTGGCATTACTAGGATACGGCACAGAACAGTGGAATAGAGAAGACCAATT
The DNA here is from genome assembly GCA_030323885.1 of Branchipolynoe longqiensis. Taxonomy (NCBI): domain Eukaryota; kingdom Metazoa; phylum Annelida; class Polychaeta; order Phyllodocida; family Polynoidae; genus Branchipolynoe; species Branchipolynoe longqiensis. Next base: position 58,031,909 of record CM059186.1, on the reverse strand, counting down.
GTCCCTGATTGCAAATTCCCCTGCACCCCTGCCCCTCCCCAAAAGGAGAAACTGGTGGCATTATTTTACAAATGCACTTGCAATTATTCCTGAACGTTATTTATCAGAAGGGCACCTTAATGTTTCAATACTCTAATGGGAAATATATAAGGAATGCATTGACTGACAGATCTAAATTAAACACATTTAAATATAGTTTGACCTACTACTGAGCCTGTCCAGGAAGTGCAGGCATACTTGTAGGTTAGTGTTGTACAGCTGAATACATTAAATCCATGTTTAATCTTATGTATCTCTATGCTAAACATTACAATTACACAATCCGATGGTTTTGAGCTTCTGCCATTTTAAAATAAAAGGGGATTATTATAATCTACTTTAATTTAATTTGAAATAACTTTTATTTGAAAAGATGTTTGAAGTTAAAACATGCCAGATTAATTTTGATACACACTGAAATGCTGGACATTCTAAGCTTTAGCAGTAACAGGTTATATTAAAGTTGCATAGTCCTATGCTTTTGAGCTTGTGCCATATATTGTGCTAAATACATTAGGTTGATCGTTATAATCTACTTTACTAGTTTAGTTTGAAGTAACTGATTAGAAATGGTTATTTTTTTAATAGTATGCACATCAACATTCTGACACAGTAAGCTTCAGCAGTAACATAGTCAACAACGTTGTAATCCATAGCCGTGTTTACACGGGGAATTGTGAAACGTTCTAGACAAGGCGATTCATATGAGCGTTTTAGAGAGATGTTTACACGGCAGAGTTGAAAAGTGTGTGGCGCCGGGAATCAGCAGGCGCCTGTAGCCGGCTAGCACTGCTATTTGTTTTGTTTACACTTGGTGATTCGACGCCGATGTAGCTGCTACGTTAATATCGCTTGGAATTTAAGGTTAATTTAATTAAATTTCATTATTTGAGTCTGTAATTCTGTTAAATATGATCGTATTCACTAGATTTCGGCCTAATCGGGCCCTAACACTGCCGGGCACCAGCGATTAGTTACTGCTCCCCCTGTTGCCGGCACGCACTACTATTTTATACTATCGCCGCCCGGGAACCAGCTGAATCGCTTCAAATAAACCACCTAGCTAGGTGGTATAGATGAGGCGTTTCATATGAAGCGATTCAGCCCTAAAACGCCACAGAACCGTGTCTACACGCCAAATGTGAGTCGATCTAGGCAAGTGGGTTCATATGAAACGTTTTAAATCGCCCGTGTAAACGGGGCTCAAGTGCGCCAGTATCTTATTTGGATATATATGTATGATCTAAACTAGGTCAGTGCTTTGGGTTTGAAAATTTGATGTTTTCATCAGATGATGGAGCTTTAAAATGACTGCAATGCAGCAACAAATGCACCTAAGTTTAATAAATGAACCTAAGTTAGTTATGTTAGCTCAAATCTGGGTCTTTTAGAGATTTTTTAATCTGATAATTACATCAGACTATGCAGCTTGAGGTTTAATAATGCCGGGTTACTCAGGAAATTTGCATAGTAATTATGGTAATGGAACATTTGGCCGCCTCTCAGAATTCTGTCTTCAGGCAGTTCCAGCACGTTGCGTATCTAGGACACTATTTCTAGACCGTTACCGTCGTCAGTCACCAGGGAAGGCCGGACGCTTGATATGGCATTTAGCACGCACAATTCAAGCTAGACCCACGTCAAAGACCCTATAATACTAAGACGGCTCACTCCCTATCTCTCCCATGGTAATATAAATTTTGTAGTGCCACCTTGTGGTGGGTTTGATCAGCCCAGCTGCTGCTTGGTGTTTCACATATAAACACATACAATTATATTATACATGAGATAGGTAAGTATGAATACACATCAATATGAAATTGTTATGAACAAATACGCATCAGCATCATCATCAGCATCGCCATCATCACACATCTTTCACATTCATATATACATTTATACATATAATATAGCACCTGTTTAACCAAGAAAACAGCCAGCGCACCAAGTGGTGGGTTTGATCATTTTGATTACACAGTACAAGCTGAGTGAGCCATCTTAGTTATTATAGGGTCTTTGCCTGGGTTCTAAGCTTTACACTACACTACAGGCTATAATGGTCTCCCCAAGTATTCAGGAAAGGGAGGGTGGGAATCGGTAGAGATGGTAGGAAAGAGATGGTGGGAATCAGTAGAGCTGGTAGGAAAGGGATGGTGGTAATCAGTAGAGCTGGTAGGAAAGGGATGGTGGTAATCAGTAGAGCTGGTAGGAAAGCGATGGTGGTAATCAGTAGAGCTGGTAGGAAAGGGATGGTGGTAATCAGTAGAGCTGGTAGGAAAGGGATGGTGGTAATCAGTAGAGCTGGTAGGAAAGGGATGGTGGTAATCAGTAGAGCTGGTAGGAAAGGGATGGTGGTAATCAGTATAGCTGGTAGGAAAGGGATGGTGGTAATCAGTACAGCTGGTAGGAAAGGGATGGTGGTAATCAGTAGAGCTGGTAGGAACAGGAAGGCGGGAATCAGTAGAGCTGGTAGGAAAGGGATGGTGGTAATCAGTAGAGCTGGTAGGAACAGGAAGGCGGGAATCAGTAGAGCTGGTAGGAACAGGAAGGCGGGAATCAGTAGGGCTTGTGGAAACGTTTAGGCAATATGTGTAAGTTACTGCCAATGTATGGCAGGCTTACTGAATAAGTCAACTTACACTGCCAACAGATACTAGATAGCGGGCCCGCCATACCATATACTATGTAGCGAGACTCGTGAGCTATATGAGCGTTATGTGTTGTGTCGTACCTGATAACATTTGTCTGTATTTCTTTATAAACAAGTGTTGACACTATCGCCGTATTCGATTATGACGGTCCAGACCATTCGGGTCATCCGAGTCATCAGGATTTCAAATAGAACACCCCGATGTGAACCTAAAAATAAATGGGCCGTGTGCAAAATGATCTGACCACAATGCCCTATGTCTTGGCTGGGAGTTTCAGGAGCACTTGTGCTGGTACCTGTGTGTGGTTGTAGTGAGATCATGTACTGCAAAGTTTCTTCTTTTTTTTTAGTGTAAAAGACCATTCAGATTAAAATGGACACATAACTAAATTATGCAATCACAAAATACATTAAATCTTATTTTTGTTGAAGAACATTTATACTGCCTATCATGGATAAGCCTGAATAGGCTTGTTTTCACCATTAGACAGTTTGTCGATAGAAAGCCCGAGCCTACACTTTTACTGACCCAAGGGATTTTTAACCTCCCACACCACATAGACATGGTATGAGAGCAACTGGCTGTAAGTTATACACAGCGGTGGAAATCCAAATAGGCAGAGGTGGGGGCATGGGGAATCGAACCACTGACCTTCAGATTAGGAGTCCGACCTAGAAAAAAGTCAGACACTCTGATCACTCCGCCATAGAGAACACCACGAGCTGTAGTTATATTGGTTATTAAAAAAAAAAAAGGGATTAAGCCACCATTTTTCCCCCCACCCCGAGCGCATTCGTTTATGCAACTGCACATAAGCAAAAAAAAGTGGTTCGGATGATCCGAGTTGTTTAATCGGTTACGACCTATAGTGGTGCACGAACCTACCGAAAAGTTGTGCTGGAGAAGACGGGAGATGGATGGGGGGGCACAAACAAGAAAAGTGAAAACAAAAGAGAAAAAAATATATATACACAAGCAGTTCCGTTTGTGTAGTAAAAGTTATTACCATTTCGCTTCTTTAATACATATTGAATGTACGACATAATGCCCACTTAAGCAGACTTTGTCTTGTTGCCAGTGACACTTCCAGAAAGTGCCTGTCACACTATGGTGGATTGAGCAAAGGACTGAACCGGACAAAGAATAATCTAGTCCGGTGCTATTCGGGTGTGAAATGTATCGATTATGTAAAGGACGGGTAACAGATGGTAACGGTTGATAATGTATCTATTCAGTATACAAAAAGAACTATAGCGAACGGCAACGGACAGTAATGGATAATAATAATCGCATACGTCAGTCTGGCGCAATCCGTTACAAGTTTTGTGCATGCTCAAAACTTGTAACAGATCGGGCCGGATATCACCGGATATGCAACAGACACAAACCAGACTTTGCCGGATATCAGCAGACTTTGTTTGGTTTCTTTCCATTTCCTCAATCCGACGAGGTGTGACTGAGCCCTTAGCTTTCGACATGCTATTGTCAAAATAAGCCTGCCCCATTATTGCCAATAATTCACACGGCTGGGCTGTTGAATAGGCTGATTAGAATTACCAGATTCTTTGCCTAATTTTGTATGCGTGAATTAAGTACATTAGTATAAGTGTTGAATAAACACCGGCCGAGTTCTCGCCTTGACAGTGTCTTCCTAAGCCATGTTCACACGGGCAAAATGTAAAGTGATTTAGACAAGGCGAATCATGTGAATCGATTTAGTTTGAAAGTGTTTCGCGTTCACACGGGCAGTGCTTTGAGTCAGTTTAAGGCGGAAGTGGATATCTGCGCATGAGCAAGTCCAGACTAACCAGCGCCAGTTTCGGTTAGTCGACGTCGGCGCGAGAGAGTGTGGGTTCGACATAGATCTGTTTCGACTGAATCGTATTGTTTTGGAACGGTCAAAACTTCTGCTGGGCAGTGAAACACTAAAAAAAATATCTGTGCACAGCTAGCGGTTTCATAAAGCAAATTTACCAGAAAGTCAACAAACTCAGGTCTCGACTGTCACGTCCTTAATCCGCCTCAAGTAAGTCGGTTGCGTTCACACGGGCAAAATAAATCGGTTCACAGAAATCGACTCACATAAACTACCTCGACAAGTGGTTTACAGTATCCAGATCACAGGAATCGATTCAGCCCTAATCCGACTCAGCCGCGCGTTCACACGCGAAATGTAACCTGAACTATACAAGTCGATTTCTACGAATCGATTTACATTGCCCGTGTGAACACGGCTCTAGACACACCCAATCCCACCCCAATGTATTCTGGAGGTGCACCGGCCTGTGTTGCCACGCTGTTTGTTGTGAGTGGTCCATTATGCATGGCAAACCATGCGTGACGGTCTCTATCCCCTCCCCTCCCCTCCCCTCCCCTCCCCTCCCCCCCCCTCCCCTCCCCTCCCCTCCCCTCTCCCCCCCCCCCTCCCCCCTCCCCTGCCCTCCCCTTACATCACCTCTCCCCCCCCCCCCCCCCACGCACATACTCACACTCTCCCAACCTCGACGCATACAATAATGGTGTACTTCTACACGCCATCTTTTTATTTTATTATTCAACTGACCTAATTTGGTTTGGCTCCCCCTCCCCCCTCCCTCCCCTCCCCTCTCCCCTTACAGCACCTCCCCCCCCCACACACACACACATACTCACACTCTCCCAACCTCGACGCATACAATAATGGTGTACTTCTACACGCCATCTTTTAATTTTTTAATTTTATTATTCAACTGACCTAATTTGGTTTGGCTTCCCGTGTGGGAAATCCTGGGTATGAACTCAGACCAAGTCAAACCAGTGACATACAAAATTGATACTTGTCGCCACCTAGCCTCGTGCTCTACATTAATAGGATATGGCAAGTATTTGTTGGAGTGGATTATTCGGTCATAGTGCCGACAGTCCGGTCTTCTAGTGGGGCAGTACTATAAATTATAGTATAATGTGGCCATAAGTGTGCACTGTCACAAGTCGGTAACCATCCTGATATGACCCTAGATGTTGCTAGGACGTAAAGCCCTAAAAATAAACACTGGTACCCCGGTATTCCTATGGCTTGTTTGGGACATGCTTGGCAGTCATTTTGAAAAGGGATGTGGTGTGCACATAGAATAATGGTCGATTTACGTCTTAGTAACATGTGAGGTCACTGTACACTCATGCCAGCTTTGTAGTTCTCCTATGTTCACTGAGATACTAATGTACTAATATCCCACTGTCACATTATCCTGACACTGAGCGAAAGAGTTCATGGTCTATCCCATTTCTAGTACTGTCTACAATAAAACCTCTCTATACCGACCCCTCCACAGATCGACCACTCCCCTATATCAATCGCTTTATTTGGGTACCAAAAATACCATTGTAAGGATATTCTAACTCCCTAAACCGACCACCTCCCTAATTGGACAACTTAATGTTGGTCCCAAGGTCGGTCGATTAGGAGAGGTTTTACTGTATTACCAAGCAGGGTAACAAGTGCCAATAATTGATTAAATTCAAAGCTTGGTCTAATTCAGTTGGGAATTGTACCCAAGTGACCATATACATTGGAAGCGCATGCTCCAACCAGTAAAATTGTTTTACTGTTAATGCATAATTCACTGCTCTGGTGTATATATAATAAGTTGTGATTGATTAGAGAATACAGGTCGCCATTAGGATTGGTCTGGGTAGACTAGCTAGTAGTAATCCACAATAACCATGGAGTACATGTGAGCTATCTTCGTACAAAGTAGAGAGAGCCGCGAGTGGTCTAGATAACCAACATGGTTACTTAAAAAGAGTCTGGTGGTGGGTCGGCTGGCGCCAGGTTTCCATAACAACCCAAGAGGTGCCTGGCGGTAGGCAAGGCAACATATTGCTGCTTTATAGCAGCCAAGTAGTTTGTACGGCTCCTACTGCAGCTCTGTTATCAAGGTGCTGTCAACAATCTTCATGTTCAGTATATCCTGAAAGGTGTCAGGAACAATGAGGTTATGGACTTGTAGAACTACATGAAAAAAATAAATGGCAACCATCAATTACCCCCCAACATTGGGATAAACATTCTTCATCCAAATAAAATCAAGACTTGAATGATTGATTGATTGCTGATATCTTACTAATAGGTGTGCCGATACAAAGATAGATATATATATAGAATCAAATCTAGATACAGGGATGATATTTTTCCGTTTTAAAGCGGATTTCCGTGTTTTTTTCACAGCATATGGGGCATTTTTAATATAGGTGTAAATTTGAGGAGAGTACGGTAGCTAGCCTCTAGGATGGAAATTTGCCGTCGGGATAAGCTCGACTTGATTCCTACTTTTGTGTGTGTGCCCGAAACCAGTATCATCCCTTAGATAAGCGTTTTAGTTTAGAAAATCTGATACTTCCATCGGACTACGCAGCTTAATTTTATCCTCCTATTTCACTAACTGCTTAATTTTCGCCTAAAATGTCCTGATTTACCCCTAGGTCCAACATAAACGTGTGTGCTAAATTTAGTGTGTCGACTGAGTGATGTTTTATTAATGGGCTCCTTTTCATGCGCTAACCGTATGCCACGTGTACTGACGTGCCCACTCACCTGTACCATACAGGTGTGGTCTGCGATCTGAGCACTCTGTTGGGTGGAGTCGGTATACCACCACCTTGTTGGAAGGCACGATATATTCGGCGTCAGCACAATTTCCAAGCCTGTGTTGTGTGGTTGTTGCACATCCAAGTATATTTTTCAGTATGCCCACTTCTTTGACCACTTCTGACTTGCCCTGACCAGACGAGATGGCCTAATGAGTTGAGCGTCCGTCTCCCGTTTTGGTAGATCGTAGGATTCGAACCCAAAATTATACTTGTCGCTTTCTAGCCAGGCACTTGGCATTAATAGGATACGGCAAGGACTGGTTGGCTCAGTGTCAGGATAATGTGACTCAGTCGGATATTAGGTAATGGTGCTGGCAGCCTGGTCTCCCAGTGGGGCAGCACTATGAACTCGCCATGAGTGTGCACTGTCACAAGTCGGTACCCGTCCTGATATGACCTTAGATATTGCTGGGACATAAAGCAACCAAGCAAGCAACCAACCAAGCAACCAACCAACCAACTTCTGACCTGTAGAGTGCAGCCTAATGCAGGTCACTATCTCGCTCCAGGCTCCAGTAGGAGTGAACTGTAGAAATCCCCTTGCTCTACGCAAAATAGTCCTGTTGTGGACTGGAATGGTCAGTTAATTCTGAAAACTGCTCGCCAGCATTGTATGTCTAGGCAGTATCATTCAGTTGACACCGAACAAGTATATATACAGTGAAACCCTGTTATAACGCGATCGTTGGGGTCCATAGAATGTCATCACGCAAACGGCATCTTCGCACTAAATAGGGCTTCATTTGACTGAATTACCTTTGAATTTTGGGTCCAATGAATGAACATATTGTCATGGGAGTGATGAAAATGGAAAATATTGTGCCTAGAGCGGGACTCGAACCCACATCTCTTTGCATTCCGGGCCAGTGTGATAACAATTACACCACCTAGGCTCCCTGATGTCACCACACTACCAACACCTACCTCTCTATGTGGCTCCTTGTCCGAGAGGTCAGTGCAGACCACTACACTCATCCCCCTGAAATTGTAAGTCTTTTACTGCTTACAATTACATACATACAGGCAATGCAATGCACTTACATGCACAGGGTAGGTTCAACAACTATACAGTGCATAGCTTGTACAGGATCATGGTCAAGGCAACCAGTGTCTTGGGGGGGTGATGAAAATGGGAAATATTGCGCCTAGAGCGGGACTCAAACCCATATCTCTTTGCATTCCGGGCCAGTGTGCTAACCATTACACAACCTAGGCTCCCTGATGTCACCACACTACCCACACCTACCTATCTATGTGGCTCCTTGCCCGAGAGGTCAGTGCAGACCACTACAGTATTATATCCAGAATCGTGTTAAATCGGGTTGCCTTATAACAGGGTTTCACTGTATACTGTTGTTCAGTACTGAATTCCTCTTGTGCCGCTATATTTCTGCGATGTATCATAGTTGATTCATATTTAAAATGAAAGTAATACTACTGATATCAGCTTCTTTTTGGCACTCGCACTCCTACAATAACTAATTGTAGGAGTGCGAAAGCCAAGCCAAGTAAGAATATGCACGGACAAGCAATATATGGCTTGAGCTTTTCCGTTGGACAAATGAAAATTTGGCTTCTTTCTATCACTGCATATATGTGCTGTATAAAGAATTATGTATGTATAAAATATGGAAGATGACAGATCGCAAAAAGTAAAAATTCAGGCGGACAATTAAAAATCGCACCAGATTTTTGTCCTATCGACAGGTGGAAAATGTGGCTTATTCAAGTTATTGCTATCACTGATGCTCACTATGTTGGGTATTCGTGTTATTCTGAGTACAGATTTAGATTGACCGTGTTAGATGTTGCCATGCATATTTTTTACCTTCGGATCAGTTTGAACATTTTCAGTTTAGATGAAGCTGTATGTGTTCTTCATTAGCTGGCTTAACAAAAAGATTAATTTACTTTCCAGAGTGCCGGCATATGGCAGGGGTATTATTATGTATTTATTCTTTTAATTATTTTTGTTCACACATTTTATTGATCTGAAGCAAATTTAATTTGTCTCGAAGAACTGGTCTTTCAATAGACTACATCACCGTTCCAGCAGTGCGGTGCATTGTGGGATGCGTCATAGCAAAACAAACCCGTGAGAAAGAAGCACTTGGCACATGCTAATACACTGGGTGCAGCTATGAAATGTGCTAGTTTCAGCTCATCTCAGCTCTTGCTTGAAACATAGAATACCAACTAAAAAAATATATATAATAAATCAAGATATTAATCTTTTATCCAGCATTGCATTTACATCAAGTACTGAGCAGAGCAATATGCACATCTTATGCCATGTGCATTTAGATTTAGACAAATCTGGGCACTCAGACTAGTGTTAGAGCCATAGCCAGAGTCAGTTTGACTTATTTTATTAATGCTTTTATTTATATCCTATGGTTAATGACATATGTAGAACTAGAAAATTAGTAGGGTTAATCAGATATTGGTTATATATTTCTCTGAAACAAGTGTATATTCACACATTTGGCATTTTAATATTTAGAACAAGAATTAATAATGGTGATGTGGATATCACTCATTGCTTTGTGTGGAATTGTATGTTTCTTAGCTCAAAATGTTTAACTATGGCTAGTTTTCTCTTAGCTATATTCATCAGATCATTATATTGCATGTGTGCATACATGTTTATGCCAAATTATGTATTTCTATTCATTGTGAATAAAATCAAAGTTTTTCCCTACGTGTATCAACAAACTCAATGGCCATTTGCATTTGCTTCGCTGCCAACGCCGTTTTCAGCGTATGCGCAGTCGAAACCGTGGTCCCGTCTATACATGGGGTATTTACAGTGGAAAGAGATGTTTTACCCCCCCAAAAAAACTACAAACAAACTCACAAAGAGATTCTCCTGTATTCACAATAAGGAATCTCATTTTAGTAACCCTGTGTGATGTTTTCACTGTCTTTCCACAGGAGGCATTGTTCGTGACGGAAAAGACACTGAGCTCAGCATTGGACCAGCTAGATGCCAACACGATGCCGCTAAACAACAACGACAAGATGCCAGACCTGGAGGTAACAGATATGAGCGACGACCACCTCACCATCCAGCTCTCTGTACGTACATGTGATACTTTGATTATTTAGTTATTACTGAAAATCACTATATCTGTGCGCATCTCAGGTCTATCTGATATATTTTTATAATCCAAGGCGTGTTCCATGTTCTTCGCTAGATATAATAACTCAGATCCCCCTAATTGGGGGCAGAGCTATACTATGGATCTATAAACTCCAAGGCTGTATTAAGTTCCATGAAAATGTATTGTCAACATTGATTATCAGGTTTACTCTAAAAATCAAATACTAAAAACTGTTATCTCAGCGCTGTCACACTAAATCTATTTCTGAGTTTGCCTTCCGGGACCAATATTTATTATGGTTATTTTGTCGTTTCAGAACACAAGTTCACTGGACCCTAAGCTTGTGGGCTCTAAAAAGGGCTCCGAATCGAGTGACGACATTCTGGTAGTACAATCCGGGGATCAAACTAACCTACATAGCATCCTTAAGGACCGTACAATATCTGAATCAAGCGATGAAGTCTTTGGTGTCCGTGGAGCATACCGTCATGAGGATAGTGTCTCAAGTATTCTTAGTACTGGGTCAGCCAGCGATGGTCCAGTGTCAGAGAATGAGGATGCCAATACACCACACCGTAAGAAGTCTGTATCATTCAGTGAATATGTGGATAGCACAACATATAAGGCTAACGCTTCAGTCAGCACACTGCATGCTACATTAAAAAAGAAGAGCAAGCGTTATCGCAAGAAGGAGGCGAAGATTGAGCGGCGGCGCAGGCAGAGTAGTGGCTCTGAGCATGAGCACAGTAGTGAGGAGCAGAGCAGCCAGCCGGACACATCCGAGGGGTTGGACACAGGCGAAGAAGACGATGAGGACGTGGTGATAGACTACCAGGTAGGTGTCGAACTCCCGAAGGAGCCCATAGCTGACCTCCATGACGATGACGATGATGAGGTTCACGACGTGGTTGCTGTCAAGCAGCCCATCAAGAAGACCAAAAAGAACAAGAAGAAGAACAAGAAGCCGAAATCGGCCATTGAGGGATTCAGTGAAACGAACGCCGCCTCGCACACGCCACCAGAGACTAGAGGGGATAGTGTGACAAGCGAGGAGGGCGAGAGCGGAGTGGAGTGTGTTGCCAATTCTGAGGATGGCAAGAGGACTAATGCAGTCACAAATGGGGAGTGTGTGAAAGTGGGTGATGGCGAAGAAGACTGTGATTCTGATGACACCGAGCATGCGCAGGCCACCAAGGCATTGCCAACACATAAGGATGCGGAGAGGACTAAGGGTGTGGATGGTGCCCCGGATACGATGCTCAGCTGGCGTGACGGTCCGACCGCCACCAACCAGTCTGACGTCACAAAGTGTGCCTTTAACTTCAGCAACACGATGATGTACGACCTGGACGATGACTAGGGTAGAACGTCGCCAACGCCTCTCATCCAGAGGCCACCTTCGGCATGTCCTCACTGTGAGCTGGTGGTGGCCGAGGTTCGGCGCGTGGCTACATGACTACATTAGTGTAAAGTGATAACATGTATGGTATGAAGTACATGCCTAACCGGCAAGGTAAATACATGTCCTATGACATTTGATATTGATTGTCATTGCCGTGGTTTTGTGTGGTTTTGTGTGTGCATTTATTTGAAAGATTTATTTTGATAACTACAAATACCAAATATTATATACTTGTGGTTTGTTTTTTTGGAGGGTGGTAGACTAAGAAAATTATGCCTTAAATTAAAATTCTAAATAGCAAATGTATACAATGACAACAGAGGTGGGCGTATTGAACAGAGTATACTACAAGTACCATACCTACAGTTGATCATGGACTTTTAAAATATTCCAATTCCAAAATACTAGTGTTAAGTTGAATTAACACGATGTGCTTCTGCATGTGTTTACTTGCAGTGTTTTGTTTAAGTTGAACTGTTATACACCCGTGACTCAGTTTACCTCCCCAGCGCCTACTTTGCTGCCTGAGTACTTTCTGATCAGCATGTCGCTTCTCTCAGTGGAGAACCCGCTCTCATGGCAGGTCACCCATAAAGCCCTATATAATCCAAGATCTATGGATTTAGTTCTTCTCTCATGTAGGCTACAAGGCTGTCTCGTACGGTCAGCTTAAGTCGGCAAGTGTAGAATATTCTCTTGTGAATTCAAGTGCAGTCTGATGGGGGTGGGGTGGGGGTGAGGGTGAGGGGGTTGGTGAAGTCCGGTGGAGATAACATGTAGACTTGTGGACTTATGTCTCAAGGGCTTATGTGTATGTAGTCTCATGGACTTGCCATGTCAAGTTGACTTAATGTGTAGTTAGGTTAACTTGGTTCATAGTCCAGTTGACTGAATGCATAATCTCGTGGACTTATTGTCTCATGGACATGTTTAGTCTCGTGGACTTGCGATGTCGAGTTGACTTAATGCGTAATCCGGTGGACTTAACATGTAGTCTCATGGAGTTACCACATAGCTCAGTTGACATAATGTTTAGTCCAGTGGATGTGACATGTAGTCTGGTAGATTAAGGTGTAGTCCAGGCTCATGTGTAATCTGGTGGAACAACATGCAAACTTGACAAACCAGTGATTGCTGATCAGACAGTACTAATAGCTACTTTTATACCAACTTTTCAGAATTTACAGACTGGTGTAACCAGATGTGATGTGTCGTATTATTTTCCTAATTTCTTATTGGAACGTGATTTGTCAGATTAAGGTAGCGACTTTGCGACCTGACAACAGCACACTCTATCTGCTAGTTTACTGTTAGCCGCTCTTGGAGCTCAGTTAGAGGAAGTTGATATCGTATTGCACAAACTACCCAACATCAATGGTGTTTATCTTTTTCAAATTCCAGCACAATGCATATTGTAATGAGAATCGATTGTGATGTCGGCATTAGCCATTTTACACTGCACGTGTTTAAGAATCTGTTATTCACGGCCGTGTTATACATTACTGTTACCTTGTTTTCATTGATTTCTTTTACAGCACTTGTGTATGAGGTATGTACCAGTACAGAACTGGATTGGAATGGTTTCCTGGTGGACCCCACAGAGAGAACTTATATGCGCCACTATTCTTATTATTCTTATATAGCCTGGTTGCATTTATTCTGTGATTTCTGCACAGGCCTATTGTGAAGCGACTCCTAGCGGGGATTTCCAATCGGGCAACATAACCAATATACCATGCACATCCATATAATTACACATACATCAATGCAGAGAAAGTGAGGAATGTCATCTAATTTACACTGAGGGATAAGTACAGATTGGCTATCAACACTGAGCAATGAGACTTGAGAGTACAAATTGATTTATATAAACACTAAAACAAGTACAGATTGGTATCTATCCACATTGAGAAATGAGTAGAGATTAGCATATTTGAAATAACACTGAAATAAAGTCACATCTATCTACCTACCTGTACTGAGAAATGAGAGTAATGATTGGGATCTATCTATGCTGAAGGAAGTCAAGATTGACATTGTCTGCATTGAGACTTGGTGTTTTTGAAGTAACTGCGAAAAAACTAAAAATTGACATCTATTGAATGAGAATAAAGAATGGCATATGTCTACACTGAGAAGTGAGTGAACACTTTACGTATATTGACACTATTTTAAAACCGTAAACATGGTGAAGGTGAAATAAGACTAAGTAATGTCACTTATGAACATTTGAGTGAGTAGTATTAGTGGCGTCATCAGCTGCTTGTAGGCATTGTCTGATGACTTAGCTACTTCACTCACCACCAATCCTACTATAGACTAGTTGCAGGTTAGTCAACTGCCAAGTCCATCTACATGCTCAATTTACTACAAGCAGCGGTTTGTTTAGAATCCTTTCTGGGCGCCTCTGCATTGGAAGATAGTGTACCGCCTGGTTTCATTACTTTGTGGTGACTTAAATCACCTGCGTGCAGGGTTCTACTTGTAGCAACGTGGTGTTGCGGCCTCCACACATTATGGTTACCAGCACTTTTGAACCATCCAATACCACACAGGAGTACACTGGTAATTATCAATTCTGTAGCGTGGGTGGAGGCGATGCTTAGAAGTACAGGTATGGCAGGATTTCGGGAATTGATTAATTAGCCAAGATGAAAGGATGCACAAAATAGTGAGTGTGCACTGAGATCTGAGAAGTAGTGCAGACTGGTAAGGTGCACTGAGAAGCAGCGCAAGGTGCATTGAAAACGGATTAGTGCAGGGTGTACCTAAAACCTATTGGTTCAAGGTGTACCTAAAACCTATTGGTTCAAGGTGTACCTAAAACCCATTGGTTCATGGTGCACCTAAAACCCATTGGTTCATGGTGCACTGAGAACCGATTGGTGGATGGTGCAGGTTGATGCAAGGTAAACCAAGAACCGATGATGCAATGTCTACCACTAATGGATTGGTGCAAGGTGTACTGGATACTGATTGGTGGTTGATGCATTGTGTGCCAAGAACTGATTGGTGCAAGGTGTTCCGTACACTGATTGGTGCTTGATGCATGGTGCAAGGTGTTCCGGATACTGATTGACGCTGCACCACTAACTGATTGGTGCAAGGTGTTTCGTATACTGATTGATGCTTGGTGCATCAAGGACTGATTGGCGTATGGTGTTCCATATACCGATTGACACTTGATGCATTGTGCACCAATAACTGATTGGCACAAGGTGTTCCATATGCTGATTGACGCTTGATGCATTGTGCACCAATAACTAATTGACACATGGTGTTCTCAGTTGATGCATGATGTGCCAAGAACTGACTGGCACATGGTGCAGAGAACTGAGTAACGTAAAGTAGGAAGTGCACCGAGCAAATGATGGGATCTAAGCTGCTCAAGAAACATGATAGGGGGGCCGAGCATAGAGGTCTTTACCTCTAGATAACGAAAGCAAAAATTCTTCCATAATTTCTAAATAACATGATTACCGCAAAAGGTAGGCGAACTTACGAAGTAGTCGATTGAGATATATTTTTGAAATTATTTTTTTTGTCAAACAGAATTATTGTTTTCTTTTCCCAAAATCGATTTTGCGTTTATCTGATTTTGTTTGGAGTAATCATACTCGAGGCTGGAGTGTGTAGCGGGTCTCAATTTAGTTTCATCTGATACACAGTGCTTTATGCTGGACATGTGATTATAACGTTAAGCCCTCTGCTGGAGGCTGACCCGAAACATCAAGATTATGAAACATGAAGATTGTGTTTAACAGTTAACCGTTGTGAACTTTCTAAGGGCCGACCCTTTGTGGTGGCAGCACCTTGACACTTCTGTACCAACAGCGTTTGTCTGAGAATAATAATTTAAAAAAAAGATTACACAAGACTTGAAGATTTCTTATTATTAGTTGAATGACAATTAAAACTTGAACTCAACTAGTACCATCTTAAGTCGAGCTCTAGTGTAATTTTCATGTTCTCACTCATGACCCTAGATGTTGCTAGAATGTAAACCACCAACAAACAAATATAAGTTTAGAAGTCAATTAGTAACCAGATGGGATGGCTG
Organism: Branchipolynoe longqiensis; assembly: GCA_030323885.1. Taxonomy (NCBI): domain Eukaryota; kingdom Metazoa; phylum Annelida; class Polychaeta; order Phyllodocida; family Polynoidae; genus Branchipolynoe; species Branchipolynoe longqiensis. Next base: position 58,016,024 of record CM059186.1, on the reverse strand, counting down.
AATGCATTATGCCCAGGTCTGGAGCGGGTTGGGTTGAATCCCAACAGTAAAAAGCGATAACCAAGTTCAGGGTCTATACGGGGCCTGGAAAAGCCTTGAATTTCATTAAACTGTTCCCACTGATCTAAATTAGTCCAAAATCGCCAGTTTTTTTTTACCTGAAATTCAAATGGAAAGTCTTGAATTCCTATTTTTTTTAAACCAGCCTTGAATTCCATATCTTAGCATGTATACGGACCCTGTAAGTGATATTTGTCATTACCTATCCTATCACTCAACATTACTAAGATAGGGCAAGGAGCATTGGGGAAGATTAATTGTTTGCGATTGTTTCTTCTGTATAATCAACGAGACAAAAACGATAAATGAGTGGAGATATTTTATTTCGTAGACCTCATTTAATTTACTTACTCAACCCGAGTTACACTTACGCACTCAAAACCCCATTCACTGGTGCATTCATTCATTCATTCATTCATTACTGGACTGAACCCAACTCCCCCCGCCCCCTAACAGAGCACCGGTCCTATTTTTTGTTATCTTTATTTATTCATTTAACACACACATTTAACACGTCACGTGGAGTCTTCTGCTGGCTTGTTCAGGCTGCGGATGATGGAGGAGGCGGGACTCTGCAGGATCTTCCGTGACAGGCGGTGCCGACCGTCGCCTGGGTCCCGTCCGAAGTACTTGACCGTCAGCTCCTGGTCCATAGCCAAGCCTAGCGCCGACGGGTGGTTCACCTGGCAGCAACCCAACGAACTAGGAGTTAGCAGGGCAGGGCAGGGCAGGAGACAGCACAATTTACAACTACACAAACTATAATAGACAAACTATACCACCTTTATTCCATGGTCTAAAATCACCACCAACCACTCATTACTCACTTATTCATTCCCTCCACCCTCCCTCCTTTCTTTCATATTTGGGTACTCCTGTGAATTAAAAAAAAAAAAAAATAAGTACTTTCAATTTTGTTTGTTTGGCGTACACAACTTGAATTTTGTGTATTGGCATACTCCGGCTTAAAACTACAAAATGCGCAAAAATAGTACAGACAGGCAGACCTGCACAACTCTACACATGTACATACTGGCTGCATACCCACCTTTCGCTGGTCTAGCTGTGAGAGGTGAATTAGTGTGGGCGTCATTGTTGGGAACAGCTGAACCATGACGCCATAGTCCCTGCAGGAATAATAAGAATAAACAGCTGGATTTGATTTTACTTAGAGACAGAAGATGGTAGATAATGGTAAATGGCACACATACTAGTCAGACTAGTGAGAGCATCTAGTAGTGATGGATTAATTAGATGATATGTGAGTGAAATAACTACAACTTATGATGATTTTAAAATGGAATATCACACACAGTTTGACACAGTTCTATACGCATGTTCTCTTTTAATTGCCTTACCTTATTTCTACGATTTTCGCCTTATAAATACCACCGAACTCCAGATTTGGTTCTTTCTGTAAAATAAAATATTTGGAGGTATATTATGACAAAAGTACATTAATTATATGAATTTAAAACGCTAGCATACAAATAAACAAAAGTGTAGTAATTCTAATTCTTACAGCATTGATTTGATTATCGGAGCTTTTGGATGTTTAAAAAAAAAAGAAACAAATTATATATACTGAGATTATGGAAGCATTCTTTTAGCAAGTTATATTTACTACGATATGGGGAAGCAAGTTATATATACTGTTATGTGCGAAGTAATCTTTTATTAGCAGAGATTGGTCACTTTTTTAAATGTTTACTGAATCAAATTGATAGACAGGCATCAATGAATGGTTCAAGAAAATGGAGCAATGATTCAAGTAAATAGAGTAAAAGATCCTGGGGAATACACAAAAAAATGATGCAAGTAAATAGAGAAATAAAGGATCCAATTAGCTACAGAAGATAATGTTCAAAGTGGATATACAAATTAATTACCAATATAAATACACAATTGAACGGTGCAACCAGGTGCAGAAGTAAATCGTGTGCCCAACTGCCTACTGCCTATCTACTGCCCAGAATTGAATCGCTACAAAAACACTACCAACAGCTAACCAATTTATCCATACCTCACCTCGATGCACCCGACCAGCAAATATCTAACTCTGGGTTGTCTTTTTCATGACTTTTCATGACTTGAGACAGCTCTTTTTAAGAACTAAATGCAGAGATCCTACGCCAATCAGCTGTTTACCAATATACAATGGAGAAGACTAATTGTTTGCGATTGTTCCTTCTGCTTAATCAACAAGACACAAAAGATAAATGAGTGGAGATATTTTTATTTCATAGGCCTCATTTATTAAATTTACTTATTCAAACCGAGTTATACTTATGCACTCAAAACCCCATTCACGCTTGATTTAAATTAATAACGCAAACAGATTCAGAAATACAAGGTGTACTCACCTGTTCAGCCAGCAGTTCCTCGATGATCTCCCAAGCCTCGTCCAGAGCCGCCTGGTTCGGAGCGAAGATGTCATACGTGGTGTCGTCAACGGGCGTCACTGTCACACCTGCCGTGAGTGAGACATGGCCCGTGAACTGCTGAATACCTGCTCACATCGCCCAGGGAGCTTAGAATAGTGGCCACCCTGGGACATGGCTTAAAGTGGCATAGTCCGATGAAACATCAAATTTTCACCTTGATTTGATTCTACATATCTAACTTAGATACTGATACGCTTATTAAGCACTTGTTGCCACATAGAAGGGAAGATTGAGTCAATTTAATAGAACCTGTTACTGCATAAGTAAGTCTATGGTGTCAGAGTTTTGGCATGCTTGCCAACATTAATTTGGCATGTTTGTGCTTCAAATATCTCCAAAGTTAGCCATTTAAAATAAAGGTTAGTGCAAACCGAAGAAAGGTAGATATTAATTATCAACCTGATTATCTCAGAAAATGACAGAAACTCAAAACCATCGGACTATGCAACTTTAAGGACACCCAGAAGCTGGCTACTCACTGTAATGCTCACTGAGGTGGGAGCTCAACTACCCTTACCAATATTAAATTTGTGTCCGCTGGTCACCCAGAAAGGGCTAAAGCTGTAACCCAGCGTGTAAAAAATAAGTCTGGCCAAAACCATCTTGCAGGTGGGAAGATAAGGTCAGGGAATGGACAGGCCCGACATTTTACAAGTAGAGAACAGGGAAAATTGGTGAAAACCGGTTGTAAAGTTATCTGTTGTGCCCCAACGCCCTTGCAGTTATGGGATTGATGATGGTGGTGATGATGATGATGAAATAAATGGGCGAAAATATTTAAATGCTTGTAGATCTATGAGTGACAACCATAGATCCAAATTGACTTACGATAGATAAGGTTCGAAAGCCTATTACATATATTATCTATGAAATGTGACAATCACATGTGAGATAGGCGTAGAATCTTGTGTAAATAATTCTACCACTCACGTCCAGAAGACCAAAGTTATGGTGCTGAGAAATGACATGTGAATAAAATGCATAAACCCTAATCGGTACAATAAATGTTCTTTCTTTGGTTTTTAATGCTACGTCCATCATCAATTATTTGGCAATTACTCTTAAAATTCATAGCTGAAAGGCTGGTGCCTCTACGTTGCAAATTATAATTTTTTTTAAATGGAAAAGATATATATATATTACCCCCCATCAGCAAATATTTGAGAAATCATTCTTACTATTCACGGCTGAAAGACTAGTGCCTGAATGTTGACAAATGATTTTTTTTTAAAGACGAAAAAAACCCAACAAACTATCAGCAAATATATGGGAAATAATTGTTATTTAATATCCATGGCTGAAAGGCTAGTGCCTCAATGTTGACAAATGACAACTTAAAAAAAAAGATGAATACAATAAAAAAAAAATATATATATATTAACCTCCATCAGCAAATATTTGGGAAATCACTTTTATTTAATATCCATGGCTGAAAGGCCAGTGCCCTCAATGTTGACATAACAAAATATGTATTTAAAAAAAAAGAAGAAAAGATTGGAAAAACACACCAAAAAAAATCACACCTAATATATACTTGTTAATGGTCCCTATGGAATGTTAGGCTAAGCAAGGTTGTAGCTCATGCCTTCAAATAGACCCCCCCCACCCCCCCACCAACTTGCTTAGCACAGCAGAACCTGCTGGACCCAGCTGGCAGTACACACCCACGTTGGCCTTGAGTCTGCGCAGGTTCAGTCCCCCGCTGCCGACGAAGCGGCCCCGCTTGTGGACCGGCACCTCGACCGTCTGGGTGACGGGCGCGTTGTCCTTCCGGCCGTCCCGCGTCTGGGACAGCGTCTGGTTCATGATCCCCAGGATCTTAGACTTGCCACCTGCAGCACACACCCACAGAACGCCGATCATTGGTCTCGCTTTCAATAGGGTCAGAGTAACTTGATTAGCCTGGTACAAACTTTTATCTCCACCTGATTCTTTTTGATTTAAAAAAAAGGTTATACTTATAGTAAGTGTACTTTTCCCAGATCATTGATAAAGCTAGGATTTCCACCTGATTAAATTGCTGAAACTTGTATTTCCAAACCATTAATGAAGATGTAATACGACCCCTTTATTACACTACCACCATGAATGTAATTCTACCTTTGTATTACGCTACTACTATATTATACTACTACTATGTATGTAATATCTAGCACTATAGTAGACTACCACTATGAATGTATTACATATCCCTGTATTACACAACCTCTATGAATGTAATACTACCACTATATTACACTACCACTATATTACACTACCGCTATGAAGGTAAGGGTACCCCTGTATTACACTACCACTATGAATGTAATATCAACCCCTGTATTACGCTCCCACTATGAATGTAATATCTACCCCTGTATTACACTGCCACTATGAATGTAATATCTGCCCCTATATTACACTACCGCTATGAATATAATATCTAACCCTGATTACACTACCCCTCATCATCATCATGCTATCTAACCATGATTACACTACCACTATGAATGTAATATCTAACCAGGTATTACACTACCACTATGAATGTAAAATATACCCCTATATTACACTGCCACTATGAATGTAATATCTACCCCTATATTACACTATCACTATGAATATAATATCTAACCCTGATTACACTACCCCTCATCATCATCATCATGCTGTCGGTCGCAATGCGACAAAGACTGCTTTCATTACTTGACTGCCGCTCTCCATTTAGCTCTCTGCTGTGAGAGTGATGTCCATGAGTCGGTCTTAATGTCTCACATTTCATGAAAGCTGCCTAAAAAAGTGTTGAAGTGCTGCTGGCTTTTGCAAGTTACCAGTGGCACTCTCTCGGGGAGCAAATAGAGGTTTCACACCGGCAAGACCATGTCCAGACAGGCGCAAAACTATTTTTCCCTGCAGTAGCTGGTCGGGATGTTGGGAGTTCCATACATCAACCGCCCTTAATGCTGCCACAGTGACATGGTTTTCTGTTTAGGGTTTGCTCCCTTAGCCTTCGGTTCTGTCAAGAACCTGTACCACAAGGCAGTACTTGACTAATATCCCACTCTCACATTATCCTGACACTGAGCGAAAGAGTTGGCCGAAAGATGTGCTAGCCTTGGCCATCCTCCTCTGTATTTCAGTATCAATGCATCCATCACTTGATATAGTGCTTCCGACGTAGGTGAATTCCGGAACAGAGTTCAGCTTGTTTCCGTCAACCATGATATCCTCCTCTCGGGTTCTTGTAGAGTTGGGTTGGTACAGCACCTCCGTCTTCTTGATGTTAATCTTCAGGCACTTCTTTGATGCATCGGAGAAAGCGTCCACTATTTTCTGGATCTCTTCAACAGAGTGGGCAACCAGTGCACTGTCATCTGCGAATAGCAGCTCTCTCACCAGTATCCGAGTAGTCTTGGTCTTCGCTCTGAAGTGTGCGACATTGAATAGGTAAGCGCTCTGTCTGGACTGTATATATATGCCATCCCCCAGGCCTCGGAAAGCCTCATCGAGCATTGCTGATAGGAAGATGGAGAAGAGCATGGGGCCAGTACACAACCTTGCTTGACCCCATTGGTAACCCCGAACGTTTCCGAGACTTCCCCTCCAACACTAACATTCGCCATCATTCCTGTATGTAGAGCATCGGTCATAGTTGTGAACTTCTCTGGGCATCCATACTTCCTCAGTAGCTGCCATAGCCCGGTCCTCCCGACTGTATCAAACGGCTTAGTGAAATCGACAAATACCATGTACAGTGGTCAGTCCTGCTCAATGCACTTTTCTTGTAGCTGTCGGAGGACAAAATATCATATCCACGGTGCTCCGGTTACCTCTGAAGCACCACTGTGACTCCAGAACTACATCAGGTGTTGATGAATGTAATATCTAACCAGGTATTACACTACCACTATGAATGTCATATCTACCCCTGTATTACGCTACCACAATGACTGTAACGCTCTCTGTGCACCACTCACTTACTTGTGGCCTGCTGGACTGCTTCCATAACGATACCCAGTGGCAGCCCTGGCAGTTTGACATCCGCCTGTAGAGCCGTGATCCCGGACTTGGTTCCCGCCATCTTGAAATCCATATCACCGAGGTAATCCTCAATGCCCTATAAGCAGCCAGGGCATTTTCACAGTAGAGGATATCAACTGTATAATGATATTATTCCAATTTGTTTTGATAATTTATTTACCTATGGTGCTGTGATTTAGAAGCTGACTCTTAGATTAAAAGTACTTTTCCGCAAAAGGACATTCGGCTTATATACGCACTTAACAGAAAGCACATATACCAAACGTGTCCTAGATATTTAAGATATTTAAAGAAAGCAATTGGCTTATCCACGGAGTCGGTCAATTTATGACAACATACAGTACACACCATAGCTAAATATAGTTGGAGGATATGACTTAATAATTCTAACTCAATAAGCATATTACATGTTATCAGACATGAAAGTGGTATCTGGCTAAAAAAAGCTTTGGCAAGGTATCTGTAAATAATCAAGAACACAGAAAACGGAATGTTACAATAATACTATACTTATCCCAGTAATTCTTGTCTTACATTGTCCAATATCATGGAAATTCCGGGATGAAAGTGGTTGCGGAGAAGGGGTAAAAAAAAGAAGAAATTGGCAGCAACAAGGACAGTGAAACACTCTTCAATGATAGTTTGTACTGACGGGTCAGTGGAATAGAGCTAGGAGAGTGCTTGGAGAGTAGTCTATGGAACCGTACTTTGAGGAATTCCCCAAAAGTGCTAAGCCTATGGGAGAATATCCGCATTTTCGTAGAAATTCTCCAATTGCATTGAGTATTCTGACCGACCACACAGTTCCCCAACAGTGCTAAGCCTATGAGTACCTCCCATGTTTTCACTAAAATTCACTCCTTGTTTGGGTGTTATGTCATAGCAACATCTAAGGTCATATCAACACGGGATTCTTTCTGCCTTACCAATTGCTGTACCTGGCATTTTGTGATCGTTAATCGGATATTATATAAAACATTGTGGAAATCCGCGAAATCGCAGAGATCTTTCATTTAATTTTTTGCAGTATTTTATTTGATTAAGCAGGGGAAATTTCAATTGCGGACGATCAGTCTTCCTCATTCTACTGCTCCTTGCCATATCCTAATAATGCCGAGCGCCAGGCTATGTAGCGACAAGTATACATTTTTAAGTCATTGGTTTGACTCAACCAGGGTTCAAACCCATGGGTTCGAAGCCCACGACATACCAAAATGGGAGGGGGACGCTCAATTCATTCAGCCATCCCTGTGTTATAATGACCTTGTGGTGCAGTGATGTACTTACAAGAAGGTCTGTGATGACTTTGTGGTCCGTGATGTTGCCCGTCTCGGGGTCGGTGCGTGTGATGAGGCCAATGGCTACTCCTGCCGCTGCCTCACTGATTGGCACACCTTACAGACCAAGAACAAATATCAACTGGACAGAATGGCCAAATGAGTTGAGTGCTCACCTCCCGTGTCGGTTACCAGCCGAGGAAAACTGAAAGTGTCCAAATTCTATACTTTATATTACCACACCTGGCACTTGGCATTATTAGGATAGGGGAAGGAGCAGTGGATTGAGGAAGACAAAATATTTACAAATGAAGTTTCCCCTGCTTAATCAATGAATGCCGAAAAAAAGGAAGGGAAAAGCCATTACACAATAATACAACACTCATTTTCCCGATGCTGATTATGAGCAAAAACATGGCAGGTCAGTAAAGTAAAGAGGTACATGAATTATATAAATATATTAGAAACTCCAAACACTCACCTCATTTTAACAAATGCAGACTTACTTAAATGAATAGCCTAAGCTACTCCTAAACTCACAGAATAGACTGCCCGTGTATATACAGTAAAACCTCTTTAACCGACCACCTCCACAGATCAACCATATCGATGACTTTATTTAGGTCCAAAACGATCGGCCATACAATACCGTGGTAATGATAAAAAAAACTCCCTAAATCAGCCACCTCCCTAAATGGACCATTTCAAATCGGTCCCATGGTCGGTCGATTTAGAGAGGTTTTACTGTATATATTTAGTGCTGCATTTTCAAGTGTACTTATTTACACACAAGAATAAAATTACACCTGAGTAAACTTACAAATAAGATAATTGTTTTGGAAAGGAACTGAATTATAAGATTTGAAAGTTTCTGTATGTACATATTACGGGACATATTTCTAATTAGCATACTGAAGAGGTGTGGTCTTACCTGCATCCATAAGGGCAAGGCTGCCACTACAGATCGATGCCATGGAAGATGACCCTGGAAGAGAGAATTCAAGGTCACACGATTACGAAAACTAAACATCGATATATTTCCATCGATATCTATCTTTCAGGGTGCAACATTTCAAAATGTGGTTTGTAACTGTGTTATTTAAATCACATGGTCACTATGTCTGTTAGAATAGACAAGCACCAACAACAAACACTAATAGAAATTGCATGGTGATACTCTTGTAGTTCACAACGCTTCTAACATCTGTTTAGCTATATAAACAGGAAAGTTACACACAAATTTGAGTAGAGAGCATGCTTCTTAGTACAGAACTGAACATTCCATTGAATATCCAACACCTTTCGATCCAGTACCTAACAGTCTACCTTCAGTACCTCCAGTTAGATGCATGATGTTAGCAGCTTAGTGAGACTCCAACACCTCCCAGTCTTTGTTCAGTACCTAAACTACATGTATGATGTTTAGCGGCTTTCCATTAGACTCCAGCACCGCCTAGTCTATCTCAGTACCTACATGTATGATGTTAGCGGCTTACCGTTAAACTCTCACTACCTGCATGCATGATGTTAGTGGCTTACTGTTAGACTCCAGCACCTCCTAGTCTATCTCACTACCTGCATGTATGATGTTAGCAGCTTACTGTTACTAAGTGTTAGACTCCAGCACATACTGGTCTATCTCAGTACCTACATCTGTGATGTTAGCAGCTTACCATTAAACTCCAGCAGCTCCCACTGTATCTTGGTACCTCCAGCTACATGTATGATGTTAGCGGCTTACCATTGGACTCCAGCACCTCCCAATCTAGGTTCAGCACCTCCAGTTGTATGAGGTTAGCAGCTTACCGTTAGACTCCAGCACCTCCCAATCTAGGTTCAGCACCTCCAGTTAGATGTATGATGTTAGCGGCTTACCGTTAGACCCCAGCACCTCCCAGTCTATGTTCAGTACCTCCACTTAGATGTATGATGTTAGCGGCTTACTGTTAGTCTGCAGCACCTCCCAGTCTATGTTCAGTACCTCCAGTTATATGTGTGATGTTAGCGGCTTACCGTTAGACTCCAGCACCTCTGCAGTTAGCCGGATTGTGAAGGGGAAATTGGGTGGAACTACGGCCCGGAGTCCCTTCTCTGCGAGCGCACCTGAACATACACAAAGTGCCATGTGAGGTAGTGGATGCAGACAGGCACTACATATATATAGAAGTTGGACACAGATCATCACAGAGTATCCCACACTCTAATAGTCTAAACACCTTTAGTGAGATGTAGCTAATTGATTTCTACAACCGTATTAACTGAGCACAGAGAGTACATCATTTAGGCATCTAAAAACATTTTGCTTTTTAATGTCAGATTATAATTTTCGAGTTAAAACCATCAGCAATAATCGAATCACAACTCATTGAGGACGTCACTTGTATTCAAGGAAATCATATTAAGAAAAACTCCAGTCATAAAAGTTCATCATGGAATAGGATGGCCAAATGAGTTGAGCGCCCACCTCCTGTTTTGGTAGGTCATAGGATTTGAACCCACAGGTCGAGCCATGATCGAGTCAAACCAATGACTTCAAAATTTATACTTGTCGCTACTTAGCCAGGCGCTTGACAGTAATAGGATAAGGCAAGTAACAGTGGAATGAGAAAGACTAATTGTCCGCTTTTGAAAATTCCCCTGCTTAATCAACTAATGTACCTAACCCCGAAAAAAACAGAAAAAAAAAGAACTCCCCAGGTCCATTGAGAAAAGGGTAATAGCAAAGCTGCATGTGCAGAGGTAGTCATAGAGACACACCTCCACCCTTGTTTGATGTACATACCATGCCCCAGTTCGCGCCTTCCGATGGCTCCAGGCCGACCTGTCTCATTGGTTGCGTAGGGCGGGAACTGAGGGTGGAAGAACAGAGAGACTGACATCCACGGGTCCACACACAGAAGCATTATACTATGTGAGTATTGACAGGTAATTATTTTAAACTATCACCACTTGTATTGTAAACTTCCTATCTAGCCTTTTCTAGTTCCGATTTCTACAGCTAGGCGCTACCTACGAGTAGCTGTTCATACACATATATACATTACGGTTATTGCAAGTAAAGGGTACATACACATACACACACGCTCACATTCACGCATACACACTTTCGTGCGCACACACACTTTTATTTATTTATTCATTTAATTACATTGGCTACAGTAACAAGACTATGCGCCCTGTTGCAGGCTACCTCCATGCATAATGTAGTGAAGTAAAAGGAACCCTACCTCGTAATGCAAGAAGAAGTTTTTCTCTTTAACTCCGCTGAAAACGAAGCACAATATATTGTACAGGTGTGAGAAGAAATTCTCCGGGGGGAAGGGGGTTGGGGGTGGCCTAGCTTATAAGAGTGGGGACACAACAATTGTTTCTATATGAATAGAATGTTTGTTAATTTCATACCTAGCGCTAATGCCCTGGTCACATACACGTTAGTGGACGTAGTTGAATGTAGTTGAGGCTAACGTGGGTCAAACATGGTGTAAGTATGTTAAACTAGGTTGAAATATGTTAAGGTACGACAGGTTTTGGTACGGATAAATACGTTATGGTACGGATAAATATATTATGGTACAGATGCTGGTACATTCAACTACGTTCATCTACGTTAGCCTCTGCTACGTTCACCTACGTCCACTAACAGCTATGTGACCAGGGCTTCATCCAAGTACGCTAGAGTATGTTAGCATCACGGATTCAAATTCAGCCTCTAACGTAGCGGTCTTTTGAACATGTCCAAAAATTAAATCGGGCATCACGGCTCACCCACATTATTACCAAGTTAACATCACGGATGAGTAAGAATGTCGGTATGTTCAACTACGTTGGCCTCCACTATGTCCACTACCGTGTATGTGACCGGGGCATCAACCAGAACCGTTATCATGTGAGCTCAAGTGATAATCAGACTTTAAATAATTTTAATAAGTTAGGTGAATAATCATGACAAACCAGAGTGAACCTTGAAATCTGGCCGAACTGCTCTAGAATGCAGAGCAGTGACGGCAAGTATCAACTTTGTAAGTCGGTTGGTCATTGGAGTTTTACATCCTGGCAACATCTAAGGTCATATCAGATTATGCGAAATCCTTGAAAGTTGGAATGACTGTTGAGTCATGCAAAGTCCTCGATACTTACCCCGTGATGGCAGATATCGTGTCCACCTTGGCGGCAGATTCCGGAGAGTCAAACGTCACCGTGCTCATCACCTGGGAAGTTTACAACATAGCAACACTGTCTGTTATTGTTAAGACATTACATTGCACAATCGCAAAATGATTGATGTCAGCAACATGGAATTCCAGTAGAGCAGCACTATAACGCCGCTCGAGTGCACGTTTAGTGCACGTAAAGCCCCACTGATACGCACCCACTTGGTGACACTCCATTCTTTACTCACTCACTCTCTCGTCTGTCAGTCTCTCTCTCGCTCGCTCTCTAACTCACTCACTCAATTACTCAGTCATAAAATATAATTAATTCTCTCAAAATATGTAACTAAGGGGCCACCCAAAGCTTTCAACATTTTCACAGTCATACAAAGCATAGAGTGGTGTGGGTGAAGGGGGTGTTAGTCAAGTACAGCTTTTATCATTTAATAAATTTAAAACATTCATATTGTTGTGTTTGTGTTCTGTAGTAAAATGTTGAGGGGAAGGGGTAGGGGAAGGGGGTCTGGAAAAGGAGGATGCTTTCTATGACCATGAAAACGTTAAAAAAATGTGGATGGCCCTTAATTCTCCTGAAGATTAGAATCAAATCATCTGAAAGATAAAAGCAAATCTCCTGAATGTTAGAACTATATCCACTGTAGGTGAAGACACTCATTCATTCATTCATTCATTCATTCATTCATTCATTCATTCCCTCACTCCCTGGAACATTCTATACCTCGGTGCGCATCTGTGTCCCTACTTCACTAAACACACACACACACACACACACTAGTGCGTACCTGTGTTTGTCCTCGCTGGAAGATGGCTGACCCGTGCAGAGGTGCGTACAGGTTCGCCTGGCAGCTGATGGGTCGCAGGTCCGCCAGGCCCCGCCCGTCACACCTACAAGAAGGAGCAAATCTTCCAATACCCACCTACCTCACACCTACAAGGAGGAGCATAGCTTCCAATACCCACCTACCTCTCACACCTACAAGGAGCAAAGCTTCAAATACCCACCTACCTCTCACACCCACAAGGAGCAAAACTTCCAATATCCACCTACCTGTCACACCCAAAAGGAGGAGCAAAACTTCCAATATCGACCTATCTCTCACACCTGCAAGTCGGAGCAATGCTTCCAATATCGACCTACCTCACGCACCCACAAGGAGGAGCAAAGCTTCCAATATTCACCCACCTCACATGTACAAGGAGGAGCAAAGATTCCAATACCCACCTACCTCACATGTACAAGGAGGAGCAAAGATTCCAATATCCACCTACCTCTCACACCTACAAGGAGGAGCAAAGCTTCCAATATCCACCTACCTCTCACACCCACAAAGAGGAGCAAAGCTTCCAATACCCACCTACCTCACATGTACAAGGAGGAGCAAAGATTCCAATATCCACCTACCTCTCACACCTACAAGGAGGAGCAAAGCTTCCAATACTCATCTACCTCTCACACCCAAAAGGAGGACAAAGCTTCCAATAGCCAGCTACCTCTCTCTACCTGCTACATACCAGACTATAATCTAAACACAAGATGTTACATTCCCATAGGCTAATAATGAACCCAAGCCGCGTAGTGTCCCACGGTACAGTTGAAATTCAAATACCAAATGACAGCCAATGGCTAGTGCACACTGTAATGAACCCTGGCAGTGTACTCTCCCATGGTACGGTTGAAATGCAAATACCAAATGACAGCCTCCTGCTTGTGCAGTGTGTAATGAATCCAGACCCTGGTGTCTCATATGGGATGGTGAAAATACAGACAACCAATTATAGCCTTCTGCTTGTGCATGGTGTAATGCACCCATGCCATGTAGTGGAAATGCAAATACCATACGATAGCCTTCTGCTTGTACTTAGCATCATGAAACTAGGCTAAGTACACCCCCTTGGTATGGTTGGAATGAAAATAATTAATGACAGCCTTCTGCTCACTCATACTGTTATGGGCTTAGGTGGCATACTCTCCAAAGGTATAGTTGAAATGCACACTAATAATGCTCTGTCATTTTCAGGACAAGATTTGGTGAAAGTTCATGCTTATAATGGAGGCATTCGACTGGGACCTTTCCATCCGCAGAATTTAGGCTCCCACCTGCGCAGTGAACTAGGTTTTCGACTGCAAAGAGGACTAGTCAAATGGCTTCAATGGTTTCAGCCAATCAGAGCTGTTCTCTTCCATTGCAAATGGCTGCCCTGTATGGGGGGCGGCCATTCGCAATCGAAAAGAACCAATCAGAGCTGTTCATTTCCCTTGAAAATGGCTGCCCCCATGGAGGGCAGCCATTTGCAATAGAAAAGAACAGCTCTGATTGGCTGAAGCTACTGAATCTTTCAACCTTTCCATATCAGCCATCTTAAAATACACCATGTGACCTTATGGATGGAGCCACAAGACAGATTCGATTCATACTCATAGAAACCCACTTCCGGTCCCAGTCGAATAGGAATTTGTAAAGAAATATTTTGATATGCGTATAGAAAGGCCCAGTCAAATACGTCCATTACCTATATTCTGATTGCCTGTTGTCGCATTGACCTATGCCACAGCGAAAATGCACAGACATAATACTAATCTATTTGTAATTTTGGTGTGGTGAACCTATGTTACGCATACATACTCTCATAGTGTGGCTGAAGTACCTACATGTAATGCCAGTTTTCTGAATGTCTGTAGTGTCATTAACTTAGGCTGCAGGGGCGTAGCTAGACCTTTAACGATGTGTACTCCTAATTTCGGCAGTTGGTTTAGGGGGCCGCTTAAGCTTAAGCTGGTGGATTTTACACATTTTAGACTTGAGTTTTCGACACTCCGGACTACTACAATCTCTCTCTATTATTTTTTTTTGGACAAAACGATGTGGACGTTTTGGCGTACGTGCGTACGCCTACCTACGCCCCTGGGCTGTATGGATTCCTACAGTATGGTTGGAATACCCCTATGGACTGCAAGCCTTCTAATCATCATGGTATCATGAACTTATCTACACTCTCATAGTAAGGTTGAAATACACATTGCTACATTATAGCCAGAAGTAAGATTTGTTTGTTTGTTGTTGTTTTACATCCTAGCAACATCTAAGGTCATATCAGGAGGGGCCAGAAGTAAGATCACTGGGCTATGTGAGTGTTTTGTGCATCAATTTAAACCTGGTTTAGATGGTTAAATTCATTACTATAAACATCAGAATTTGGAGAGAGGCTTGAAAATATCACAATATAAAGATTAGAAATCCTTTTACAGAAATTCTCATCAGTATGGGATCTACGACTATGGTGAAAAGGTGTATATGAACGGGTGTTGCAGGTGGTGATATTCTAACTTTAAATTAAATATATTTAAAATATTTGCGGATGGACTAAAAACTCCAGAAAATAGTGCAGCATCAGGATTGGTGGAACATTGTGAGATGGCTAGCATCAATCTGACAGATGCATATTATTATTGATTTCAATCTTTGCTGACAGAAGTCATTGATTCTCAATTATTATCACTCCCTCAAATTATTCTCCTGCTCCTAGAATTTTTTCAATTCTCAAGACAGGTTGGAAATAACTAGGTTTCTAATTTACCTACAAAGTTCTTTGATGCAAGGAAAATGAGTTTCTGGAATGTATGTGCACTTAGTCCAGATAGAGAAATAAGCAAGTCTTGTCAGACTGATCTAATTCTGGTATGAAGTATGTGCCATCCCACTATAAGTCCTTACATAGGAACAAGATTGGGGGAAAATACAAGGAATAGTTGGAATGAAAGGTATTTTCAGATACTTCAAACTTAGGCTGGACAGTCCATATTACTGGTATGCAGACAATGGGTCTTTTGCTGGAAGTGGCTTAATTGATCAAAGTGATTTTGTTTGGATTGAAAGCATATACAAATTTCCAGAATGCCATATTGATTTAGCAATGGAGAGCAGTATAGCTCTCGCTTAGATAAGCATGGTGGGTACAAGGTCAGAAAAATGTGTTGCTATTGCTAAACAGATGTGGAATCAGGCCCAAGATTGGAGTCCTTGGTCATCTTTTAGTTCACATTCCATGTAGCTTGAGAATATGATCACAGAAAACAGACCTAGACAAAAGTCTCTAAATGACAATAGCCGTGTTTACACGGGCAATTGTAAAGTGAATTAGACAAAGCGATTTATATGAAGCGAAGTAGTGGCGCGTTTACACACGGAGCGGTTTAAGGCGGAAATCGATATCTGCGCATGAGCAAGTCCAGACTAACCAGCGCCAGTTTCGGTTAGTCGACGTCGCCATGAGAGAGTGTGGGTTCGACCTAGATATCTATGGACTGAATCGTATTGGTTTGGAACGGTCAAAACTTCTGCTGGGCAGTGAAAACCTTAAAATAAATCATGAAAAAAATATCTGTGCACAGCTAGCGGTTTCATAGACCAAATTTACCGGAAAGTCAACAAACTCAGGTCTCGACTGTGACATCCTTAATCCGCCGTATCTAAACCGCTACCGTTTACATGGGCAATATGGGCCGACTTAAGTTAGTTCGCTTCATCCAGACTACCTCGCGACGTGGTTTATTTGAAGCGAACTATATGAGGCGAATCAGCCCTAATCCGCCTCAGCGGCGCGTTTACACGGCGAATGTAAGGCGAACTAGGCAAGGCGCATTATATGAGCCGTTTTAACTCGCCCGTGTAAACACGGCTCATGTCTTTAAAATCTGGTTAACTTTTGGAACATCAAAAGTAAACTACACATATATAACGTACATACACAGACACACAAAGGCATATCCCAGAAGGTAAGGAGGTGGATGGACTAATCTCAATTGGGCGAAACCGAAGGCCAACATGTACTTGAATTATGTGGAAGATAAATGAAACTGAAGAGAAAGCCAGTAGCAGATATTAACAACTGGAACCTTGAATTTCCATATGGAAACACATGTAACTGCTTACCTGCGGCCCGTATCCAGAATTAGGTTGCGGAAAATGGACTTGATGAAGTTGTTCAGCTCCTGACTGATCACTTCGGGTGGTACATCCGGGAAGCTCTCTGTGACAGTAGAAGTGAAACCATCTTACATTAGGCGATACTCTCCGGATGCAAAATAATAGTCTAATGATCTTATTGGTGCCTGGTCGATAACGAGGCATGCGTAGCCGTTGGTCATTTTTTTACAAGACAATGGGACAGGGATAAATGAATTGATAACACCCAAGGGTGGCGGGACGGAGTGGCAGACACTCATCATAATTTGGTAATTATTTGTTTGCTTAGTACTATTAGACCAATGTCATCATGTCTGTCTCACATGAATATGGCCTTTGCTGTCAACACCGTACAAACAATCTATCACTCAATCAATCTAATTCATATCAGATCTAGATATACAGCATTTAACTGGTAATAAGCTTCATATCTACACCATTTAACTGGATATAGCGTTCATATATATATATGCTACATTATAGCCAGATATATATATACAGCTTAACTGGTCATATGCTATAGATATACACTATTTAACCGGATATGATGGACATATATCAAATTTAAGTCGAATTGAAACCAGGTGGAAATATTGTCGAATTACCTAATCATCTTCCCCGACAGTTGAGACATAAGTTGCCTATTGTCGGTCTAAGTCTTTAATTTTTTTTTTAAATGTCTGTCAAGTTCACATTACCTGGAAAACATATAATCTTCGAGATAATACTTACGAATATTTACAAATTAACTGAATATGCCATGCAAATAAATACACACAAATTAACTAGATGTGTACCAATTACCTTTGATTATTTGTAGAGCATTGTCTCTCACAGCAAACATCGCTTTATCACGCGATATCTGGGGACAAAGAAAAGATCTTTATATTTAATTTCCCTTTAAAAAAAAACCACTAGTTTATAATGGACTGAATGTCTTCTGTTAATAAGCAATCTGAACGTCTTTATTTGTAAAACGAAGGCATCATTTCTATATTGAAAGTAACAAGACACACAGAAGTAAAATATTAAATAGTGCAAAATAAATCTTAAAAAGTACCCTAACTATAAAGTAGGTGAAATCAGTCACTCACTCAAAAGCATATATATCACAACCTACATAATAGGTGTGTTTGATAAATGGTGAGTTGTTCGAGAAACTGCACTGGTGTAAGAAAAAAAAAGAAGAAAAAAGAAGGAAGTAGCATTAAGATTAACGGGCAAGGTTCCAAAGAAAAGTAAACATGACTGTACAACCGAGTCAAGTTCCAGAACTCTCCGCGGACGTTAGTGGCGCCATCTATGGAGAATGACAGGAAACCAGAGTAAGCCCTAAACAGAGGTTACCCCACACCAAGGTGAAAACACAATACAAAAGCTACCATGGTGAGACCAGTGTAGCGGACTGATCGACTGACGCAAGCGGCGAGTGTCGTTACGACATTATGCGCTAGGCGGCAGCGCAGGTATTGCATCAGACACCGAGAACCACCTGGAACATTCTATACCCTTCTGGTGCCGTCTGGTGGGTGTTCCAGACACTAATGGAAGCGACTGGAAGCTGCGAGACACCGGGCAGGTTGTTGCTCGGATATATAAGCACACCGCGCCACAACCAGCAATCACAACCCACTCTACGACGAGAGAAGCAACACTGAACCACATCAACGATAGCTGAGCAGAGCTGTATTCAGAAGATTTTAACCACCAGAATAGAATAGAAAGTCGAATCTACAACCTGACACACAACTTTGATCAGAAGATCGGAATACGACGCGACATTCACTGGGCGAGTTTGTAAAGAAACACAACTCACGTTTTAGTCGAGAAGGCAGAACACACCGCTAGAGAAGTTTCCAACACCCAGCAGACATGGTAGCCACGAAAGCCCAACAACAAAGTCCCATTGTGGGAATCGACCTGGGGACCACCTACTCGTGCGTGGCGGTCTTCCAGCACGGGAAGGTCGAGATCATCGCGAATGACCAGGGTAACAGGACGACCCCGAGCTATGTGGCCTTCACCGACTCGGAGCGCCTCCTAGGGGACGCCGCCAAGAACCAGGCGGCCATGAACCCCACCAACACCGTGTTCGATGCCAAGCGCCTCATCGGGCGCAGGTTCAACGACGAGGTTGTGCAGACGGACATGAAGCACTGGCCCTTCAAGGTGGTCAACGATGAATCCAAGCCGAAAATACAGGCCGAATATAAAGGTAGGCTTTCATTTACTGTTTTAATGTTATTTAGAAAATAACTTATTTCAGCTTTTAGTTTAAAAAAAAATAAAGCAAACAGATTTTCGGTTTAAATTAGTAACACGAATGTACATTACGACGTAATTGCTATTATGTAAATACCGTACATAACATTCATTCTCTGAAACTGAGAACTAAAGTATGACATGGAAACCAAAAGTAAAAACCTTACAAATAATATCATAATCTATGTTCATATGAAGGTTTAGATGTGTATATATCAGAGTTGAAAAAAAAAGCTATTTCACTTTATAATTTGTTATCTCATACATAGTGAGCAATAGATTTAAAATCACTTGTGTAACATGGAAATCAAACACATCTGGAGCGCCATTTTAACATGCACAACAAAATGAAACGACACAGTCTTGCTACCAAAAAAAGGAAGAATTAATCATCACCCAAAATGTGATAACCAGTTTCAGAGAACGACCCACATACATATATACAGACATATCACATTTGATTATATCGATTGGTTTCCATGTACTGCTTTAGGAAAATTTCCAAAACATCGTTTTCAGTTTAGTAGACATACCAAATTAATTTTGGCATACTTGTAAAAACTCTTGACCATATAGGCTTCAGCAGTAACAACTTCTATTGAATTGAAATACAATATCTAAGTTGACTTATGTAGGGTCAAATCTAAATAAGTGTTTTTCTTTTGGCAAATTTGATGCTTTCATACGACCCATGAATAGTATTTCAATTTACTTACCGGTCTGTCACACTTATTATCATTACAGGTGAAAACAGGAACTTTGCTCCTGAGGAGATCAGTTCGATGGTGCTAACCAAGATGAAAGAGACCGCTGAGGCATACCTAGGCACCACTGTTACTGACGCTGTCATTACTGTGCCTGCCTACTTCAACGATGCCCAACGCCAAGCCACCAAGGATGCCGGCATCATTGCCGGTCTCAACGTACAGCGTATTGTGAATGAACCGACAGCAGCTGCCTTGGCATATGGCCTCGACAAGAACCTCAATGGCGAGAAGAACATCCTCATATTCGACTTGGGTGGCGGCACCTTCGATGTAAGCATCCTGACTGTGAGTGATGGCTCAATGTTCGAGGTCCGCTCCACCGCAGGGGACACTCACCTGGGTGGCGAGGACTTTGACAGCAGGATGGTGTCACACTTTGAAGCTGAATTCAAGCGGAAATTCAAGAAGGATATAAGCAAGAACCCACGTGCACTACGCCGCCTTCGCACCGCCTGCGAACGAGCGAAGCGCACACTGTCGAACAGTGCCCAGGCAAACATAGAAATCGACGCTCTTCAGGACGGGGCCGACTTCTATACGTCCATCACCAGGGCACGCTTCGAGGAGCTCTGTGCTGACCTCTTTAGGCAGACCCTGGAACCAGTTGAGAAGGCCCTGCGGGACGCCAAGATGGACAAGAGGAGGATCCATGAGGTGGTGCTGGTCGGAGGGTCAACGCGGATCCCCAAAATCCAGAAGATGCTGCAAGAGTACATGGGTGGCAAGGAGCTCAACAAGAGCATCAACCCAGATGAGGCGGTGGCGTACGGGGCAGCTGTCCAGGGGGCTATCCTGTCCGGGGTGAATGACTCGGCCATCAATGACATCCTGCTTGTCGATGTGTCGCCACTGTCCCTTGGGATAGAGACAGCGGGTGGGGTCATGACCAACCTCATCAACCGCAACACGACCATCCCAACGAAGATGTCCAAGACCTTCACGACATACGCAGACAACCAGCCGGCGGTGACCATCCAGGTGTTTGAGGGGGAGCGTGCCATGACCAGAGACAATAACTCTCTGGGACGCTTCGAGCTGACAGGCATCCCTCCAGCACCACGCAGTGTTCCCAAAATCGAAGTCACCTTCGACTTGGATGTCAATGGCATCCTCAAAGTTACTGCCAAGGATGAAAGCACTGGCAAGTCTAACAACATAACCATCACCAATGACACCGGGCGGCTGTCACAGGCGGATATCGACAAGATGGTGAATGATGCCGAGAAGTACAAGGAAGAGGATGAGAAACAACGAGAGTGCATCTCGGCCAGGAACAGCCTGGAGGGACTCATCTTCAGCTACAAGCAGGCAGCGAATGAGACCGACAAACTGAGTGACTCGGACAAGGAGACCGTCATCAATAAGTGCAATGAGACCATGACGTGGCTTGATAAGAACTCACTGGCAGAGAAGGAGGAGCTCGAGCACCAGGTGAAGGAGCTGCAGGCAGTGTGTTCTCCGCTGATGACCAAGCTGCACAGCGGATCGGCCGGGAACCAGAACAGTTCAAACTCGGCCGCAGGGTCAGGGCCGACAGTGGAGGAGGTGGACTAATTATAGCGGAGATTAAGTAAAGTTATCTAAGTGTAAATACTACAAATAACACTATCAATTGATAGATACCTAGTCACCTATAGTATTAATGTCTATCCAAGACGAGTGACACACGGCTATTTAACCCCCGCGATGGTGATGACAGGAGAGTCTACATTATATAACAGAGTTTCACATATATATTTTGTACTCAGTTTAAAAAAAACACGAATAGTTGTGTCCAGTTTTAGGCGCGCTAGAATGACCTACACCATTTAATCATACTATGTATATAAGTGACGTATATATTTATTAGATATGTAACCAGTTACATTTGTAAATTGTTCTGCTGGCAGATTATATTTAACCAGACTGTACATAATTAGTAGAAAACCACATTTTTGAGAGACATGTAAGTTTATATGAAAATAAAAGGCAAACAAAACAAATACAGATGTGTTTTTCTGTGGGTTTATACTTATTCTAGGAATACATATAAGTGGACATTTCTTGTAGGTACCACTCGACTTCTATCTATATAAATAATAATAATAATAATAATTTAATAACATAATAACTAACCTTGTGATGAGAAGAGTCTGTGAAGATATCAGTAACTTTCGTCCTGGTCAAACTGCAAACGTAAACAAAACTGATTTAATCTTTCAAATGACTAACCATGGAGATATTTGAAGTGAAAATGTGTACAATTAATTTTGGAAAGCATGCCAAAACTCTGGTACTATAGGCTTGAGCAGTTAAAGGTTCTAGGAAAATGATTCACTATTCCCTCCTATGCAGCAACACCTACTTTCTAATATGTTATGCTTTCATCGGACTATTTCTTTTGCAAAATATGTTTTTTCTGCTGAATAAGTCTTTTGTCAGTGCCGAAGCACTGGTCTTCCAGCCATTTTTCAAGTCAGGGTTATTTACACAAAAGATATATAGAATAAGGTGTACAATAAATGTTGAATACACAATTTGCAGCATGTAACGCAATGAAATTCTGTAACCCAAAAGTTCCATAGCAATATGGTAACGGTAGTGTCATATAATTAGATCAATATTAGTCAGATCAATGTGAGTATTTACATAGTATTTAGAATGTAAGCAGAAGTTATCTTCTGTATTCAGTTGGTAAAGTTGTAGTAAGTTTTAATGTCCAGTTGCAGTTAGGCAAGCGGTATATAAATGACAGTTTGTTAGAAATATTCTAGTATAACTCTAGTGTAGTTAGTTATGTGAGTTTATGAATTATGATGTTGGGGTGTGGTTGTTAATAATACACTGGACCAGCTGTGACCAGTGAAGCAGTGGGACCAATCCCAGTGCATTTAGGTCTTAATTTTTTTAATTTTATTTGGACTGCCTCTGTCACTGTATATGGTTGACTGGAAATAACAGAGGAACAGCAACAAAATTTTAAAAAGGGGGGTGGGGGGAGATAACCGAGGCTGAGGGTTTGGTGGTCTGCCACTTACGGTATGGTGAAGCCATGGAACATACTTTACTCTAACTGCATAAGGGCCTGCCCAATCCGATGTACTCTTAGTGAGTTTTTAAATTCTAGGTAAGAGGACACTGCCCTGGTTCTGGCTGGTAGGTTGTTTCACATCATGCTGCCTTTGTAAATTGGTGCTTTAATTAGTTTGTTTGTGGAAGGCTTGGGGACTTTGAGTGGAGTGGAATCAGCCCATCTAGTATTCCTTTTTGTGTTGTCTATATATTGGGTCTCTTTGGCTCTTCTGTACATAAGTGATAAGAGATGTGAATCTCTTCTAGCCATTAAGTAATCTAGGTTTGCCTTGTCATGCATTTCCTTTACACTTAGTGTTTTGCCCCAATAAATTGTTCTTAACGCCTGGTTTTGGATCCTTTGTAGCTTAGTCAGTTGCTGCTTCGTGAGCAATCCATAAATTATATCATTATAGTCTATTATTGGTAGAATTGTTAATTTATATAGCAGTAGGGCAGTACTATGCGGCTTTAATTTAGCATGTCGTCACTTCAACCAAGGTTAACCCTTTAAAATTTCAAAATGAAGCAAAGTAGATTATAATGATCAACCTAAGGCATTTATCTATAAAATAATAAAAAATATAAAAGGTTTTTGTCAGAAAATCAAAACTACCAGATTATGCAACTATTGCATCTTTGTGTTTGTGAGCGAGACCTGGCCTAAGACCACCAGTTCTCTAAATATCAAACAGATATTGATGTGAACGTTAACATAAAGCAGAATGACAACTTATATGAGGATTTCATCCAGATAATCTGTCCGCTGCCGCTAATAAGTGGATTGACATTATTATTATTATTATTACTATTACTATCTTGAATCAGTTGAGCTAACAATGGACGAATTTCCACCACTAACCCCCACTTTGATGGCAGTGGGAGGAACCAATATCAGTGGCGTATTTAGAGAGGTTCCCGGTTGCCCGGAACCTTCCCTCTACGTCTAATAGCCTTGTCACCCTACGACGTATCTCGCCAGCATGCCGCCAATGCGCAAAATCACTTCTAATCGCCGAGACTCAACGTATTGGTAGCGTGCGGCCGACGTTGTGGTAAAAGTTTGGTGCGCCATCCTGATATGACCATAGATGTTCCTAGGATGTAAAACAACAAAAAGCAACAGTTTGGCACAACGTGTAGGAACGACCCTCAAGCGCGCGCGGCGTCTGCCTAGCGTTCGCATAACGTTATTCCAGCGATCTCGACGTGCTCCTAACGTCGGCATAATATTGGCACCCACGCGTTGTCATGCATTGTCAGTCGTCGAAAGTTTTGTGCAAGCACAAAACTTCGCTGATCCCCTGACGCGCGCCGCCGACCCTCGACAACCGTCGCCGTCCATCAATGAATACCAATGCGCGCCTAACGCTTCCAGACGTTTCGCCAAAAAATGACACATGTCGACACAAGTTCGCGAAAAACGTCGTAATGTGACAGCACCATAAGCTAAAATTGTATTTATTAGTTTTTGTTTGTTTTCCTGAGGAGTAGAGATTGCTACACACACAAAATTGTATACCATGTGACCCCCCCCCCCCTTCTCCACATGTTACTTTACATGCTTCCTGTGGAAAATATATAGTGGTTGAAACTTTCTTGGTTTTCATGGGTACGGCTCACAAGACTGCGCCAACATGACTTTGCTCACAGCTTCATCTGGAAACACCCTCTAACTCAGAAACGTACCTGAGTTGTTGGAAATATGCTAATTGTCATGAAACCGGAAATACTTTATCTCCCTGGGCTGTGAATGTCCTGGTGGCAACAAACAACCCGAGGTAAAATATATACAGTAAAACCTCTCTAAATCGACAGACCTTGGGACCGACTCTAAGTGGTCCATTTAGGGAGGTGGTCGGTTTAGGGAATTAGAATATGGTTACAATGGTATTGTTGGGATCCAAATAAAACGATCCATATAGGGGAGTGGTCGGTCTGTACAGGTGGTCGGTTAGAGAGGTTTTACTGTATATGGAAACAAATGTAACTGTATCTTCGACACCTACTTGTCAATGGCCTCCGTGACCTTGGGGTCGACATTGGGTGCGACTGGGAGCGCCCTTTTGGGGCGGCCGGCGGACGTCTGCAGCCCTGTGAGAGCTGTGATGATGTGCCGAGTCTGCTTCACGCCTGCCTTGATGGCCTTCAGGAAGTTCGGCTGTGAGACACACTCGGCGCCAGCCTCCAGCATCACTGACATCCATGGTAACACAGATGGAGAGACAGCCTCACATCATTATTCTGGGATAGCATGGTGAAGAATAGGTGAAGGTAGTTTACTCCCGCAGCCCTGCTCCTGTGACAGGGCTGCTGAACAACTCATTAGAAAAAGTGTCAGATGGTTGGGCTATGGATATAACTCCATGAATTTGCACTAAAATATGCTAAATATATGGTTCCAATACTTTTGTTTTATATTATCATAACCTGCTATTTTTGAGTGACACATTTAATATAGTATTAATACAGTTTAAAAGTCGAAACGAGAGCGTTCTGTGACTGTCATCTTGTTGGGCTTTAAAAAAATTCAATTTCTTTATTTAAATGGTTTTTTGATTTTTTTTGCATTCTCTCATTTATCCAACTTTATGCCAATATAGACAAACGCTTTGCACTGTAACCAGCTTACATATAGTTAATTCCCACTGGAGCAGTTTTTGCTCGGATTTAAAGATGATAAGGGTGAATCTTTTATCTAAGGTGGAGGCGACGGGAGCAACTGGAGTCAGGAGTGGGTGGGGGTGGTACCCTCTAGCCAGCCAAGTATAGACAAAACCGGGTGGTGGCGCCAGTTTCCGGTTAGTTGGGACTCACCGAACTGCACCAGGCAGCACCGCTCCATTGATAAAATTTTTTTTTTTAAATTGGAATATTAAAGTATTCAACATACAGGGGTGCTTTCTGCTCGGCCAAACGCCACTAGTGCCATATGAAGTGACTATTTTATAGTGAATAGCAAAATAGCTATATAAATGCACAATAAAAAAGGGAGTGTGACACTGAAATATACATAAAACGGAAATGACCAGATGGGATGGCCGAATAAGTTGAACGCCCGCCTTCTGTTTTGGTATGTCACAGGATTCGAATCCGAGGTTTCGAACCCTGGTTGAGTCAAACCATGTGTGGGTACTGTCCGACCCATATGGGGATACTGCCCGACCCTTTGGTGGGTACTTCCCGACCCATGTGTGGGTACAGCCCACCCCCATGTGTGGGTACTGCCCGCCCCCATGTGTGGGTACTGCCCGCCCCCATGTGTGGGTACTGGCCGCCGCTTGTGTGGGTACTGTATGACCATTGTGAGAGTACTGCCCGACTCTGTGTGAGAACTCACCGACTTTGTCCCCATGCACGGCGCTGATGACGAGGTTGAGGGTGCTGATGGCGAGCTGTCGGCGGGTCGGGTTGATGACCACCTGGCCGTCCACCAGACCCACCCGAACCGCACCTGCACCGAGTAGAAGCACAATCAGTTAGCCTCACTCCATTTAACGTGGATATGAGTGGGTGAGTGAAGTGAGTGCGTGGAGTGAATGGGTGAGTGAGTGGGTGGGTGGATGAGTGGAGTGAGTGAAGGGGTGAGTGAAGTGAGTGAGTGAAGGAGTGAGTGAAGTGAATGGGTGAGTGAGTGGAGTTTTTCACCATAGCAACGCCTTATAGCCGTGCACACTCCTAGCCAGGACCTGAACAAGACGGCCTAATGGTTAGAGCCTCCCACTTCCCCATTAGGAAAACAAATTATTTGAAAAATACTTTCAAATGTATATATATTCGCTAATATTCACAATAGTCATAAATATCCCAAAATCGGAATATTTTACACTCCTGCCAACACTTTGAAATTAGTTTCAGTTTGATATTAACCTACCGTACTCACTTGGTCTAACCCATGTCTAGGCAGTCTCAGGACATTACTTGAGAAAGCAGGCATATTTAATGCTAGTATTAATCTAGGCTAAATAAAAAGGATTGCTGTGTTCAAACAAATTAAAAGACTTAATTAAGAAACAATCAAGAAAGTGTTTTTTTAAAATCCGTTCCACATCCACCGTTTACAATTTTAATTTTTTATATAGATAATTATATAAATACACATTTCGGCGGGGTGAAAGGATTTAGAAAATGTATGCTTTATGTAGAGCTCTCAGTGAAGAGAACTAGAACTAGAAGACAGGTTCCTTCACACTATTCGCTTTGGCAGCAGAGTGTGCATTTGCCGGGACTTACCTACAGGGCCATTCCAAGGGATGTCTGAGAGCACCAGGGCTGCAGAGGCTAGGGACAGTATTAAACACAAAATTAATATTCAATGACAATGCCACACCTTACACTAGCTGTAGCATACATAAGCATAAATGTACATCTATGCACATGAATATTATAACAAGCCACAATAGCTAGATGTCTACAAATACGATTCCCCTTCTCTTGAAGTTGCATAATCCAATGAAGCAGTATGCGATATTTAATCGGTGATTATAAAATCGCTGAATACGTGATGTACACTGCTAATTTGTGGCAGGTAAGGCACCAAACTGTTTCCAACAGAGTGATTCGAACCCATATGGCTTGCTTGTTGAGGAGTTAATCGGTGATTATAAAATCGCTGAATATGTGATGTACACTGTTAATTTGTGGCAGGTAAGGCACCGAACTGTTTCCAACATCGTTATTCGAACCCCTATGGTTTGCTTGTTGGGGAGTTAATCGCTGATTATAAAATCGCTGAATATGTGATGTACACTGTTAATTTGTGGCAGGTAAGGCACCAAACTGTTTCCAACATTGTGATTCGAACTCCTATGGTTGGCTTGTTGGGGAGTTAATCGGTGATTATATAATCGCTGAATATGTGATGTACACTGTTAATTTGTGGCAGGTAAGGCACCAAACTGTTTCCAACATCGTGATTCGAACCCCTATGGCTTGCTTGTTGGGGAGTTAATCGGTGATTATAAAATCGCTGAATACGTGATGTACACTGTTATTTTGTGGCAGGTAAGGCACCAAACTGATCCTAACATCGTGATTCGAACCCAGATGGTTTGTTTGTTGGGGTTTTACGTCCTGGCAACATCTACGGTCATATCAGGAGGACCCCAATCGGGTAGCTGCCTCACTCATGTCCGACACTGTCCGAAACAATGGATTCCGGCCAAGTGCGATTTAAATTGTTTTATTATTATAATATTCTTTTATTACAATGCACGCACTGCAATTTATCTCATTTGACTTTGCCTCCGATGAGAGGACACACGCCATGTCAGGACTTCATTGGTTTGGATGTGAAGTTATCCTTTGAAGACAGGTAAGTACTGTAGACTGTATTAGTGCGTCGGTACCGGGCCGAATTTGGATGGACAGAAAACAGTGCCTGTCTCCTGCTACCTACCAGCATTAATGCTTGTAACTTCGGGATCGTTCACACCGTCCACTGCTAACAGGTTACAGACCAGCTGAAAACAAGTGTAAACTGCCATTACAATGGTGTAACTGGAAGTAAATTAGTCCATCAACGTAATGCCATAATCGATATTAGGGAAGTTCTGCTAAGCTTTCTTTTATCAGTGATAGTAGGCATGTTTGCTTGTTTGTTTGTTTTTGTGTCCCCGAGTGCCCGTGTATGTGTCGGGGAGAGGGTAAGTTATTCTAAAATGAAATTTTACAAAAGGCAATCAATTCTAATGCCTTATTTGTTATTGGTCACGGACTCCTCAAACTCTGTAGCAGCATTCCACCGTCCAATTAAAAAAACAAAAACCCAAATTAGGTTAATTTAACCTTTTCAACCCCCCCATCCCATAATTTATGCTGCATGAATAAGAGGCGCATTTTACCTGTGTTTCTGAGTGGAATTCCGGTGGGAACAGGGGCCGAATTGAGCGATCTGAAATGGAAATGAAATGGATCTGAAACTGTACTACAGAAATTGTACAAACTGTGACAATCACAACCACACACGCGATAACTTCAGGATATAAATAGAAATCCGAAAGAAATCATCATGTCAAAATTTAAAGTCTATATGATTTTAAAATTTAGGCGATATATGTGTTCATAATGCAATTAAACTACGACAAATAATATTCAAGCAAACTAGACCGATTTCGATTAATACTGTAGTGGTCTTCCATGGCCTCTCGGGCAGGTAGCCACATAGACAGGTAGGCGTGGGTAGTGTGGTGATGTCGGGGAGCCTAGGTGGTGTAATGGTTAGCAGACTGGCCTGGAGTGCAAAGAGATGTGGGTTCGAGTCCCGCTCTAGGCGCAATATTTCCCATTTTCATCACCCCACGACAATACCATCATTGTTCGCATCATCTTTATTCTTATTACTTGTTATAAGTAATTTATTTAGTAGAATAAGTCTATTATCAGTACCGGAGCACTGGTCTACCAACAATTAATTTGATAAAATTTGTTATCATTATTAAATAGATTGTTGGTCACCCTAGTTGCATCCATCTGAATTAAATATTACCAGTACAACACTGATCCTCCAGCTCTCGTGGCATTCATCCATTTCACCGAAGATTGATTCATTGGTAGTTTCTTTAAGCCATGTCGGCAGCATAGGCCATATTCACGGCGAGAATTGTTTGTCTTTTTTATTCAACCATCGTCTTTACATATAATGTAAAAGCATACAAAAGACCGAAGAAGCTCCTGGAGAGGGTGAGTACCTATCATCCGACTAGTAAGGATCTCCTTGTCCGACACACCCATCTCACGACGCAGGTGGTTAGTCGGTATCCGCCCAGCCGCAGCAGCCTTCTGTCGATAGTCAACCTGTCGGTACAAGCACAACATGCACAATCACTGTGAGCACACTGCGAACAATCAGTGTGATACAGCAGGACGTAAATATGAGCATAACATGCATAATCACTGTAATACAGCAATACCTGAAAGTGAGCACAACATGTACAATCATTTTAATACAGCAGGACCTGAACGTGAGCACAATGCAAGGAATCACTGTAATACAACAGGACCCGAACATGAGCATGATGCACATAATCACTGTAATACAACATGACCCAAACATGAGCCCAACATGGATAATCACTGTAATACAGCAGGACCCAAACCTGAGCACAATGCGAATAATCATTGTAATACAACATGACCCAAACATGAGCACGATGCACATAATCATTGTAATACAGGACCTGAACGTGAGCACGACATGCACAATCACTGTAATACAGCAAGACCCAAACATGAGCAAAATGCACATAATCACCGCAATACACGAGGACCTGAACCTGAGCACCACATGCACAATCACTGTAATACAGCAGGACTTGAACATGAATGAGATCAAAACAAAAAAGTGAAATAGTTTCGCCCCCCCTCTTCAACTCTGACATATATATGAACAATATGTAAACCTTCATACGAACATGTATTCTGCTATTATTTGGAATGTTTTCTGCTATTATTTGGAATGTTTTCACCTTTGGTTTCCATGTCAGATATTTGTACCCAGTTTCAGAGAACGACACATAAACATTTCATATCCAGCAGGCTGCCGTCCTGAAACTAAGCCTACACTGAACAGGACTGGCTCTCCCAGCTTTGCTATAATAAGTTTTATTTTAAATGGTAAACATGTAAAATTAGTGTTTGCAAGCGTGCAAAAACTCAGGCTTCAACAGGTTCCATTAAATTGACTTTGCATGTCCTTGTATGTGGCAATAAATGCTTACGAAGTGTAGCAGTATTGAAGTTAGATATGTATAATAAAATATAGATAATTATTTTGGTTTTGAAAATTTGATATTTTCATCGGACTATGCAGCTTTAATGAGTGGCTTACCGTCAGTGGGAGGAAGGGAAGTGATGACGCAGTGTCCTTGCTGACGGCCGTCACCATCACGGACATATCTCCGATCTGAGGAAGGACACAAACCACAATCACCACAATCAAACATGCTACTTTGATACAGCGGTGCTTTTTACTCGACCAAATAACACTTATATTTGATCAAGTCACCAGAATATATGTCTATGGTTGCTTAGTTGGTTGTTGCGGTTTTACGTCCTGGCAACATCCAAGGTCATATCAGGACGGGGACCGACTTGTGACAGTGCGCACTCATGGCGACTTTATAGTGCTGCCCCACTGGGAGACGAGGCTGCTAGCACCATGACCTGATATTCCACTCAGTCACATTATCCTGACCATGAGCCAGTCATATGTCTATTATAGTAAACTAATTGTGCACATGTGTAATGACAAATGAATGACTTGATCGTACATGGCAGTGTGCATGATCAAAATTCTCATGGATGGGCGGAGTGATTTCAAATGGGTGCGAGTGCTTAGCTTTGACCCATTTGAAATCACTCACTCAAACTATATTACAGTATGTGTAAAGCTGTGTCTTTCGATTACAAGAAATGCACATAAGGACATTCCTATCTTTATAGATGGCACTCTTAAATTCGAATATCCTTCCTTTGACTTGTATAGTTCACCTATTGCAGGATTACTGAAGGACTACCACCTTCAATTGTAATAACGATAGGCAGTCCTTAAATAAAAGTCAAGGCCCACAAAAGCTTATATTATACCAGACAGGTATCGGTTTGTGCACACTCATTGTGACCATACCGAGAACTCATACCCCCACAGTCGCGTCATTCTAACACTGAGGCAATCATAGGGATGGAGCTGGCCTCAGAGAACAAGAGGAAATCGATAGTAGAGTCAAAGCATTGACAGAACCATCTCCAAAGCTAGGACCAAGCAGAGCTGTAATAACTAGACATATGCATAGTTTCAAGCCATGCTATCCCCACCCCCATTCCTTGACATGGTTAACCTTTCTTTCTTTTAAGCACACACAAACATAACTATTTAAAAGATGAATGTGTGAGTTATCCGTGTTAGCCATTATTATCTAAAGAGCCTCAGATTTTCAAACAAGCTGCACCTCACTTGGAATTCACTAGAATTGCAAATGCTCGATGAAGTGAAGTCATCCATGAATATTAGTAACGATTAGTTAATGACACGAACCTGAGCCACAGCGCACCCATCAGCGAACCGAGCGAGGTGTCCAGTTTTGATCTTCAGTTCCCTGTAACCGAGAAGAAAAAGCAGCTAAGATGCCTTTTATAGTTTTAGACAAGCTTCATGCAAAGAAACCAAACTCGACTTTGGGTGGTGCTGACAAAATGGTGGGGGAAAAAAGTTTGAACTAATATTGATTAAAATGACTGTTTATGCAGTGCACAACCTCTGATGTTATAATGTGGGTAAATATGGTACTTAGATACAAGACTGGTTTTATTTCCCCCCATAAAGTAGCATTAAAATAATTGATTTGGGTGTGGAAAGTTAGGACCACAATCCTATTACATAAGACAATGGCGTTAAATTCCTTTGGTGCTCCCTACCTCTGCATTGGTTGGTTCGATAATACAAAAATCATATATAGCATTCAACCTTTTTGTGTTTATGAAATAAAATAAATCATTCTGACTTAATATATAGCGACCTTATATGTAAACAAGTGACCAAAGGCCTACAAATCCATTTTCTTTGCAATTTAAAGTGTAATTCAAAACACATTCAATGCCTACATATTTTGGCAATCTTAATTCCATATTATGGTACTCTCATATTATGCTACTCCCACATCACTCGTAATAGTCTTATAGACAGGGCTGTTCAAATACTTATATCTCATACTATCATAGTCCACTATGCTTGGACTTTGGAGTGAAGAATTTGTGAAATTATATAAATTAATTAATCTTAAAAGTAGAATTGAGAACATGAAATTGCCACCATCTTGGTGGGTTTCCCCCCCATTCTCTCCCAGGTCATCAACTGTATGGCAATATAAATAAACACTGCCCACTGGATCAGGGACCTCCTCTACTTGTTCATATATTTTTTCATATGAAAGGAGTTTGTGCTCGGATTTAGACAATATCTGGATAAAGGATTCATCACCCCATGTGGATTTCAGGGATGCCAGTTCGAGTTGATCAAATTAGTGAAAACACGAAAACGCATGTGGCAAGTTTAGTTCGGGCAGTACCCGCTAGGTGGCGCCACCATTGTCGTCAAATATTGACAAATCACAGCACACAAAATTCTTCATATTTTTCCCGTTCCATTAAAGATTTTCCTGTAGAAATCTCTACTGGAAATTAGTGGAATTATGGAAAATGGAAAAAATAAATTTAAATGTCCCAAATTATCTAAAACGTATAGAAAAATCGAATTTGAAAAAATGTGAAAAAAAGAAATCGCTAGTAATGGATGTGTATGGAAATTGGAAAATTAAAAAAATCTAAGTCATCCCAAATTGTCTAAAACATTAATAAAAAATGTGTTAAATGAAAAAAGGAGAAATTTGGAAATTATTGGAATTTGGCATCCCTGGGATTTACAGGGGTGAAAACCAACCAAATATAAAAGCTGGCGAAAAATGGGGAAATGAAATGAGACCTTAATTTTACAATCAAAGAAGCAAAATATATTCTTCACCTACCTGCATGTATTAACCCTTACCGTTTGAGTTGTATTCATAGATGCATGAAGTTTAAAATCTGGATCGACATATCCACATGTCAGCCATTTTGATAGAGGTCATTTTCATTGGCTGAGGTAGTCAGGTGGTACAAACAGTTCCTTCAAAGATGGCGGATTTACCACATGGGCTCTATCACACCAAACTGATTTTGTGTCACTGAGCCTGACATTTTCGCCAGCTTTTACATAGCCTGTTGGTTCACCGCTGAACAATATCTAGACAAGATCATGCACATGATACAGTCACTGTGTCATTCACCCCTACTCTATGTAGGGGTGAATCCTTCATCTATAGGCGGGGCTGAATATTGTATCTACTGTAAAGTGCAATGGCTAAAGTATAGGAAATATTGCCCCTAAACTAGACCTGTACGCTCCTATCCGCAGGTGGCGCCACTATCGCCGAACCTTTTTTTCACCCAACCTTTTGCGACCACATTTGCAGCAGAGTGCTTTGTACCCGGAATTAAAAAATAAGGAGCCAATAACGGCCATATTAACTCAAATCTTCTTAAAAATGAATACAAAATAAATACAACTTCCCCCGCGAATGCGTAGCACGGCCCGGAATTGAAAGTTTTTAGTCATTTAGCATGTTTTTTTTTTAGTCATTTCCATCAACATTTTTAATGGTAAATACCCTCCATCAATTTTCAAAGGGGTCCAAACATTACAATTATAATTTCAGTGGAAGCTCCAATGATTCAAAAGCATTATGCTTTTTGAATTATAAAAATATTCCAAAATTGGAGTGAAATATATGCATTTGAAAGTTTGAACTTTCAGATCTTTTGTCTTTTCTAATGTCGGTACCCTCTAAATGTTCAAAGTGGTCCAAACATTCAAATTATTATTTCAGTAGACACTCAAAAGAATCAAGAGCAATATTCTTTTTGATTTGTTTAAATATTCCAAAATTTGAGTGACATATATGCATTTGAAAGTATCACTCTATGGAGGTTAAACTCCTTAATAAAGCACTTCTCCAATGCAATAGATAATACAGAAGATCTGAAAGTAATTAACTTTCAAATGCACATTACTCACTCAAATTTTGGAATATTAAAAAAATTCTAAAAGCACATTACTTTTGAACCATTGGAGCTTCCAGTGAAATTATATTTGGAATGGTTGGAACCCTTTGACATTTTAAGGAGGGTACATACCTAAACAAGAATACCTGTAATGGACAGTACGATTGCAAGCTTAAAGTTGTATGGTCCGATGAAATATATTTTTTTCAAAACCAAACACTTATCAAGATTGTATTCTATATATCCAACTTAGATACTGGTACATTAGCTAAGGAGTTGTGACAGCACATACAGTATAATCAGTGAATTTATTACCTCATCCCCTTGGATACTTACTTTGCCACAGCCATAAAAGGAAGAACACCATTAACCAATTAGGTCAATCTCATGGCCTCATTAGCCATCAGTGGAAAATACCAGGATATCAGGCTACATTTGAATTAGGTCATCCTACATCACGTGGTCATCACGAGACGTCAATACACATCATAGGCATAGCTAGAGGACTTTTGGAAAGCTTGTCAAAAGTATTTTGGGTTCTTTCAGCTCAAATTGCTTCAAAATTAGACATTCTTCATCAAAATTACTCAGGACTAATGATTAGTAGGTTATAACGATCAATTTGATATATTTATTTAAAAAATAAAACAAAAATTCAAACGCCATCGGACCATGCAACTTTAATGAATTTGGCCCATAAAAGAAGGAACATCAGTTAAAGATGGCATTCCCTCATGATTTTGACAACAGCGGTAGCCTGAGTAAGTCTGTAACTAAAACTAACTCTTGTAAGAAGGTAGCATGAGATGTCAGATGATGAGAAAGTGACTAACTTGACTAAGTATGTTGAGCAAGGTCATTTACTTTTTAATCTTTTATCAGTGTCAAAAGTGGGAGAAGACATCATTTCAGATCTGCCCTGATCACACGAGGACATAGATGCCATTGGTATTTGCATAAGGTGCCCCTGAAATGTCCAGTCTTATCAACCAACCGTGAGCTTACGACAGTCAATAATGTGCTTCAGTGACTGCAATAGTGAATATTTATAGCGCAGGGACTGCAGTGCCAGGCTAGTAGTAGTAGTGAGGGTGTGTCTGAATGAACTCACCGCTCGCCTACTGGTATGTTTATTTCGCTCTCTGAGTCTTTGCTCGCCCATGGATTATCGTGATTGTAGCGGGCACAGACCTTGTGTAGACGGGTGAGATTCCGTGAGAGATGCCTTTGTAAACAAGGCCGACATATTGACAAAGCCATTGACATCAAAGTGGGCGAAAATGCGTGTTTTGCCGTCGCCGCCATGCTGTTCCATATTCCGCCGACTACCAGCAGGGTTTCTGAAAGAGCAATGCTATCTTCCAGTAACCAGTTAACGACTTGGAAATACACGGGAGATGGCGTCCCACATATTACCCAGTTGTGTACAGTAACCACTAGGTGGCACCACCATAGTCGAAATAATGCTTAGGACCGACCCCCCCCCCCCTATTTTGCGTATTTGTTTCCCCTGGTCTTAAAGCACGGTGTTGTACTTAATTTACTAATTTGTGTTTTTTTTTTAGCAACATAGGAAAGTTATTTGTAATATTCGTATGGTACCTTATGAATAGCCAGAGCGCTTGTTAGTACGGCATTCCTAGCTTTATCACTCACAGATTAACTTACAGATCCTGTTCTGGCTGATCTAGGCCCTGTAATATATGCATAATAGACGTCTAGACATGTCTGTGATATATGCTAATGAGATGCATAATGTTCCAGACAGTGAGTGAGACAAAGGAGTATGTAAATGAGATGACATCATGGAAAGTTTAGCCAGCGGTTCAGTGAGCCCTGGACGGGAATAAACCATTCAGTATCCAGAAGTCAAAGTGTTCAGACGTTGTACTTTCACATGGTCTCAGATGAGGAAGAATTCCGCCCACTAATACACTGCCGGGTTTGCGGCCGCCTGGTCAGCTTGTCCTCAGCAACAACGCAAGATCGAACTGGAAAACATGGATCAGAGCATATGACATATACGCCACTGCTGCAGGTGTAATATTGAAGGCAGAACGAGTGCAATGCTGCATCTTTCTTCTCGTCGCTGGCGAAGAAGTGCAAAAGCTTTTTGCTAATATGTCCATCGTGCTCGCTGACTGAGACAGGATCGGACCACTCACAGAAGCATTCCAGACATATTGTATAGGCAAGTGCAATTTGATAATAACAAGGTACAAGTATAATTCCCATAATCAAGCTACTGAAACTATGGCCACATACATCAAGAGACAAGACCCAGATCCAGCAGAGGTCAATGTTTTGACAATGAATCTGTTCATCAGTGTCGTTGACCGTGGTGCCGAGCAAGACGCCGAGCTGTGGTATGCGACCGTCCGGGTGAACTGTTGCCCAGTCAAGTTCAAGCTAGACACCGGGTCGGAGGCGAACGGGCTTCCCAGGTTCATTTTCGACAGAGTCGTGCCAGGGCGGCTGACGAACACCCGGTGTTCGTTGGTCACATTCTCTGGGCATCGGATCACTCCTGACGGTGAGGCGTCAGTCGACGTGAATGGCAGAAACTTCAGGTTCCAAGTGGTGCAGAACTGTCAGCCTATTTTGGGGAAACAGGTTTGTGTGACATTGAACCTATTGGCGCGGGTCGGTGAGGTGCACTCTGCCGTGCCGATGAACATTTCCAAGCTGAATGACAGTCCCAGCGCCCAGGCTGAACAGCTGGTAAGCGAATACAAAGACGTGTTTCAAGGTTTAGGTCTGATCAAAGCAAATGCTGTCATTCATGTTGATAAATCTGTACAACCTGTTATAGATCCGCCTAGAAGAATCCCATTTGCAATTCAAAGTAAAGTACGTAGTGAAATTGATCGCATGGTAGAAGTGGGTGTAATAGTTGAGCAGGATGAACCTACCGAGTGGGTTAATTGTATAACTATCATCAAAAAACCAAATAAGATAAGGATTTGTCTGGATTCGACTAAGTTGAACAAAGTGATAAAGAGAGGGCCTTTCCCTACCAAAACAATTGACAAAATTAATGACAAAACTGGCAGATGCGAAATATTTCTCAGTTTTGGATGCAATGACAGGGTATTGGCAAATAGAATTAGATGAGGAAAGTTTGCGTCTGTGCACATTTAACACTCCGTGGGGCCGGTACAGGTACACCCGCTTGCCTTCTGGTTCAAAACAGCTGGTGACATTTTTATTCAGGAAATGCACCGTGTCATGGGCGACCTACCCGGTATCGGGATAGTCACAGACGACATTTTGGTATCTGGGTCAACAGTGGAGGAGCACAACGAGAGGCTCAAGGCCGTGTTGGACCGAGCTAGGTCGGTAAATCTCAAATTGAACGAGACAAAATCTTTGCCATGCAAAACTACAGTAAAGTATGTAGGTCATCAACTTACCCAACAGGGTGCGAAGCCTGATCCAGACAGAATACAAGCAATCGTAGACATGCCAGAGCCACGCGACAAACAAGGTGTCCAAAGGTTCCTGGGCATGGTTTGGTATGTGCATAAGTTCATACCTAACATCTCCGAGATTGCCAAAACACTGCGCATGCTCCTCGCTAAGGATGTGGCGTGGCACTGGCAAACCGAACAGCAGGGTGCTTTTGATAAGTTGAAGGAGAAGTTGAGAACTGCTCCTGTGTTATCTTATTATAATGTAAACAGTGCGGCTGATCTAAGTAGGTCAGGTCAGGTGATGAGGCTGGCAAGCAGGTTAGACCTGTAGTGAGTCAGTCACATTGAATATATATATACACATACACGAACACATGTGCATGTTAGGCTTAAGTATTGTATTTTCAGCTGGATTTGGTGTGTGTGTTGTACTATAATGGACAATTTATCATATGGAGGCTAAGCAGCTGGACAGTCAAAGGACTTCAGTGCCATGGTGCGCTCAGACATTCGCTAGAACCTGTGGTTTAAGCGTTGTGCTATTCATTTTACTGGGTATGTATGTATAGTTGATGGTCATTTTAAAACATTTCATGTTTCAGAAATACTTTGAAGGGGAGATGTAATATATGCGTAATAGATGTCTAGACATGTCTGTGATATATGCTAATGAGATGCATAATGTTCCAGACAGTGAGTGAGACAAAGGAGTATGTAAATGAGATGACGTCATGGAAAGTTTAGCCAGCAGTTCAGTGAGCCCTGGATGGGAATAAACCATTCAGTATCCAGAAGTCAAAGTGTTCAGACGTTGTACTTTCACAGGCCCTATTGTGCCTCTAATGCCAGTTTGTTATGCCAAAAAAACAACTATTTTTTGTACACATATGGAGGTCGACGGTGCCCTGAAGTCATATAATAGTGGGCGTCCTCTCCAATGTCTATTCAGCCTTCTCTCAAATGCTTCTACCGTTGGTGCTTCAACCACTTGGTCTGGGAGACTGTTCCGTGGATCTTTCACTTGAAAGAAAAATGACTGTTTCCTGACCTCAAGTCTGGGCCTCTCCTTGAAGATCTTATGCCGCTGGCCTCTGGTGTTACTGTTTATTTTGAGGTTGAACAAACTTGTTGTGACATCACTGTCATGGACTCCAGTAATAATCTTATAAGTCTCTATCATATCTCCCTTGATCCGACAATATGACAATGTTGGTAGCTTAAGTCTCTTCAGGCAATCTTCTTATGACATCATTCCCAATCCTGGGATCATCCTTATCGGGTGACAGTGTACATTTTCCAGAGCTCCAATCTGCTTAACCAGATAAGGAGCCCAAACTTGATTTTCAAACTCCAGGTGTGGTCTTACGAGAGACTTGTATAATGTGACCAGAGTCCTTTCATCCTTATATTGAAATATATGGTGTATCACACCCAGGATTGAGTTCACCTTGTTGACTTTTGCAGCGATGTGGTGTTCAAAGTTGTGATGCAGCGATGTGGTGTTCAAAGTTCAATTTGCAGTCAATAATCACTCCAATATCCTTCTCCTGGTCAGATTTTGTTAGCGTAGTATGAATATCTCCCTGTGTGCATACGTTGTATCCAGTGTGTATGTAGATCATATCCTGTCGTATCCCCGCCGCGTTAGGGTTTGGATAAGTTTGTTTGTTGCTGTTTTACATCCTAGCAACATCTAAGGGTATATCAGGACAGGGGTGGTTAGGATACGGATGAGGTTAGGATTAGGGTTAGCTGTGAACACTGTTTCATATTATGGTTGGGTCAAAGCTAGTCATGTGACTACCACCGTACTAATAAGTGGTCTGCCTATTCATATGGTCCCATTCGAATAGCCACTGCTTTGATTAAATGAAGCAAATATTATTCCATTCAAGAACATTACTCCTTCAAAAATAGTGGGTAAATATAAAGAGGTGTGTGAATAATATATTGAAAGAAGTATGTGAAGAATATATTTTACTTCTTAATTAATTAAGAATGTATGTGCTCATTTCATTTACCCAGCCTTTCGTCACTTTTTCTAATGGGTTGTTCTTCACACCAATCAGAGAACGTGTATGTAAAATATTCTGATAATAAGCATTGGTGGGGGAATGCAAATGTTCTATTGTGAAACAGGTTTACATGGCCAGGTGCATATATGTGTTTATGTAGTTGCTGGTGGTGCTTGATTGATAGGTAAATAGACATAGTAGTGCTGGCAGGACTGTGTGTAAGGGGCACTCAGAGCCCTACACACTACCCCCTCTGCTAGTCCGGATCACCACACTCAAGCTCAAGGCAGGTTGTGGCCAGGGGAGCCACACAGCTTGGTGGTGGTGGGCAGATCACTGGTAACCATGGGGACCAGGAATGCTGGATCCCTATTGGTAGAGCTAGAAATGCTTGTTTCTCATTGGGAGAATGGGGTGGGGTGATACTCTATACTGAATCCATGTACCATATAAATAATAAACCAGAGGGCTTGACTCTCTCTTCTTTCACACTTTATACCCTTCCTTTCTCTTTGCCTGTATTGATCTCACTATAGCCTGCCTGTACAACCACAGATTCGAGCAGTAGACGTTACATGTATATTTACATTCTCTAGTTCAGTTCGGTGCAGCTCACTCTAGATGCAATAATTTGAGTCGAATATCAATGGCCAGCGACTGAGAAGATCGGTCTTCTAGATTCACTAAAAAGTATGATAACCGGGTAATATGAGGTCACATTGGTCATCCTAAACTGCTATCCTGGGTTGCATGAAGACCAGATTGATTTCCCCCTCCCCCCCCTCCCCCCCAATACACGATTTCCGCGACTAGTGCGACACCTGGTGATAGGCAATGACACTCATGTTGTGGGTCGACAGTGTGTCACTGTGTTGTTTTACACGGAAGATCAAGCTTTTCAATTAATCAATCAATCAATCAATCAATCAATCAATAGGATACAGCTATAATGATGAAAAATGATAAAAAAATTAAGTATGTTTTCTCTATAAATCCACATTTGTGCCGAAAAGACTGTCAGTTGCTCAATATGAAGCCAGCATTAACAGAGCCTCAATTGCCTCTCCACAGACTCTGTGACCCACAAGTCCAGTCTGGATTACGCTCTGTGCATGTGTTACAGAAATCGTGTATAGCCTACAAACTAGGCTCTTGAACGGTGACCAAATAAAATTGCCATTTAGTGTGCAGCGCACAACAGAAATAGCAGGCGATTAAGGGAAATACA
Organism: Branchipolynoe longqiensis; assembly: GCA_030323885.1. Classification (NCBI taxonomy): domain Eukaryota; kingdom Metazoa; phylum Annelida; class Polychaeta; order Phyllodocida; family Polynoidae; genus Branchipolynoe; species Branchipolynoe longqiensis. The sequence continues at coordinate 57,974,756 of CM059186.1, read as the reverse complement.
GTGTGGCGGTTTTATATATATATTTTATATGCAGTAGCATTTCCATTAAATTACATTAATAATATAGATCTACCGTCAGTTGAGATCATTCCTTTAGCACTAGACCAGACAAGCTGGCCGAATCCCGTGCGGGAGGTCAGGAGTTCAATTCCCGATCGAGCCAAACTGATGACTTACAAAATTGATACATGCCAGTCTGACAATCTGACAGTGGGGTATCAGGTCCTGGTCCTGATCTCCCAGTAGGACAGCACTGTAAAGCGCACGAGTGTGCGCTATCACAATTCACTCAGAGGGGCCTTCTTTTCACAAGCAGTGAAAGCAGCTACCATGAATCAATTCAAGAATGCGCTGTACAGGGCCTGGGCCAGAGAAACATTCCTGTATGATTTCGAGGCTGTATACCATTAGAGCTGAGAGCTATGAGCTTTGTATAGGCTACCACAAGCCTGCATCAAAGAAGAGGATAATAATAATAAATAATTTGGTACAGGTCTTGATATAACCTTAGATGTTGCCAATACATAAACCTCCAACAACCAACACATCATAATAAGCACCATATTGACTTCCAAGAATCAATTCAAGCAGTTGAAAGCCCCAGTGCGACCCATTGACAACTGAACAATAACAGGTAGACTAATTCATCTCCAGGAATCAATATTAATTGTTTAGAATGGTTCACCTATGCCAGATTGATTTAATCAAATGAGCTGCTAAGTGGTAGTGACATACATCCTAATGGCTTGTTGTGATTAATGTGGTGCTTCCGCCTATTATATCTGGCGCGTTAAAGTGGTGTGTTTTAGTGTGTTCATGTTGCTGTACGTCCTAGCAACATATAAGGTCATATCAGGACGCGTACCGACTTCCGACAGTGCGTACTCATGACAGGCTGCCGGCAACATGACGCGATATCCCAGTCACGTTATCCTGATACTGTGGTAGCCAGTACTTGCCCTATCCTATTAATGCCGAGCGCCAGGCTAGGTTGCAACAAGTATCAATTTAATGTCATTGGTTTGACTCAGCAGGGATTTGAACTTCCGATCTTCCGCACGGGAAGCTTGCGCTCTACCGATTCGGCCACCGCGTCCGGTCAAGGAGCAAGGGATGTGGTGGTAGTGGGGAAGGGTGTGTGTATGATGGTAAGGACTAAAATTGCAAAGCAACTAAATTATTCTTTCCAAAATATTAAAATGAATCTTTTTATATTGCCTATATGATGATGTCATTTCCAGGCAGCTATGCCAGAAGCCTTGATATCTCAGTTGGAAAAGGGTTTGGCTGAACATCCTAAGATATTCACTTCGATTCCTGAACCTGACCCACTTTCTTTTGTATATTTATTCTTATTTGTAGGTTAAAAATAGAATATTTTGGCAATTATTTTTACTTCACCTGCAAAATATACTAAAGATGAAGTCTAGTTGCACAGATGCCTGGTTTTTGTGCAGGATGAAGGGTTCAAATCCATGTAAATACAAATATATGCTTACATACAATAAAATACATAGCGTGTATAATGTTGTTTTACATCCTATCAACATCTAATGCCATATTAGAACGGGTACTGACTTGTGACAGTGCACACTCATGGTGATTTTATAGTGCTGCCCCACTGAGAGACCAGGCTGCCAGCACCATGACACAATATCCAGTTCGCATTATCATGATACTGTGCTAACCAGTCCTTGTCCGATCCTATTAATGCCAAGTACAAGGCTATGTAGAGACAAGTATCAACGTCATCGGTTTGACTCGGCTGGGAATCGAACTCCGAACCTTCAGCACAGTGTATAATGTCATAAAACAATAAATATATTGAATAGTTAATTTATTATAATATTGTTTCTATTTTGTCGGTTTTTGCACCTGAACCTTTTACACATTTTCTTGAAGATTTAAACTGCCTATCATGGATAAATCTGAGTATACTTGTTTTCATCATGAGACAGTTTGTTGATAGAAAGCACAAGCCTACACTTTTACCGACCTAAGAGATTTTTAACCTCCAACACCACATAGACATGGTATGAGAGCAACCGGCCTTTGATGATTCTGTAAGTTATACACAACAGTGGAAATCCAAATTGGCAGAGGTGGGGAGGAATGGGGAATCGAACCAGCGACTTTCAGATAAGGAGTCTGACCTACAAAAAAGTCAGACACTCTAACACCTCTGCCACAGAGAACACGTAAGAGATTGTAATATGTATACCCAGAGTAATAATGATTATTGATATTAAAACGGATGAATACCATACAACACACGTCATGTAGACCTACATGTACTTGTAAAAAAAGCATGGGTAAGTTATTTATTTAGCTTGTGTTCTCAACCCCCGCCCTCCTCCCATTTTATTTTTTATAATAAATTGGCGGCAAAGGATACCTTGTGTGCTCTATGCACTTATATTTTTACATTTGGTTATACAAGTTGTCTTCAAATGTAAATTTCAGCCAACAAATATGTGAACGATGGCATTTCAGAAACCCCTGATCTGGGATTAGTTTTGAGCACTTTTCATTCGGGGAGAAATAACCCTTTGCTAACTACTAGGAGACGTGGCCTGTTGTACCTTTAAAGAGATCTACTTTAACTCAGCTGAGGATCGATCTTATAACCGCAAACATGGGAGGCAGATGTTCTAATGATTAAATGAACAAAGACACTGATTGTGTTTTGGAACTATTGTTTAGTGAACATTTCTTAATAACGTGTAAATATATGAGATATAATACAATAGAGGATGTATGTAGTGGACATGATAAATACATTAAACTTATACAAATAAAGGTGTTTACACGAGTAGGGGCATAGTGCCAAATAGACTATGTACATGTAGATGGAATGACTTTACGTTAACGTCATGGAAGGATAAATACAGTGATATATACATAGATAAATACACAAATATGTACACAATACGTCTTGGCGGTGCATTTAGCCAGACTTAGGGTGAGTGGACACCTTCCACTAATAGTCACTCCGTGCTTCCTTTCCTCTAAATAAAACACGTATTCCAGCATCAGTTCAAAGCTACCTTCAACGGCAGTTACTCGGGTTCTTAAAGGTACATATTCTGATGATTTTTGTGTCTCTGCTATAAATGAATTACGTTTGATCGTTATTATCTATGTTACGATAGTTATTATCTATGTTAAATTAGTTTGATCCTGATACTGTGGTAGTCAGTCCTTGTCCTATCCTATTAATGAAAGGATAGATGAAATATATGTGATGTATAACGAATTATGCAAGTATAAAGATACGTAAGGGTTAATTATTACTTATTTGTTATACTCCGTAAGACCAACAGTGTACACGTGGCTCCACCTACCCACCTCTCCTCCACCGGATGTAGACCAGTGTCAGTCGCATTGGAGGATATATATATATATATATATGTGTGTGTGCGGAGTGCCCGCACCTGTGCGTGCACCCGGTGTGGCGGTTTCAGCGTGTTCCCGTGCTCAGACGTGTACCTCGCTTCTGCGCATGCATCAGAATCTAATAAGCAAGTGCGTCATCGATTAACACTACCCGGGCGCCTCGGGTCATCCGAGTGGTCAGAATTTCAAATAGAACACGGCGAGTGGAGTCGACAAATACACGTGCCGTGTGCAAAAAAAGAATAACTTAGATTAATTAAATGGAAATATAGGTAAACTAGGCCATCATAAAATACTTTAAATCCTATTTTGCTGTAGTTTTATCGGTTATTAAAAAAAAAAAAAAAAATTGTCCACCCGAGCACGGAGAAGCGTATTCAATTATTCGACCCGAGTTTGTAGGATGTGCGCATGCGCCAATAAGTGGCTCGGGTGACCCGAGTTGATACGAAATCTGCGCATGCGCAGAAGCAACGGAACACGGCTGAGCACGGGAACAAGCTGAAACCGCCACACCGGGCGGAACATGTATGGAGAATTTCATAAATAAAGGACTTGCTATACATCGACTGAAGCGTACAGACGTTCTTCTTACATGGTGTCAGATGTCAACTACTGATATGGCACTGACAGGCCTAAAGCCTCCCGGACCACTAATATTAGACACAAATGCAAGCAGTAACTGGAAAACCTGGTACAGGGCCTACAGAATATATGCGACAGCCACAGGAGTAAAAGCGAAACCGGAAGATGTTCAGGGCTGCGTGTTCCTGCATGTGGCAGTCCATGAAGCCCACAAAGCATATGACAACTTGGACTTGCCACCCAAGGATGAAGACAAGATAGAACCGCTAGCCGATGCATTTCGGAGGTATGGTATCGGTCAGGGAAACATCATTATAACCCAATTTCGATTCAACACTCATAACCAAACTTCCGAAGACACCACTAAGTATATCACTGCTCTCAGGTGACAAAGTATCTGAGTTAGAGAGCTGCAGAAACATTTCAAATATAATATAGGCCTTCAAAACAAATATATTCTGATAAAGCACTTTAAGACCTTTACTTTGACATATGAGTAGACTTAATAGGTCAAGTAGAAGCAAAGTTATTATATGTTTTGTGCCTGGAAAATAGGCTATTTATCTCATGGCAAGTGCATTGGTTTAGAGGACAGGAATTTTGACCTGAGTAGCATCCAGATGCCAAGAAACCAACATGGCAAACTACAACAAACCAAAATCTTGATGCATAAAAAGTTAATTATCTCTAAGACCGCACAACAAAGAAACAAACCGCCTGGCACACAAACAGATCAAATGTTTACCAATCAGATTATATTAAAATTATATGAGGGCCATTTACAGATTAGCGGGCACGAGCACTGAGTTGGGTCACTTTTGAGTTCTTTTCTCAGTTCAACTTTCAAGTATTTCTTCCTATAAAATTACATTCCCAAATGTTTGTATCCTAAACATTCAAATTTTCACTCCAAGGTTTGTATTGCAAATGAATAAAATATAAGAAAAACAATGTTTTATATGGGTTGTTTGCGACTTTATCCTATGGGACGATGCGTGAGGACTCGTGCACGTGGATTTGCAAGTGTCTATCTGAGTGTGAGTATGGTCCAATGGAGGAAACGTTATTACGTGACCGAATAGTAGAAGGCGTTTGGAACAGGGAATTACAAAACAAGTTACTTCAAACAGCTGAGAGAGACTTCACTCGACAAAAATACATGGAAATATGCCAGTTGAGTGAGTACAAAGCCGGACATTTGAACGAAAAGCCCAAAGACCACTTAAAAGAAGTAGACGCCATCTCCAGAAGCGCCAGTGCACGTGCTGGCAGGCCCACAAAGATGCCATCTTGTAAGCCATGTGGTCCGAACAACAACAACAGGGCCAGCATATGATCACCATAGGGAAGTATGTGGGGCCCGTGGCAAAACATGTAATCACTGCCGCAAACTAGGACACTTCGAGAGTGTATGCAGAAACAAGTCTACACCAGTGAATGAAATACCTACAAATCACCCAGACACCACGTGCAACATCGGACAAAAAGGAGCAGCAGCGGCGTCAAGTGTGGACAGTCTGGAGGTGGACTTATTCGTCGGCACAATCGATAACGATCAGGACGATTGCACCGGACTGTGGCACAAAAATGCTCTTGTGGAGGACCAGGACATAAGTTTCAAGGTGGACTCTGGATTGCAGGCCAACCTGATCCCATGCGAGATCTTTAACAAGTTGAAGGAGACAACACCGATGAAGTCGAAATGTTGGCTTATTACCTATTCGGGGCATCGAATTGTTCCGGATGGCGAGGCGATCCTAAACACAAATGGGCACAAGATCAAGTTCGAGATCGTTCAAAGCGGGCACCCCATATTAGGACAAAAGGCGTATATCCAACTGGGAATCCTCGCCAGGATTGATGAGGTGTAAAAAACAACGGTCACTGGGACACAGTCGACAGGATCCTGCAGCAAACAAGCAGATGAACTGGTGAGCCAATATTCCGATTTATTCTGTGGCCTTGGCCTGATCAAACAAATGCTGTAATCTATACCAATCCGCATGTAACGCCAGTCATAGATCCACCAAGACATATCCCATATGCTATTCAGGGTCAAGTTCATGATGAAATAAAACGAATGATAAAATTAGGGGTCATTACCGAACAGCATGAGTCAACCAAGTGGGTCAACTCAATAACAATTGTCCATAAGCCACACAAATCACGCATATGTTTAGACCCCACAAAGCTTAACAAGGCAATCATGAGAGGCCCCTACCCCAGCCGCACTATAGATGAAATAATAGCAAACACCACTCATGCTAAATATTTCTCTGGGTTAGATCCCAAGTCAGGGTACTGGCAGATCCAGCTAGATGAACAAAGCTCACATCTCTGCACTTTCAACACCCCATGGGGGTGGTATAGATATACTCGGCTGCCTTTTGGCATTAAGACAGCAGGGGATATCTTTATCGAAGAAATTCAGTGGATACTAGGGGATCTGCCAGGAGTAGGAGTAGGAGTGGTAACAGATGATGTACTAATATACGGGGCCACAGTCGAGGAACATGACCACAGGCTTAAGTTAGTACTGGAACGCGCAAGAGAAATAAAGGTGAAATTAAATGCAGACAAATCGAAAATCTGCCAAAAACAGGTGTTGTATGTTGGTCATCTCCTCACTCAAGAGGGAGTGCGAATAGACCCTGCTCGAGTACAAGCAATAGTCGGCTTGCCCATGCCACACAACAAACCCAGTGTAAGGCGATTTCTTGGCATGTTCGGGTAAGTACATAAGTTCATACCGAACATGTCAGAAATCGCCAAACCTTTATGGACAGTGTTGGCAAAAGACGTGGCGTGGCACTGGCAAGTCAAACAAGAATCCCTATCCTATGAAGCCCCAGTCACACCTACCCGGACGAGCCCTGGATTTTGAGCCGGACCACCCCCGGACCAGTCGCCTGGACTGTCCCGGACAGTCCCAGATAAAATTGCTATTTTCATCATTTTTTGCCTCGCAGTCACACGTACCCGGCCAGTGCGATCCGAGGGTGGACCGGGGCCTGTCCGGGCTGTCCGGGGGTGGTGCGGGGCTGTTTCGCTGCTACTACTACTACTACTACCATGCCGGATCGAGCCCGGATGCCCCCGACTGCCCCAGATATTAAAAACATTTTAAAACATCCGGGGCAGACCCCAGACCAGCCACGGATCATGCCGGATCACCACGGACGAGCCACAGATCACCCCGGATCGCCACAGACCCACCAGATGACGGTCCGGGGCTCGTCCGGCCTCTGATCCGGGTAGGTGTGACTGGGGCTTTAACGCCGAGCGCCAGCTAGATAGTGACAAGCATAAATTGAAAGTCATTGGTTTGACTCGACCGGGAACCGAACTCCCGACCTGCATAGGCCGCCGTGCTAAGTGCAGACATCTTGAGTGAACAAGGGTTCATAGCAATTTTGACATATGAAATTCCAGGATTTTCAATGACAAATTATTATTCTGATTCTGACCATTTGATTTATTCAATGCGTATTTTGTCAAGCATCAAGAAGACCGATATTACCTGTTCCGAGATGATATCAACCTACCCGAGTACACCATTATAATCACAATGTATTTCAACCTGCCTACGGGTTACATAGCTGCCAACATTTGAAAATGGAAAAGAGTAATGATTTTCACGTGAATCGCGGACTATGGCCCATATATATATATTTAAATAGTTTTCCGTGTTTGATAGTGCTCAAACATCATAGGAATGTGATATAATTACATATTGTGTTCCCAAACTGTTTAAAAAAACACTTAAAGCTAGTAAAAAAATATACAAGTATATTATTATGTACATAATGAAAGTTTCAAGATATTATTTCCAAATAAATTTTATTTCAGGTATATAATAATAATATTGTAACACAATCAACATTTTCAGCTTATATTCAAAATAACATATTATATTTCAGTTATGTATCATTAAAGTCATGGTTTACAAATATTTCACAGTGGACAGGCTTGAATTATTTACAGTCTATCAGAGCAGCACACTATCGGGACAAGTGGAGAACCATTGCATCCAACCCTCGACTAGAGGACGGAACTATTCATTGATTGATCATTAAAGTTGCAGGGTCCGATGAAATATTTATTTTTCAAAACCAAAACATGTATCTTAATTTGATTATATATATCCATCTTAGATATTGGTGCATTAACAAGTGATTTGGTACAGCATATATAGAATAATCAGTGAATTTACTACCTCATCCTAATTTGAGAAACCCATCACACAAGGAAGCCATTAATCAATTAGGTCAATCTCATGGCCTCAGTAGCCCTGACCCTCATTCCAAGTACCTAGTCAGGTTCCAGGATGTCCAGTGGTAGTATTGCTGGCACCATAGCCTGGGTTGATATAAAGTTGCATGGAATTTTGTATTAAATAATTGTTACAGATCTAAATAAGAGTAATAATTATGTATATTATTATCCAGGAATAATACATTTGATAATCATTAGGTCAGCCCACATCACTTCACATGCCAAGAAACAAATGCACCATCGGTAGAAAAAAAAGGTACCCAGGCTATATTTGATTTAGGTCATTCCACATCACATGGTCATTACGACATGTTAATACTGGTCATAGCGAGAGGACTTTTGGAAAGCTTGTCGAAAGTATTTTGTGTTCTTTCAGCTCAAATTGCTTCAAAACTAGTCAGTTTTCATCAAAATGACTCCGGACTAATGATTAGTAGCTCATAACAATCAATTTGAGATATTTATCTAAAAAATAAGACAAAAATTCAAGCACCATCGGACCATGCAACTTTAAAGTCACTTATGTTATTAAAGTTTATTTATCTTTAAGTTTTTACTAGGATAATTGACGATTTATCGTAATAGTTCAAATTACGGGCATAGTGGCGTAATGAGAGACAGAAAATCGTAATGATACTGCAGAAATCATAATGGTTGGCAGCCATGGGGTTATGATTTCTTTCTTTTAATAAATGTATGTTACTAGGAAATCACAAAACCCCCCCTGGAAATTGCAAACCCCCCATGCTTTGTAGCATTTATCACCCCAAGCATGGCAGCTATATGTTTGATTTTGAACTTTTACCAGCTCTGGGGGGATAAAATAGATTCAAGAAAGATCCATTTTACTGTTGAAGGTGGTGTAATCACCGCATTTGAAGTTGATCTTTGCTGCTCTTTCTGATTTGAGGTCAGCATAGCAGTTTATGTTGAAACGTAGACAAGCGTGGTCACTGAGAAAAAGACCAGGGAGGTACTTCAGGTTACTGACCATACCATCTTCATTGCTCAGGATTAAGTCAAGCGTGTTAGGGGTGTTGCCCATATGGTATCTTGTGGGTTCAGTCACATTGTAAAATTTTCCGATATTTGAGATATGGGATATGGAATATGGAGAACTACTCTATAATAAATTGCAAATAGTCTATATTATGATAGATGGTTTGTAAAACCAAAGGCATATGAGGTATATGTGGAGTTGGTGATCCAGCACTAATTAAAGATAGAAATTGTATATCAATATAGATAGTGAGAGCGGGTCACTTCTTGACCTGAGAGAGGGTCACTTCTTGACTTGTGAGAGAGTCTTTGGAACTCTCCTCACATACCCCCTCCCCTCCAAGTGTTATTTATGGATCACTGCACACCAGATACAACAGGGCAATGTAGCCAGATCTAACCATGCCTTGGTTACAAGGATATTGAACCCTCATTGGTGGATAGAGGAATGCCTGTTAGTGATTGGAAGACTGGATCATGTGATCACCACCATCTTGTTTCTTGAAACTATATATACAATAAATGAGGGCGTCTCACTCTCCTACCTTTCACTCTTTATCTACTTTCCTTCCTTGCCTGTAGTGATTTCCTATTAGCCTATCTACACCCCTCAAACCGCAAGCCGTCGACTGTACAACATGTTGGAACAAGCAAAGTCTTAAATGGTTTCTATGAACTGCTCTCAGTGTAGTGGTTGTTGCCCGCTGTGGTAGACCAGTTTCTGCAGTCTATTTCTTTATAATTGAAGTCTCCAACTATCACGAGGTGGGATGAACTGGTCTCTGCTGCATATCTTATGAGGTGGCATAGTTTGACAGTGCTGGTACTCTTGTTTCCTGAGGGGCTGCGATATATACATCTGAGCAGCAACTTGTCTCTGCCCTTAAGCTTCACTTCAAGCCAGAATTGTTCTGAGAAGTCACTGTCTCCAATATTGATTTCTGCTACGTTGATAGTTGTGGACACATGGACAGAGATGCCTCTTATTCCGCTGTTTCCCAGGTCTGGCTGGCTTGGGGTAAAGTTGTAGTGAGGGGAGTATCCAGGGATTATGTTCCTTTCTTCAGCTAGTGGCAGTACCTAGGCTTTTGGGATGGTTTCCGTGATCGAAATTATATCGGGTTCGTTCTCTGCTCATCTCTCTTGTTGGGGAACTGGTCAGCATTTGTGTAGAACATGTTCAGTTTGCTTGGATGATGGGCGTTGCCCGGTGCTGTAGCCGTGCCAGTCCCTCCAGTTCCATGGTTTGGTTGTCACTGGGTGTTTGTCTGGACTCCAGACCAGGATGCCTGGGGCTCCACGGGGTGATTAGCTGTCACTGTTTTTAAAATAACCGATATAACTACAGAAAAATGGAACTTAAAGTCTTTGTATAAACATAGACACTAATATAGTCTGTACTAGACTACTAAATGACTGAAACGTACAATCCTCCAAGCATTGTTTATCCCATCATTACTAACAACCTACTTACTCAAACTACTTCATGTAGTCAAAAAACACACCTGAGGTATTAACCTTTTAAGCATACCCCTATAAGCTGACCACACTCTATCTAACAGAATAAACAAACCATTCTACTAACACTCACTCCATCTCAAAATGTTAACTCCAACATGATAGTTTTGCAGTTCACAACATAGTAGACATACAAACCTATGAAGGGAAACTATGCACCTAACCACTCCGTAATGTAAAGGTCTAATCAATACACATGTACGTATCAAGTGTGTAGGAATACAACATATAACTGCTATTTTTGTATGTGAATTGTCAAACTATACCATATGTAAGTCTTTGAATGTTTGATATTGTTATTTCAGCTGATTTGGGCTAGCTGCTGGTGACGATATCAGACTACATGTGCATATATTGTAAATAACTGTATTGTCACATGGCTGGAAGACCAGTGCCACGGCACTGACAAAAGGCTTTATTCAATGAATAAACTATATTTCCAAAAAAAAAAAAAAAGTATTGTATGATTGCATAGTTTAGTTATATTTCCATTTCATTAAAGCTGCATAGTCCGATGAAAGCATAAACTTTTCACAACCAAAATAATCCTTTTGATTTGATCCTACATATCTAACTTAGATACTGATGCACTTATTAAGCATTTGTCGCAACATAGACTGGGATACTGAGTCAAGATAATCGAACCTGGTTCTGCAGATGTCTATGGTGAGAGTTTTAGCATGGTTACCAACATTAATTTTATATGTTGGCACTTCAAATACCTCCAAATTTAGCCACTTCAAATAAATGTTACTTCAAACTAAATTAATGTACATTATAACAATCAAGTTAATATATTTATCTAAGAAAAATTACAGAAGCTCAAAACCATGGAACTATCCAACTTTAATCTGGGTTAGTAAAAAAAGAACGCATTAAAAAATCACGTAGGACTTGTACTGATAGCTGTTATCCTACAGGTACCAGCGCAAATGTGATGTCATCGCTCTTAGCACCCCCAGCCAAGACGTGGGTTACTGGGGTCGGGTCGTTTTGTACACGGCACGTGTATTTTTGGACTCCACTCGCGGTGTTCTATTTGAAATTCTAACACCTCGGGTGACCCGAGTGGTCCGGGCCGTCATAATCGAATACGGCCGTGGAGTCAACATTTTCAATACTAGACAGCAGGCCCTACTTCGCGAAGTTTCTAACTGATTCAGTTCAAATTCAAATTACTTTTTCAATTCTGTGAATCAATCACATGTTCATGATATTTTGGGCTGACTTGTTATGCCACCATGCTGCAACATCTAGCTTGTGTTGAAATATGTCCAATATTAATCTACGAGTAGTTAGGTAAGAAGGGATTTATCTGGGCCTAAAAAAGTACCTTAAAAAAGTATTCCACCTGTCACTCCCATTTCTGAGAAAAAACGTGTCCAATGCGCGTGGGTATTACAGAGTTAGAGCCTTCATACGCGGGAAGTAACATCACGAGGTGCAATCTCACAGATGAAAAAGAGCCATTTTAATAATTCCACGCCGTTGATCTCACGACGGGAGCGCATTGACTGGAGTGGGGGCTCCCATTACATTAGGGCGACACCAGGGGGCGGCTGAGCCGGCCAAGACCAGGGGGCGCCACCGCTCAGTCCGTTCCCCCCGCCGACAGGCGTCAGGCGCCAACAGGACTTAGGCGCCACTTAGAGCTGAAGATGGGCATCATCAGTTAATGTGCCCGCCTAATTTGTCAGCTGATCCCCGCAAGATGGCGTTAACCCACGCGCATGCGCTAAGCCTGGGCGGGGCGGCGTGTCGGGGTGTGGCCTCGGCGGCGGGACGCCAGGCGGCTTAGGGAGAAATGTATTAATTAGTTTAATTAACGCCTCGTTCTGGAGTGGGCGGCGGATCTGTAGGGCCGGGAAGTGTAACTAAGCTGTTCGGTATATGTCAACATACATTCTCTCACGCCGCGATGTATTACTATGCCCGCAACACCTCCGATAAGACCTAAACTGCCCATTTGCGTTAAGGTTTAACGTCCAGCTTTGAGTGTGCACCCTAAGCTCGCCACACCTCCCATACAATTCACGCACTAGCGGTGGTCACTAACCGATAGATTGCCTGACAGCTCACATATACCATTTCTCGAACGGCCTGATTCGTTTTTTAAATGTCTTGCGATGCGAGTCTTAAGCACTAAAACTGAGTTTTAAGTCGCGAATCGGAAGCATTAGCAGTCGGTATATGTGTGTTGTCCCTGTTGTCAGTTTTAGTCGGGAAACGGGTCGCGTCGGGCAGACAGTTTTAGCATGTGAATCATATACGGGAGGTGTGTGCCAGGCATAAGTATTAGTCCCACATGACAATGACAACAAGTGAGTAGTAGCGGCAGACATCGGTTTATTCATGGCTATATTAAATTAAGGCACATGGAGGACTGTAGCGTTAATCATTGCCACAAAATGAAGATGAAAAAGAAATCTACCACAGGAGTGGACATAACCCACTAGATACACAGGGAGGAACACGATGGGTGGATTTAAAAAAATCAAATTTAATTACTCTGAAAAGCAAGAATAATAGATACAAACGTTATTCAAATGGGATAGGCCTACCAAACAAGAACAATAGATATAAACGTTATGCAAATGGGATAGGCCTACGAAACAATGTTTGCGTAGTGTCCCCCCCCCACGCCGCCACCCCCCACCCCCACCCCCCGTTGATTCACTACCAATTGGTGATATGTAATATGTAGAAATGATTTGATAAATACATGAATATTGTGTAAGGATATATAGCCTAATTGTATACGAGAACCTTTCAAAGCACATATAATACATGCTCGACCAGCATCTCATTAAAAATTCATCGTTGTGTCACCTTGATCACATCCAACTAAGTGAGTCCGTTCACTAACAAAACATGACAAATACAGCTGTACTTATTCTCAAGCCCCAGTCACACGAGGCCTGCGTTCACTTACGTTCGATCCGCGAGCATTTTGCAATTAAATTACGGCCATCTTACGACCACCTTACAACTAATCGCCGAGTGCTCTGCAAGCGATCACCGACTGATCGCCGACCATTTCGGCCCTTTTTGGTCGCAAGAAGGTTGTCGCTGCAGCACCGACAATCTCCTTGTGGCCTCTGGCGTCTCGCCGATCGCCGACCGATCGGCATCGTTCGCCGACCCATCGCCGACCGATCTGCATCGTTCGCCGACCCATCGTCGACTGATCTGCGATCGGTCGGCGGTTGGCGACCTTGTTGCGTCACCACGGCGACCTGCCGGCGACCTTAGTTACGGTTGGCGACCAGTCGGCGACTCTGTTGCGTTACGGCGGCGATCTGGCGGCTACCATATAGGGTATGCACTGACGTCACGCTAAACGGAAGTGCGGCCATTGTGGCGATAGTAACCACAATAATAAACACACTGTCACACTGCAAACTCAATGGCTATGAGCAATCTTCACACAGAAAAAGTGAAATATCTCCAAAACCACACCACCTAGAAACAAATCGCTTGGTACACATATAGAAAACATGTTTACCACAAATATTATATTAAATTGATAAGGTTAGGTTTCTGGATTTCTCTTAATTTTGAATGAAATATACGTTTTGCACTGCGCTTACCGGCAAACAGCGTTGGCGGACTGTCGCCGCTTGGGCGCTGCGAGGTCAGCGCCGTGACGCAACAAAGTCATCAAAATGCTGTCTGCGATCAGTCTGCGACCGGACAGCGACCAGAATAAACATTCGCCAATCGTTCGGCGACCGTTCGGCGACCGCTCGCCATCCTTTCACGCACAAAACAAGCGCGGTCGCCGACCGTTCGGCGTTCGTTCGTGTCCGTTCGACGACCGTTCGGCGTGCGTTCGTTGAACGGTCGCCGAACGGACGAAGACCAAGGTTTTAATAGTTTGTAACAAATTGTTTAATTTTTGTCACAAGGAACTCGCAGACTTTTGGTCGCAAAGTGACCGTAAGCGAACGCAGGCCGTCGTGTGACTGGGCATTAATTGTCACTAGTCATAGTTTGCATACCTAGAAGAAATCTATGCCCACATAACTCTTTAGCACCTAACCCGTATTGTTGGTCTCTGTGACTAAGATGTGACTAAGCAAGATGTGGCTATTAGGGTAATTTAGCCCTAATAACCCTCCTCAGCTGTTTGAGTCACATACCTCAGGGAATATTTAGACAGTTGGACAATTCTGACACTACAGGTTTGTAATACTAATAGGTTCCATTAAATTTACTTAGTACAGTATTCTCTTCTCTACAGCAACTCATTGTAAAGTTTGTGTATCTCTGAACAATTGATGGTATTAAATTCTATGTTGTATTAAGATAGAGTTTACATTAGATTAAATTGGAGTAGTTGTCAGAGAACTTCTACACATATTCTTTATATATATATATACTGTCAACTATCTACTTCTAAAATCACTTGTTAGACTCAGTATCTGAAATATCACACAAGAAGACACAATATTGTACTCACATAGTTTAATCCAAACTAAAGTTGACACAATCACATGTTAATTGTTATACACATATCTGGACTGCGGTGGGGTGTGAAGAAGTGCGCATCTGACCGACCCCTTTATTGGACGTAGGCTGGTGGTGGTGGTGAGAGAGAGTATGCATCTGACCTGCACCCCTATTTATATGTGACGTAGGCTGGCGGTGGTGGTGAGAGAGAGTACGCATCTGACCTGCACCCCTATTCATATGTGACGTATCTTTCTTGTACATGGCACCCATTTGCTTGCAGAGTAATGTATAAGGTAGATATCACATAGAAACCCCTTTTCTGTGCAATAGTACCTTTATTACTTTGCAAACACATTAATAATATTTATCACCTCTATATCATTATATGCACATACAACATGCTCTTACAATATTATTTAGTTACCCCAAAATTCCGAAATATTTTACAACATGTTGAATAAGTTTGCCAGCATCTAAGTTAGATATACAGAGTAAAATCTGGATAAGTGTTCCGGTTTAGAATCAGTTCCGACTCAGACATTCTCCACTTTACTTCGGTTGTTGCGAGAGTTTTAGTTGCTTCAAACAAATAACAGCGAACTACCGAATCGTATGACCCCCCCCCCTCTCCCCCAGTCCACACACACATGCACCTGCCGCAGCACCGTGTGCCCTGTCGTAGCTGGATACACACGATGCACACCGGCCTTATGCTGCAATATATGTATCATGTGTGCAATATGTTGATATATAGGACACCACCTATGTGAGGTGAAGTTGACTTGACTTCTGGGTTGTTTGTAACCTTACGACGGTTACTGGTTGCAGAACTGCAACATTATAGAGAGGCTCCGATAAATCGGCCCAATCTTTGGTTGAAGAATATTCTTCTGGTGGGATGGTTGTAGAAGCTGGGGGATGTCTTTACAACAATTAAACGACGAGTCGTTGGGGCGGTCCAGATCACTCCGGTCTGGCGGTAGCACAGCACTTGTATCCAGCAGACAGCAGCAAGGGTTTCGAGGAAGGGTGGGTAAAGATAGGTCCAGCGGTGGTTCCTGCAGCGAGAACAAAGCGAGAAACATAAAGGTGAAGGGCCCCACCAAAGCACACATCTCCCCTGGTCAGGGTGAGGAGTATGCCTGGGAGAAAAAAAAGGGTAGAGTCTAGGAAAGAGAAATGAGTAGAGTTGAGTCAAAGGACCGTGTCTATTTGCTCTATGGTGACCAGTCGGCGAGCCAAAGACACAGACAGAGTAAGAGTAGAAAGTGAAATGCTGGCGGGCTCCCCCTCCTGGAACTCTTTTCACACATATCAAGGAGGAACAAGGCCAGCGGAGAGGAGATAGAGAGAGGTGTGGACGAAGTGCTGTCCGGAGAGCAAGTCGAGGTGGAGTTGGATGAAATAAGATGACAAAGGAGGGAGATGCTTAATTTCATGGGTTTTAGCAGAAGATACAAGTTTTATCGTTTCCATCATTCTAGCTAAGAACTGGCATGAATAGAGGTTGGACATTTTGTATCAGCTTAGAAAAGTTAAAATGTTTTAATTGTTTGTATTACCTTTGTTAATTAATCAGAGGTGGGGGGATTTCAATCACGAACAATTGGTTGTAAAATAAACTTCAATTCCTCTGATCCTTGCCCTATCCTAACAATGCCGAGCCCCAGGCTAGATAGCGACAAGTATCAAATTGTATGTCATCGGTTTGACTTGGCTAGTTTCAAACCCCACACATTCGAACCCCACCTTCTACCACATGCGAAACGCGTGCTCATTCGGTCATCCTGTCTGGCTTTGATGCTAAAGAGCCAGTAATTTTACTATCAGAAAATACCTTGAAAAAGGTTATGATAGGTCATTCCATATGAATATGAATAACATTATTTTGGTACTGGTACCTCATGTTTAAATTGTCGTGTTTTCCTATCAATGCAACAGTTTAATGACACCATTACCTTTTGGGAGGTTTAATAAGCATGATTTTACTACCTTACATTTGCTTAAAGAAACCTACAAACAATGTTGTTCCTTTGTGACAATCCCTCTGGTCACACGCATGCATTTCTCCAACCTTTAATATAGCACCATGTGTCGTACACGCAGCATGCCCCTAGTGGCGTGTGTAGAGACGAAGTGTGTGTATATCCTTAAAGAGGTTAAGTCGGGCGTGAAGATAATGGTATGAGCGTGTGTGACTCGGAGTGTGACTTCAACCCACACACCCTACCCGCCCCGCCCCGCCCCGCCCCGCCCCGCCCCGCCCCGCCCCGCCCCGCCCCGCCCTCCGCCCCGCCCTGACACATACCCCGCACCATACTTCCTGGATAAAATATCCACCCTTCTCCCCACTAGTAGGGGTGAATAACAACCTTGTTTAAATCTAAGCAAAAACAGCTTTGGTACAAATCAACTCTAAATAAGCTTTGGATGTTATTGTTCCAGTCCTCACTGCATATTTGCTGAAGTGAGAGACAGAGAGCGAGAGAGAGAGAGAGAAACAGCCATTGGATGCATGGTGTCTATTCGATCTTTAAAGTCTATTCTGCATTTCAAAAGTAGCAGGTTATAACATAAGAGATTAACATGTGAACACTATATTTAGCAAATTGATACAGTCATATTCATAGCCTAGCCTTCCGACGTGATCTCTATGGGGCTTTTATGAGCCTTGCCACCGAGAAAGTGCTGCAGGAGTAAAACTGCATACAGCCAAACAAATACCACACCCACACCCCTTTTCCCAGTCCGAGTTTTGCTCCCTGTGTCGCCCTCGCCTTATCCCCGCCCATGTGCCTTACCGAATTAGGCTCAGCTACATCTCCCTTCCCTCCTCCCCGCATCCCCTGTCCATGCCCCGCCTCCATTCTTCCCCTCTTCCTACTTACTCTCTATCAAGCCCCGCGCCCCCACCCCAACCCCCAAGCCGCCAAGCTGTCCGCTCCATCCTCACAACTGGTCTCCCATCATGCTCTCCACCCTCTAGATAAAATATTCACCCCTATTCACAGTAGTGGTAAATGACAGGCATGTCTAAGTCAGAGCAAAAACTATAAGTGGTATAAAAGAGGTGGAGCTTCGTGTTCCATCATCCGGTGTTTATTTATATTGAAGTTGAGTTGATGAAATAGGAGAGAGTGCAAATAAACAAACTATGGCAGCCACTGAATGCTCTTGATAATGTGGCTGTCACACTACGACGACAAGGGGGTGATGACAGCCCGGCGACTGGGATTTTGTGAAATCCCGACGACCTATACAAATTCGGGCTAAGTTGGACGACAATCGGACGACATCCGGACGACATCGGGACAACAGACGGGACGACAGCGGGACGACAGTGTCTGTGTGTCTGTGTCTGTGTCTGTGTGTGTGTGACTCTGTGTCTCTGTGTGTGTCTCTGTGTGTGTGTCTGTGTCTCTGTGTGTCTGTGTATATGTGTGTGTCTGTGTCTATGTGTGTCTATGTGTGTGTCTGTGTGTGTGTGTCTCTGTGTGTGTGTCTGTGTGTGTCTGTGTGTGTCTGTGTGTGTGTCTGTGTGTGTGTCTGTGTCTCTGTGTGTGTGACTCTGTGTCTCTGTGTGTGTCTCTATGTGTGTGTCTGTGTCTCTGTGTCTATGTGTGTGTCTGTGTCTATGTGTGTCTATGTGTGTGTCTGTGTGTGTGTCTGTGTCTCTGTGTGTGTGTGTCTGTGTCTGTGTCTGTGTGTGTCTGTGTGTGTCTGTGTCTGTGTGTGTCTGTGTCTGTGTCTGTGTGTGTGTCTGTGTCTGTGTGTGTGCCTCACTCTCACTCTCAGTCTGACTCTGACTCTGACTCTCACTCTCAGTCTGACTCTCACTCTCAGTCTGACTCTCACTCTGTTTCTGTGTGTGTCTCTGTGTTTCTGTGTGTCTCTGTGTCTCTGAGAGTGAGAGTGAGAGTCAGACTGAGAGTGAGAGTCAGAGTGAGAGTGAGAGTCAGACTGAGAGTCAGAGTCAGACTGAGAGTGAGAGTCAGACTGAGAGTGAGAGTCAGAGTCAGACTGAGAGTGAGAGCCAGACTGACAGTGAGAGTGAGAGTGAGACTGAGAGTGAGAGTGAGAGTGAGACTGAGAGTGAGAGTGAGGCACACACAGAGACACAGACACACACACAGACACAGACACAGACACACACAGACACAGACACACACACAGAGACACATACACACACAGACACACACATAGACACACATAGACACACATAGACACAGACACACACATATACACAGACACACACATATACACAGACACACAGAGACACAGACACACGCATACACACACAGACACACACATACACAGATACACACACATACACAGACACACATAGACACACATAGACACATACACACATAGACACAGACACACAGAGACACAGACACACACACAGACACACATACACACACAGACACAGACACAGACACACACACAGAGACACACACACACAGACACACATAGACACACATAGACACACATAGACACAGACACACACATAGACACATAAACAGAGACACACAGAGACACATACATGGAGAGAGAAGCAACTACAGCTTAACGACAAGACGACAGTGCCGCGACAGTGCCGCGACAGTGCGACAGTGCCGCGACAGTGCCGCGACAGTGCCGCGACAGTGCCGCGACAGTGCCGCAACATCGGCTGTCGGCGAAGTTTTTCAACATGTCCAAAACACCCACGACACCCCGGCGACAGTCGAGAAAGAGTGGAGAAACTGGAGGTGTCGCGGAGGTGTCACGGCGACACCTGCGCGACACCTGCGCGACAATCGGCGACAATCGACGACAGACCGGAAGTCGCTGTCGCAAGGCTGTCGTCGCCCCTTGTCGTCATAGTCTGACTGCTACATAAGACTGTTTATGGTGCAGTCACACTAAGACGCTTCTCCCCGCGACCAATCAGCGTTGAAAATAAAATCTTGCGCGTCGAGAAATGTCCAACTTTTCGGCGGTTTGGGGAAAAAGTTTGGCGTCAGCGCGGCGTGTTATTCGCGCGCGGCCAACGGGTGTCGACGCGTGAGGAAAAAAAAAGAAAGAAGTTTGGCGCGACGTCTTCATATGGCCTTAGATGTTGCTAGGGCGTAAAACAAAAACGCCCCAGTTTGCTGCAACGTGTGAGCAACGACCCTCCCGCGCGCGCGCCGTCTTCCTAGCATTCCCATAATGTTATTCTGGCGGGTCCAACGCATCGCGATGCGCGCCTAACGTCGTTACCCATATATTTGCGCGTGCTGCCGGTCGTTGTCTTTTTTTTGACACGCTTAAAATCTTGGGTGACCGGCAACGCGCGCCGACGTTGTCCGCCGACCATCAACGTCAAGGATAGTGTACCGACGTGTACCGACGTGCGCATAACGCGCCCCCAGCGTGTCTCGATATTTCACCCATTTTCGCCCAAAAACACCACACGTCGCCAGGTCGCCGGCGAGAAGCGTCGTAGTGTGACTCCACCATTAGAGCCTATTAATCTATATGATTTAATCAATGCTTCACTCCAAACGTAGCGGGGCTATGATAAATAAGCATTTAAGCAATATATTTAGCATATCAGATCAGTTGATTAAAGTTGCATAGCTCAATGGTTTTTGGGTTTCTGTCCTTTTCTGAGATAAATATATGAGATTGATTGATTTCTTTAGTTTGAATTAATTTGTTAAATTTTAAATGGCTAACTTTGGAGATATTTTAAATGCAACAGATGGTTGAAAAGTGCATCAGTATCTCAGTTAAATATATGTAGAATGAAATCAAGGTAATTATTTTGTTATTGAAAAATGTGATGCCTTCATCGAACTATGCATTACACGTGATCAGTGAACTCTGTGAACAAATGGAACTTGCGAATCGTTAGTACACCCCCCCCCCCCCTTTCCCTGCCCACCAATATACACCCGGTAGTATTAAACGCATTTTGAGAATTTAAGTTTATAAACACTCTTGATTCCTGCGCACTGGGAGGCACGCCACCCCTTTATTCCATTCACGCTGGCCGCAGTCGCGTTCCGTGTGACCGGCGCGCCGGGTCGGCGCGCCGTAACACCCCGCTATCGGCCAGGCCATCTCGAAATTAGCCGTAATTTACAATTTCAGCCCACACTTGCAGCGGACCGTGATGGAATTATTCCCAGTGCCGACAACTGTTTGCATTGAGGACTGCGGCTGCGTGGCGACGGAAGGCTTCCCTCCTTATCTGTGTTTACATTCGGCCGCGTCGCGCCACCGTATGAGGTACGTAGATGGTATCCGTCCACTTTAACCTGGCGGCTGGGTGGGGCGGTCCACCCCGGGCCGGTGCGGCGCGGTGCGGGACGAGGTGGAGCGGCGCGGGACGGGGCAGAGCGGGGCGGGACGGGGCGGGGCTGCGCGGGACGGGCGGGGTGGTGTGGTGCAGTGTGGTGCAGGGCGATGCGGTCTGTGGCGGGCTAGTTCAGTGCAGTACGGGGCGGTGCGGTGCGGTGCGGTGCGGTGCGGTGCGGTGCGGTGCGTCGTGGTGCGGTGCGGTGCGTCGTGGTGCGGTGCGGTGCGGTGCGGTGCGTCGTGGTGCGGTACGGGGCGCTTGC
The DNA here is from genome assembly GCA_030323885.1 of Branchipolynoe longqiensis. Classification (NCBI taxonomy): domain Eukaryota; kingdom Metazoa; phylum Annelida; class Polychaeta; order Phyllodocida; family Polynoidae; genus Branchipolynoe; species Branchipolynoe longqiensis. Next base: position 57,952,938 of record CM059186.1, on the reverse strand, counting down.
GGAGCATGGCGGACTGGACCGAGTTGGGCTGGGCGATGCGGGTGGCGCGAGGCAGTGAAGTGCGATGCGATGTGGGGTCGGGCTACGCGGAGCGGGGCGGGACGGGGCGGGGCTGGGTGGGGCGGGGCAGTGTAGTGCGGTGCGGGGCGGGGTAGTGCGATGCCATGTGGGGTGAATGTGGGGTGGATGCGGGGCGGGGATAGGTGGAGCAGAGCGGGGCGGGGCGGGGCGGGGCGGGGCGGGGCGGGGCGGGGCGGGGCGGGGCGGGGCGGGGCGGGGCGGGGCGGGGCGGGGCGGGGCGGGGCGGGGCGGGGGGAACTCCCTCCTTTTTACATACAACACACGACCAGCGCATGTTGTAAATTGACGCACCGCATGTTGAGGGGTGGTTAGAGCCTCGGCCCGACCGCCACCTTTCTCCGGGGTAAGTGAGCCGTGTGGGTGACCGTGGGTGGCCGGGGTGAGGGCCCGGCTCGACCGGCCCGCAGCCCCACCCGCCCGGTCTCTATGTCCGCCGCCTGTTTTGGTTATGTTTAACCGGCCATAACGCGGTAATTGCTGCGTTCAGCCCACAAAATGAACATTGGCGACTTTGATAGTCACAGAGGAGTCACCTCGGGGCCGCCCACGAACTGAGAGCGTGTTGTACTGACAGTTCAACACACACACACACCCGCGTCAAAACAAAAAGCAACCCCACACACTTCCCCAGATAACGCTAAATTAGTGAGAAAGTGGTTGCGATGTTGTGTCTTAGCAGCATCTACTTATAGTTGCATAGTCCGAAAAAAGCATCCAATTTTGTAAAGCGAAAAACACTTATCTAGATATGATTCTACATATCCAACTTAGGTACCAGTAAACTTGTGAAGCATTTGTTATTACACAGACGGGTGTCAATTCATGTCAATTTAATAGAATCTATGTCAATTTAATAGAATCTGTTTCTGCTGAAACCTATGTGACGGGAATTTTGACAAACATGTCAAAGGGAATGAATGTTGCATGTTTACACCTCAAATATCTCCGAAGTGTGTCATTTTACATCAAAGTTACTTCAAACTAAAGTAAGGTAGATTATAATGATCAACACCATATTTATCTCAGAAAAGCAAGACTATGCAACTTTAGTATCAGGACAGGTTCCCGACTTTGACATTGTCCACTCGTGGAGCTTTATAGTGCTGCCTCAATGGGTCTGGGCAAGTTTTTCTGACTGGCCACTCCAATGTGAATTGTATTGGACCATCCACTGAAATATACATTAACATAGAGAATGAATCTGCAACACTATTTTGGCATTTAATAAATATGAAGAATCAGGCGCCGGTTAACTATGTTGGCTATATAAATTTACTACTTCTATGTATGTATGTATGTATGTATGTATGTATGTATGTATGTATGTATGTATGTATGTATGTATGTACGTACGTATGTATGTATGTATGTATGTATGTATGTATGTATGTATGTATGTATGAATGAATGTATGTATGTCTGCATTCATGCATGCATGTATGCATGTATGTATGTATGCATATATATGACATGTATGCATGTGTCTAGCCTATCGTACAGGGTAGGTAAGGTCTTCACTAGGACCGCGTTGGCTATCAGGAGGCGATTATGTTGGTCATATATTTTGTCGGGGGTAATAGGGCTACAATTATATCTTGTGAGTATTGTGATGAAATAAAAGGCTACATCACTAGAGGTAGGCAACAGTGTTACAGGGTTAGAAGCAGGATACTGGTATCTCACAGGTGAATTACGTTATTATAGGTTTATAGGTTTATAGGATTATAGCGAAGCAGGTGGGGTACAAGTAGGTTAAGGGTAGATTAATGGATGGAACACCACCATCATCCTATAAACAACCAACCACTTTCATCTTACCGCCATTAGGTACCAACTAATCACTGATTAACACCAAGAACAACACAAGCAACCATTAACCATATTTACCTCCCCATCTATTGTTTTAGTAAACTCCAGTCATTACCTTTGCCACCACAACTATCTAGGTTCTCGCTGTGTTGTTTGCATATCATTTAATAAACCATACACACAAATCAATACTTCTGAGAGTTAACTAAGACAAGTATGTTTAGGAATATGCATAATAATATTAAAATTTAGAATAAATATTGAATAGTGAGAAATATGATGTGTTTCTACTGTTGTGTAGAAAAATATTCAAATTTAGTATAAATAACTAATACTGAGGAATTTTATGATTTTCCACAGTTGTGTAGAATAATATTCAAATTTAGTGTAAATAACTAATACTGAGAAATCTAATGATTTTCCACTGTTGTGTAGAAATACTCTTAACATTTAGAATAAATAATTAATACTGAGAAATCTAATAATTTGCTACGGTTGTGTTGAAATTAAATTTCAGCTGAGTGGAAATAATAGCCCTGTGAATCCCAAACGGGATTTCTTTTATTCAGCGGGTGTAGTTCTAGCTTGGAATGGCAATTGGTAACATAGCAACGAAAACGATAGGCTAAATCTATCCCTCGAAGCAGGAACACAAATACTGAAATAATCGATTAAAAGTACTTCAATTGTCATAATCTGATGGTTTTGAGTTTTTGCCACATTAAAACAAATAAGTTATAATCCAGTTGGTACAGCGCATAATCAATGGTGGTCTATACATTATTTATATTTGCATAATAACCCATGCAACATGTGTGCAATACATGTGCACACATATGGATTATTCAAGGAAATACACACATTGAACAACCTACCAATCTACGAACATAATATGATACACGGATATAAATACATCATGCACTCTCCATATACCGAACGGGGTGGCCAATTCAGTAAGAGCGCTGGCTGGCATCCCAGGTTGTGAGTTCAAACCCCAGCCGAGTCAAATCAATGACTTATACAAAAATGCTTACGTGTCACTAGATAGCCTGGTATTCGGCAATGCCAAAAATATATAAAAATGATTGGTTTGTCCAGAATCAGTCATGACTGAGTGTGCCATTGGGTGATGGTGTCAGTGACCCAGATTCCCAGTGGGATAACAACAATATAATTTAGTATAAAGTTGCCATGGATGTGCACTGTCACAAGTCTGTACCCGTGCTGCTATGAACCTAGATCTTGCTAGGATGTAAAGAACAAACACACAAGCATTGTCCGTACATCCATCTACCAATTCATCCATCTGCACACATACACACAATGCATACATATTTACTTGAAAAACATCAGATAACTCGTTCGGTAAATACATTTACCATAATCTCTCCATCAATAAGGTTACAGGACGCATATATCGCGGATTAATGTAAAATTAGACGAATCCGCGAAGCGACCGAGTCTAGTTTGATATAATTTATGTTATGAATGCGTACCCTTAATGGGGAAGACAATGGTAATTATTTATTGCACCACCCAAACATTCTGATTTTGCAACGCCAAACCCAAACCAGCTATTTACTTCATCACACACACACACACATATGTATATATATATATATATATATATATATATATATATGTATATATATATATATATTCATCATTACTGACGACGCAAATGCATTATGCTACTGAGTTGGGGAAATGAGCAGTCTCAATGGCCAATAATTGATTGCTTATTAAAAAATTCCAGATATTGTCGAATAAGCCTATTAGACTAGCTAAAACCTGAAATCTTACAAAGTAGTATCGGTCAAATGGTACTACTACTATTACATATAGCAGAGCACGCCTATGTTGGATGGTACAGACAATAGCCTTGCTTAGCACAATGAATTGAACACCAGATGTAATTTTTTATTATTAATTATTTCTAAATTGGAGAGTTAAACTGCATATCAAGAATAGATCTGAATAGTCTTGTTTTCACCGCTAGACAGTTGATCAGTAGAAAGCCTGAGCCTACAGTTGTACTTACTAAAGTCAAAGTCAAGGCATCTTTATCCATCCACACCACATAGACATAGCATGAGAACTACTGAATTTTAATGGTGTTGTAAGTTATACACAATTGTGGAAGTCCAAAGTGGCAGAGCTGATGGCATGGAGAAATTTGAAATTTATTTTGTGCCACCTAAAGGATACTGGCATTACACACAACACTTGAACAGCATTTGTCGGAGTACAGAAATGACCGTTCTAGTTCATATCAAAATAACCCCCCCCCCCCCCCACACACACACACTTCCACACATCGACACACCCACTACATCTACACATTAACACATCGACACCCACAAACACACGCTCGCACGTGCGCGCGCACACACGCATGCGCACTCATACACCCCGTTCCGTCAGAGCAATGTCTCACTTGTTACGGGCATTTCTTTATTGAACTGCCTCTAGCTGTGTACCCCCCCCCCCCCCCCCCCCCCCCCCCCCCCCCCGCGTCACATCGCTTCCCACCGTAAGAAAATGTTTTCCCAATCCCCCCGCACAGGCTGGAGTGTGCAAAGTGATTGTACATAAAGCCTATAATCCGAGTTCCTTTCATTACTAACCAAACCCTAGTCGGTTTAGACCCGGAGAGTCACATCGCGCGGCTCTCACCAGGTGGCGCCAGCGCCGTTACGCAACACACCGGCCGGGCACATTGCACAATGGAACCTGAACTAATAGCAGGGGTAAACAGAATGGACTCTCGTCAATATACACTAAGGGACCATCCAGAGTTATCAACATTTCACGGTCATACATAGAATACGGCAGCGGGGGAAGGGGACTTCGGTTGTTGGGGTTTTACGTCCTGGCAACATCTAAGGTCATATCAGGGCAGGTACCAACTTGTGACAGTGCACACTCATGGCGGCTTTATACTGCTGCCCCACTGAGAGACCAGGCCACCAGCACCATGACCTGGTATCCTACTCAGTCACATTATCTTGACACTGAGCTGGTCAGTCCTTGTCCTATCCTAATAATGCGCAGTGCCTGGCTAAGAAGGGACACGTATCAATTTGTAAATAATTGGTTTGACTCGATCAGGGTTCGAACCCGTGGGTTCGAATCCCACGATCTACCAACACGGGAGACGGACGCCCAATTCATTCGGCCATCCTGTCTGGTCCAGTAAAGTAATATGTTTTTTGCTTAATAAAATGTTGATATCTTTCGACAGTTGTTGTTGTACATTAGTTGATTAAGCAGGGACATTTTCAATCGCGGACTTCATCTTACACCTTGGGGGGATGGTAGAAAACCTTGGTAAGAGCGGAAGGTTGCTGGCTGGAAATGATCTGTTCAAACCCCAACTGAGTCAAACCAATGACTTATAAAATATGGGCACCTGTTGCTTCCTAGGCTGGCACTCAGCATTACTAGGATAGAGCAAATACTAGTTTGCTCAGTACCAGGACAAATATGTCCGGGTGGGAAATTGACTCATACTCATAGTACCAGCAGCCCAATCTTCGAGTGGGGCAGCACTATAAAGTCAACATGAATGGAAATTATCACAAGACAGTACTCATCCCAATATGACCTTGGGTGTTATTAGGATGCAAATCCCCAACAACCAAACATCTCGCGCGACATTTCACTTACCGACACAATCTGCCGCTAGGTGGCTGCGGACCGACACAATCTGCCGCTAGGTAGCATTCCCGTTAAGTTAAAGCTGCGTAGTCCGATGAAGCATCAACTCGTCAAAACCAAATCTAGATTTGATTCTATATATCTAACTTAAGTGCTAATGCATTTATTAAGCATTTGTTGCCACCTAGAAGGTAACACTAATTCAATTTAATAGAACACTGCTGAAGCATATGGTGTCTGAGTTAATTATACGTCAAATGTCTCAAAACATAGCCATTTAAAATAAAAATTACTTCAAGGTAAGTTACATTATAACAATCAATTTAATATATCTATCTCAGAAAAATGCCAGAAACTCAAAACCATCGGACTATTCAACTTGAATTGCTCCTCTCTGGTTGGTGCAAGGCGCAAACGGCGTCATTTTGCGCGCGGCCGACAGATGGCGTGTCGGTCACACCCGCTCTACCTGGCGGCTGCGCAGGACACTTGTTGGTTTGTTTGGCTTAGCTAGTTCCTTATACCCCAGTCACATGAGAGGCAGTGTTCGCCGCCAACCTCCTTACGCCCAAAAGGGCGGCAACCTCCCAGCGTCTCATTCGATACATTGATTAATATTACGTGGTCGGTGCCAGGGCGGTGCCAGATCGGCGCTAGATCGGCGCCAGATCAGCGCCAGGGCGGCGCCATCAGCGCCGGGGCGGCGCCGTATCAGGGCTGGGGCGGCACCAGGGCAGCATCAGGGTGCCTACCACCCGGTGAGCGCAGCATTGCATATTTTGGTGCCGCTAGGTCGGCGCCAGATCGGCACCAACTCGCCACCCCCTGGCGCCGCCAGGGCGCCGCCAGGGCGCCGCCAGTGCGCCGCCAGGGTGCCGCCAGGGCGCCGCTAGGTCGCCGCCAGGGCGCCGCCAGGGCGGCACCAGGTCGCCAACTACTGTTTAATGGCGCCGCCGGAACAGGACGCAAGGAGGTTGCACGTGCAGCAGCAGCAACCTCCTTGCGTCCAAAATTCCCGAAATGGACGCCGGGAGGTTGGCGTCCTCGCGGCGACAGCACTCAATCAGGATGTAAGGAGGGCGCAAGGAAGACGTTTTGACGTCGCCAATCGATCGTTAGCGAACACAGGCCTCGTGTGACTAGGGTATCACATACCGGTGTTGCAGTTTCCGCGGCACACCAGTTTGCGAGGGACACATCCATTCAAATGCATTGTCAATTGCCGTGAGTGATCTTCATACAGAAAAAGTGAAATATCTCTCAAATTACACTACCTAGAAACAAATTGCTTGGTACACATATAGAAAACATCTTTACCAAAAAGATTATATTAAATTAATAAGGTTAGGGTTCTTGATTTCTATTCATTTCGAATAAAACTAATGTTTTACACTGCGAGTACCGTCAAACTCAAGGCATTGTCAATGGTCGTGAGCAATCTGCATACAGAAAATACAGCAAAAGTGAAATATCTCTAAAACCACACCACCCAGAAACAAATTGCTTGGTACACATATAGAACACATCTTTACCAAAAACATTATATTAAATTTATAAGGTTAGTGAAGAATCTGTTCGATTTTGATGCATGCGCAGAAGCGATGTGTCCCTTGCAAACTGGTGTGCCGTGGTAACTGCAACACGGGACCCGGTGGCCCGAATCGGTAGCGCGCATGCTTCCTGTACGGACGGTCGGGAGTTCGATTACCACTTGAGTCAAACCAATGACTTACAAAATCGATACTGGTCGTTACCTAGCCTGGTGATCGGCATTACTAGGATAGGGCCAGGACTGGTTAGTTCAGTATCAGGATAATGTGACTGAATGGGAAATTGGAATATGGTGTCAGTGGCCTGGGGCAGCACTATAACGTCGCCATGAGTGTGCACTGTCACAAGTCATAGTCCGTCCTGCTATAACCGTAGATGTTACTGGGACGTAAAACAACAACTAACACCCTCCCCCCAGTAAGTAGTACGTAGGAATGTGTGCCTGGGGAGGGCCATGTGCAATTTCGTTTAAAAAATTAAAACTAGTAATATTTGTAGTAGTATGCCGAGTATGCAGGTATTGCAAGTATAGCAATACCTCAGGGAGTTTGACGCCCCTGCCTTGCAGAGTTGTAAACCACTGCCTTGTGGTACAGGTTCTTGACAGAACCGAAGGCTAAGGGAGCAAACCCTAAACAGAAAACCATGTCACTGTGGCAGCATTAAGGGCGGTTGATGTATGGAACTCCCAACATCTCCCGACCAGCCACTGCAGGGACAAATAGTTTTGCGCCTGTCTTGACATGTTCTTGCCAGGTGTGAAACCTCTATTTGCTCCCCGAGAGAGTGCCGCTGGTAACTTGCAAAAGCCAGCAGCACTTCAACACTTTTGCAGGCAGCTTTCATGAAATGTATGCAACTCTCACAGCAGAGAGCTAAATGGAGAGCGGCAGTCAAGTAATGAAAGCAGTCTTTGTCGCATCGCGACCGACAGCATGATGATGATGATGATGCTTTGCAACAATTATGCTTCACAACAAGCATGTTTCACCATATACATGTATGCTTCACGATAAGTATGCTTCAGAACAAGTATGCTTCAGAACAAGTATGCTTCAGAACAATTATGTTTCACAACAAGTATGTTTCACCATATACATGTATGCTTCACGACAAGTATGCTTCAGAACAAGTATGCTTCATGAGAAGTATGCTTCAGAACAATTATGTTTCACAACAAGGATTATTCACAGCAATTACGCCTGGCAGTATTCTAGAATCTTTAATGGTGGCATATGAGATCCGCTCAGGGACATTTCGTGATATTAGGCTAAATAAAATGTGTCAGCCAGACAAGGACCGCATCTTACTCAATCTTTAGTAAACCTGAATGTAATACTTTCATAATGATGTTTTGCCGTTGAGTATATCCACGTCTGACAACATGGATCGGCCACGTGACCGAATAAGAAAGAACGCTGGCTGATTTTCCCATGCTGAAGCCCGGCCGTGTGCAACCAATGACTTACAAAATTGATACTTGTCGCTACCTAATCTGGCACTCAGAATTAATAGGACAGGGCAATGACTGAGTGGAATATCGCATCATTCATGGTGCTGGTGGTCCGGGCAGTCCGGCAGTGAACCGGGGTTGAACCGGGGCCGGTCCAGGCTGTCCGAGGGTGGTCCGGGGCTCGTCCGGGGCTCATCCGGGGTAGTTCGGGACCAGTCCGGCCCAATCCAGATACAAGACCGGGGAGTCCGGGGGTGGTCGTCCGGGGCAGTCCAGGGCAGTCTGAGGCAATCCGGCATGGTCTGGGATGGTTCGGCGTCAATCCTGGCTCGTCCGGGACTAGTCCGTGGCTACACAGGGGAGTCCGGGGGTGGTCTGGGGTGGTCCGGGGTGATCCGGCCTCTGGTCCGGGGCTTGTCCGGGAAGGTGTGACTGTGAGGCAAAAAAGACGAAAACAGCCATTTTATCCGGGGCGGTCCAGGACAGTCTGGGCGATTGGTCTGGGGGTGGCCCAAAATCCGGGGCTCGTCCGGGTAGGTGTGACTGGGGCTTTAGGTATAAATCCAATTTTCTAACCAATAATTCACAGTAACGCGATGACCGATACATCTGTTATATGGGTGCAGGGAACCTAAAGAAAGTTACATGGTATCTATGCAATACAAATTGCCTATACACCAAAGGACGTGTATATTTAACATTGTCTGTCTATGGGTTCGAACCCTGGTTGGGTCAAACCAATGTCTTTTAACTTGATACTTGTCACTTCTTAGCCAGGCATTCGATATTATGATAGGGCAAAGACTCGTTGGCTCAGTGTCAGGATAATGTGACTGAGTGGGATAGCAGGACACTGTGCTGGTGGCCTGGTCTTCCACTGGGACAGCACTATAAAGTCGCCATGAGTGTGCACTGTCACAAGTCTGTAACCGTCCTGATATGATCGTCGATGTTGGCAGGATGTCAAACTGCAACAAACAAACAAAACTTGGTCTGTCGACTTTTTGGGTAACAGAACATACTTGCATTGATACAGAACATCATGGATTGATATGAAACCAGACTAAGTCTATATTATGTAGCATAGATTGATATAAAACTAGACGAAGCTGCATATCTTTATCTATTATATACCGTGTAACATATATTAGAATCGCTTTAATCTTCTTTTACTTTTAAATTTTGAGCGGCGAGTGAGGGAGGAACCTCCAGCTCTGGGGAGCCACAGGGGTCCGACAGTGGGCGCCTCCCGGCGTAACTCGGGGTGGTATATGAATGTTAGCAACTCCCATGAATTTATAATCGCATAAATTCTTATACATCACATATATAGCGAGTGTGTACTACTATATATAAAAGTTCCATTTATGGAGTAAATAATAATGGTTATTTAACTTGCAGACAGCCTCTCCTAACACTCTACGTATGTACTACTATATATATAAAAGTTCCATTTATCGAGTAAATAATAATGGTTATTTAACTTGCACACACCCTCTCCTAAAACTCTACGTATGTACTACTATATATATAAAAGTTCCTTTATCGAGAAAATAATAATGGTTATTTAACTTGCACACACCCTCTCCCAACAGTCTATGTATGTACTACTATATATATAAAAGTTCCATTTATCGAGTAAATAATAATGGTTATTTAACTTGCACACACCCTCTCCTAACACTCTACGTATGTACTACTATATATATAAAAGTTCCTTTTATCGAGAAAATAATAATGGTTATTTAACTTGCACACACCCTCTCCTAACACTCTACGTATGTACTACTATATATATAAAAGTTCCATTTATCGAGTAAATAATAATGGTTATTTAACTTGCACACACCCTCTCCCAACAGTCTATGTATGTACTACTATATATATAAAAGTTCCATTTACGGAGTAAATAATAATGGTTATTTAACTTGCACACACCCTCTCCCAACAGTCTATGTATGTACTACTATATATATAAAAGTTCCATTTATCGAGTAAATAATAATGGTTATTTAACTTGCACACACCCTCTCCTAACACTCTACGTATGTACTACTATATATATAAAAGTTCCTTTTATCGAGAAAATAATAATGGTTATTTAACTTGCACACACCCTCTCCCAACAGTCTATGTATGTACTACTATATATATAAAAGTTCCATTTATCGAGTAAATAATAATGGTTAATTAACTTGCACACACCCTCTCCCAACACTCTACGTATGTACTACTATATATATAAAAGTTCCATTTATCGAGTAAATAATAATGGTTATTTAACTTGCACACACCCTCTCCTAACACTCTACGTATGTACTACTATATATATAAAAGTTCCTTTTATCGAGAAAATAATAATGGTTATTTAACTTGCACACACCCTCTCCCAACAGTCTATGTATGTACTACTATATATATAAAAGTTCCATTTATCGAGTAAATAATAATGGTTATTTAACTTGCACACACCCTCTCCCAACAGTCTATGTATGTACTACTATATATATAAAAGTTCCATTTATCGAGTAAATAATAATGGTTATTTAACTTGCACACACCCTCTCCCAACAGTCTACGTATGTACTACTATATATATAAAAGTTCCATTTATCGAGTAAATAATAATGGTTATTTAACTTGCACATACACTCACCTAACACTCTATGTATTTACTACTATATATAAAAGTTCCATTTACGGAGTAAATAATAATGGTTATTTAACTTGCACACACCCTCTCCTAACACTCTACGTATGTACTACTACTACCATATATATAAAAGTTCCATTTATCGAGTAAATAATAATGGTTATTTAACTTGCACACACCCTCTCCCAACACTCTATGTATGTACTACTATATAAAAGTTCCATTTATCGAGTAAATAATAATGGTTATTTAACTTGCACACACCCTCTCCTAACACTCTACGTATGTACTACTATATATATAAAAGTTCCTTTTATCGAGAAAATAATAATGGTTATTTAACTTGCACACACCCTCTCCCAACAGTCTATGTATGTACTACTATATATATAAAAGTTCCATTTATCGAGTAAATAATAATGGTTATTTAACTTGCACACACCCTCTCCCAACAGTCTATGTATGTACTACTATATATATAAAAGTTCCATTTATCGAGTAAATAATAATGGTTATTTAACTTGCACACACCCTCTCCCAACAGTCTATGTATGTACTACTATATATATAAAAGTTCCATTTATCGAGTAAATAATAATGGTTATTTAACTTGCACATACACTCACCTAACACTCTACGTATGTACTACTATATATAAAAGTTCCATTTACGGAGTAAATAATAATGGTTATTTAACTTGCACACATACTCTCCTAACACTCTACGTATGTACTACTACTACCATATATATAAAAGTTCCATTTATCGAGTAAATAATAATGGTTAATTAACTTGCACACACCCTCTCCCAACATGCAATGTATGTACTTTTGTTGTTTGTTGTTGTTTTACGTCCTAGCAACATCTAAGGTCATATCAGGACGGGTACCGACTTGTGACAGTGCGCACTCATGGCAACTTTATAGTGCTGTCCCACTGGGAAACCAGGCCGCCGGCACCATGACCTGGTATCCCACTCAGTCACATTATCCTGACACTGAGCACACCAGTCCTTGCCCTATCCTAATAATGCCGAGCGCCTGGCTAGGAAGCGACAAGTATCAATTTTAAAGTCATTGGTTTGACTCGACCGGGACTCGAACCCATGACCCCACGGTCTACCAGCACGGGAGACGGATGCTCTAACTCGTTCGGCCATCCCGTCTGGTCCAATGTATGTACTACTATATAAAAGTTCCATTTATCGAGTAAATAATAATGGTTATTTAACTTGCACACACCCTCTGCCAACACGCTATGTATGTACTACTATATAAAAAAAGTTCCATTTATCGAGTAAATAATAACGGTTATTTAACTTGTACACACCCTCTCCCAACACTCTAAGTATGTGAGACTGTCTCAAAATGTGCTAAGCAATACGGGACAAAACTTTATCCATTGTAACGATCAACATACTGCCTGCTTATGCATTTGCTCAGGATAAACTAATTTATGGTGTTTCATAATCCCAATATAATACATATTGATTTGAAGCAAATGTCCTTGTGTTTTCAGTGTAACCGTTTCTGTGCTATGTTGTGTCAATCGTTATGTGGACAAAAAAAAAAGAGTTATCACCTTTTGAGACAGGCTCATGTACTACTATATATAAAAGTTCCATTTATTGAGTAAACAATAATGTTTATTTAACTTGTACACACCCTCTCCCAACACTCTATGTATGTACTACTATATAAAAAAGTTCCATTTACGCAGTAAATAATAATGGTTATTTAACTTGGACACACCCTCTCCTAATACTAGGTATCCCAAGTGATTTTCAAAAATAGTTTGGAGTTTGATTTAATGGATTTCACCTGTTAGTATATTTAATTTGAAATAAAATGACACTTCATTTGTGAAAATCGCTCTAATATTAAAGAAGATATGGACTTTTTTTAGGTTGTTACTTAATTGGGCCCACCAAAAACTAAAAAGATAGCATTTTTGATGGCCCCCAAGAATTAAAAGCAACCACCCTATCAGACTTTCTGTACTTTTTCCTTCAAATCCATGGCCTATCTAATGAGAATAAAAAGATCCAGGGGTCTGATGTGGTTACATTTCAAGATATACATCTTCAAAAATGCGCGAAATAACAATTTCCTTAATTTCACCAATTTCCAAATTTCGCTTTGGACCACTTTTGGGGGCTTGGTCGTGGAAAAAATTGGCACCCATATTCAATTATTCTGATTTATCCCTAACCTACTGATGAGTCTTGTCATTGGTATTTGTTTTCAGGACTACATATGCTTGGGAAAAGCGTAAAAAAATAGGTTTAAAATGGTCCAGAGCTCAATTTGACAAGTGATAAAATCCGGTAAAAGGAAATGCCCAACTTTGAGCAGGCTTAAAATGGTACAGAAAATCACCCGTACCAGATAATTGCATGAAATTTTCACACTGTACTACCTTCAATATGCTCTTTCTGTTTACGTTATATACAATACAATTTGATAGATGTGAATGTTTTAAAACAAAATATTTTCAAACCCTGTGTGTATGTGGGCAGTGTGTTTATGGCACATTGCATAACAACTGGCACATTGCATAACAACTTTAGCATTCAATTATTAAGTAGAGCCAACATTTATTTTGTCTCAAATGTATGCCTTCACACCATGCATTGCTAAGAATCATGATTATCTTCTTTTTTTTAAGAAAAAAAGGATCTTTATTTTCATGTAAAAACCTAAGTTATCCATTATTCGGTTCAGAAATGGTGGTTAATTGAACATTTTAAATTAAAATTTACAATAGATGGACAAAGAATTTATTCAAGGACAAAATATGACTATATGGCCTGTAGTATTGGCAACAAACTGATATCATTGGCATGATGATGCTAGCTCTGGTGAATGGGCACCAGAGGTTTGAAGAAGCAGTGTAAAATTTCATGCATAAGTTAGTTGAAACAAAAGGTGATTTTCTACATAAATCAAAGTCATATCCTAATGGGGATGGTACTATTAGAAAGAAGAAATATGAAGCTTTATTTTGCTTTAGATTTTATTTCAATTGGTGACGAACTTAGAACACACCAACAGATTGAAAATGATGAATTTTAAGCCTCCACCCACAGATTATTGGTGGATTGGCAAGGCACTTGGGATACCTACTAATACTCTACGTATGTACTACTATATATATAAAAGTTCGGTTTATCGAGTAAATAATAATGGTTATTTAACTTGCACACACCCTCTGCCAACACTCCACGTGTGTACTACTATACAAAAGTTCCATTTATGGAGCACACACCCTCTCCTAACCCCCCCCCCCCCCCCCCCCCCTCCCCCACCCCCACCCCCACCCACCCACCTCCTCACCACACCCACGCCTGCTGGTACCCGGCTGGTAGTCAGACCCGTTAGAGCTGAAGGCTAAACTCCCGAGTCCTGGTGTTTCCACAGCAGAGCGGCTTACCATATAGTCGGTCAACACCCCCAATTGTCTCCTCATCCCACTACTGCAGCCAACCAGGGTAGGCCGGGCCAGTCACACTAACAGGTCAGCGTCAAAATAAGGTTAACGCAGGACCAACATAATCGTAGGTATCACCAAAATAGTGTTAACACAATGCCATCATAAAGACGTCGATGAAATAGCTAAACACGGCGGAAATATAATCATGGAGTTGGTGTGTGTGTGCATATTTTCACACAGATATGTTAAAAATAGGAATTTATATATTATATTATATTATATAATATTATATACATACACCATATATGGGTGGTGATAGGTCCTCTCACCGTTGGTAATAATTAAATAGTATCCACCGGCTCTTCCCGCTACCATCCACCCACCCCCCCACAAGCCAGGTGGATAGCGCTTCCAACCTGGAGGGTTGCACCCCCTCCTAGCATGGAATATACTCTTTGCTTGCTCTCAATATATAATATATTGTACGTATGTGTATATATATATACATATATATACATATATATATATACCCAATATCATCATCATCATCATGCTGTCGGTCGTGATGCGACAAAGACTGCTTTCATTACTTGACTGCCGCTCTCCATTTAGCTCTCTTTTTCATGAAAGCTGCCTGCAAAAGTGTTGAAGTGCTGCTGGCTTTTGCAAGTTACCAGCGGTACTCTCTCGGGGAGCAAATATAGGTTTCACACTGGCAAGAACATGTCCAGACAGGCGCAAAACTATTTGTCCCTGCAGTGGCTGGTCGGGAGATGTTGGGAGTTCCATACATCAACCACCCTTGATGCTGCCACAGTGACATGGTTTTCTGTTCAGGGTTTGCTTCCTTAGCCTTCGGTTCTGTCAAGAACCTGTACCACAAGGCAGTGGTTTACAACTCTGCAGGGCAGGGACGTCAAACTCCCTGAGGTATTGCAATACCTGCATACCCACTATCATACATATATCAATACATGTGTACATATATGAAAATTTAATATAATATTAATAAATATAGATATACCCAATATATATATATGCATATATATATATATATAATATATATATACGCACATATCCATATACATATATATAATTTACATCTTATGTGGTTATATTTACAAAAGAAGGCTGCCGAACTGTCAGTACACTAACCCCTTCTCCTCCCCTCAGGGTGTCCTTTGTAAGTAACATCCGGGGCCAGATGCAGCCTCGCTTTCAACCCATTTAGTAATTAGGGCCTGCTATTGTCCTAGATCGCCACTTTTGTGTAAATTCCGCGTGCAGGCGTGGTGTGTCGGGGTTTATAGGGATAAAGTCGCAAGGCATCCCGGCTTGGGCTGCCCCCCCCCCCCCCCCCCCCATTCCCCGCTGGGTCTCCCGTCTAAATGGGGGCTACCCCGGGATTTCCTGTTTGTATGCGGGGGCTGCCCCCGGAGTTTACCATCTGTACAAGGGCTGCTCCTGGGATTTCCCTCTGTATAAGTATTGGATCTAGGAGTTCCTGCCCCCAGGCTTTCCCGTCTGGATAAAAACTGACCCGGGATGTCCTCCCTGTATCTAGACTGCCATGGAGAGTTCCCAATCTGTACAAGGGCTGCCCTCCGCATTTCCCGTCAGAATACAAACTTTCCCCGGGATGTCCTCCCTGTATCTATACTGCCCCGGAGAGTTCCCAATCTGTACAACTACAAGGGCCGCCATCCGGATTTCCCGTCAATATACAAACTTTCCCCGGGATGTCCTGTCTGTATCCGGGCTGCTCCGGGGACTTCCCTATCTGCACAAGGGCTGCTCTCAAGATTTCCCATCTGCATAAACTCTGATGCTAGGATGTCCTGACTGTAGAAGCGACACGCTTGGGGATTTCCTCACCTGTAAAAGGGCTTCCCCCGAGATTTCCCTATGTGTCGAGATTGCCCCTGGTATTGCCCTTCCGTATCCAGGCTACACCCTGGAGTTCCAGTATGTACAGTAGATGATGTACATAGGACCTTCCTGCGAGTTTCATATATATATATATATAATATATATATATATGTGTATGAGGTATAAACTTAGGTTCGAGGTAAACTTATGTAAATATTGTTCATGTATGTTCTCCTGCTTTGTTTTTATCTTATTCTACTCGCTGCATCTACTCCTGTAACCTCCTTTCCTATTGTCTTGGGTAGTCTGGGTTACTGGAGGTTGGGGTGCAACCTGGAGAGCGGGAGGTCTGCCATCAAGCAGCTCCCCTAACTCCCCTCCTGTCCTCCAGGTGGTGCCATACCCTCCTACCATCTGCCCATTCGCCTCTGATTTTGATAAATAAAATGTAATAGTAGGTCTTTAGGGCCAGCCAGAGTCTTACTCTTAGGCTCGATCCATTACTTCTGTCTTGTCTTCTAATTTGCTAAGGAAGAAATGAATAATATTTATACTCTAAAACCTCTATAAATCGACTGAGCATGGGACCGTCTTTAAATTGTCCATTTAGGGAGGTGTTCGGTTTAGGGAGTTTTTCATTTCATTACAATGTTATAGTCATGGGGGTGATGAAAATGGAAATATGCGTTAGAGGGGACTCGAACCCACTCTTTGATTCAGGCAGTGTGCTACCATACCCACCTAGTCTGATTCAACACACTACCCATGCCTACCTGTCTATGTGGTTACTTGCCTGAGAGGTCAGTGCAGCCTACTACATTATTGTATGGGCGATCGTTTGGGACTCAAATAAAGTGATCGATATAGGGGAGTGGTCAATCTGTGGAGGTGGTCGGGTAGAGAGGCTTTCCTGTATACGCAATGTATACATAACGAGCACTCACTGTGCACTCACTGTGCACTCACTCAGTACTCACTGTGCGTACACAAACCACTCTCAAGATCAACACTCATTTGGTCTTTCACTAAGCACTCTCTGATTTTGAGCACACCAAGCCTTGTTCCCAATAAGTCAACCAGTCATCCTTGAGCCGGCTGCTATTAGAGTGGGACTTAGCGTTGGGAAAACATCCGTTTCCACGTGAGGTTATTTGTGTGTAGACAATGCCGGGACAGTGGAAGGGGTGCGGGAGGCGGTGCAGGTGGGGGCGGGGGCAGGAGGGGAGGGGTGACACTGGGTTGCCGCAGATCGATCAGCCCTAGACGGTCATAAGCAGTGGCACAGCCTGAAGGGTGCCCAACCCGTCACCGCGTCACCGTGTCACCCCATCACCCTGTCATCCTATCACGCCCAAAAGGTTATATTCAGCTTATTATCTGATGCACATTGCTAACATATTAGTTGAAGTTAGGTAAAAAATAAAATAAAATATTCAGGCTGTGCTACTTCCTTACCCTCTTTTTATTTATTGTTGTAAATCTAATATTATTCATTGACCAAAGTTTTGTTGTTGTAACACTAGTGCACTCGTGTTTTTTCTCTCTTTTTATTACATGGCATTATTATTATTTACACATTTTAAATGTCATGCTGCATACATCAAGGGGCAGTACGGTACCTTGCAGTTATTTAGGGCTCAAACATCCATGGTCAATCTGTGAATATTCAGTTTTAATGATCCTTCCCAGCTGTTAGTGTTACAGAGTAAAGGCCCGGTCACATACACGTTAGTGAACGTAGTTGAAAGTAGTCGAGTCTAACCTAGTTGAACGTTGTTGAACGTAGTTGAACATAG
This sequence comes from Branchipolynoe longqiensis, assembly GCA_030323885.1. Classification (NCBI taxonomy): domain Eukaryota; kingdom Metazoa; phylum Annelida; class Polychaeta; order Phyllodocida; family Polynoidae; genus Branchipolynoe; species Branchipolynoe longqiensis. Next base: position 57,934,634 of record CM059186.1, on the reverse strand, counting down.
TTGAACGTAGTTGAACGTATGGGCATCCATACTTCTCCATAATGAGAATGTGATAAGAACGTGCGTGGGCCGTGAGTTCCGATTTAAGCTTTGGACATGTTCAAAAGAGCACTATGTTTAAGGCAGATGTAGCCTGTGTGATGATAACGTACTCTAGCATACTCTAACGTACTCTAGCATACTCTAGAATACTCTAGCATACTCTAGCATACTTCTTACTGTACTCTAGCATGCTCTAGCATACTCTAGCATACCCTAGCATACTTTGACCGTCACAAAACTTGGCTGTTCTGCCGTGGTCACATAGCCATTACTGGACGAAGTTGAACATAGTTGAACATAGTGGAGGGTAATGTAATTCAATGTAGTTCAACATAGTTCAATATAGTTGGACGTACAGGGATCTGTACCATAATGTACTGGGATCTGTACCATAATGTATTTATCCATACTGTAACGTATTTTATCCGTACTATTATTAGGTGGGTGACCTGCCGTACGTTAATGTAGTTATACGTAGTGATAGCACGTTTCACCCACATTAATCTATCATTCGTTCAACTACGTTCAACTACGTTCACTAACGTGTATGTGACCAGGGCTTAAAAGCGGCCATAGAAGATTTACACGGTCTATGAAATCACGCTGAAATATTCTTAGAATTGTAGGTCGCTAATTAAAGAGTATAAAGAAGCAATTTAGTGCAATATAATTGTTCAATAAATATATCAGAACATCAGCTTTGACTAACAGTGATTTTGAAGCCCTTTGAAATACCTTACTATAACCTATGTAATTCCACTTTTCTCTTCCCTACCTGATTTCACAGGAGTTATGTGAGCTTTATTTAAACCAGCAGGAACGGACTGATCTGACCAGGGTTATCGTATAGAATACCCCATGCCATTTTCTGAGGAGTTCTAAAGACAATGCAGTTGATATATATAGAATATGAATATTTTGTTAAATTTCATAGCTCGATGGCTTTAAGTTTCTATCCTTTTTAAATGTAAATATAATAGTTTGATGGTTATGGCGTTTCTTACTTTACGTTTGAAATCATTTCTTTTTAAATGGCTAACTTTGGAGATATTTGAAATGGAATTATGCCAAGTTAATTTGAGTATGCATATACAAATTCTGACATCATAAGCTTCAGCAATATACATTAACTTTATATTCCCTCCTAAACAGTAACACATGTTTAATAACTGCACCAGTATATAAGTTGGATATGGAGGATTAAATGTAGATAACTATTTTGAGTTAGAAAATTGTGTCCTTTCATTGGACAGCTATAAGTTAAAATGATCTGACCAGATTTATTCATACTTGAGGGGGGAGGGGAGGTAAGGGAAGGGGGAGGGCTAGAACTCAGAAAAAATATTTATGATTATTCAATGCGACGCCTCTGATTTCCCCGCCATAAGAATCTAAGGAATTTCAAACCAGATATATTTATTAATCATTATCAACATAATGAGAGATAAAACCAAATGAGATATATAGGTGAAAGGGAAAGTGAGCATGGATTAGAGGTGTTGAAGAGTGAGGATGCTGTTGGGTTTGGCTATCATGTTTACTATAATCTTCAATGGTTAGTTAAATATACAGTATGTAGTACCTGCCTTCAGTGACCCCAGTGATCGACGAACCCCCTGCCATGTGTCGACAGGTGTTCAATGTACAGACCTTTTGTTTCATTTGGTTATCCCTTCAATGCCAGGAGACCTGCAATATCAACCAACATTGGTATGTCCGTTTGTTTCTTTGTTGGGGCTTTACGCCCTGGCAACACCTATGGTCATATCAGGACGGGTACCGTCTTGAGAGAGTGCGCACTGATGGCGACTTCATAGTGCTGCCCCACTGGGAGACCCATGACCCAATATCCCACTTAGGAACATTATCATGATTCTGTGCTAACCAGTCATTGTCCTACCCTATTAATGCCAAGCGCCAGGGTAAGTAGTGACAAATATCAATTTTGAAAGTCACTGGTTTGACTCGGCCAGGATTCGAACTCCCTACTTGCTGCACGGGAAGCCTGCGCTCTGCCAAGTAGGTGCATGACGCGCGGGAGTTTCTGGTTTGGGGCGGAGAACGGTTGACATGTGGAGGTGGGAGGAGGAGATGGGAATGACATCTTAGTGGGGCGAGTAGGGGTGGGGGTGGGGGTGCGGGCTAACCCGGTGGTCATTCGCCCTCATCCCATGTCAGGTGGCTCTTCCGGCTGACCGGCTGGTTCCCTGTGTGCGCGTACTGAGGCGGTAACCAGCAGTATCACGTTATAAGCCCCCATCGCCTTATGAGATAAACGCTACACCTGTGCAGTTCACACTGAGTGTGTGTATGTGTGTGTGTGTGGGGGGGGGGGTGCGGGGGAGGGCGTTCTCATAACATTTCACTCACACCACCAACTTTGAAATGGTCGCACTCACGGAGGCAACCACCTCACTGACATCCGATGTTACGTCACAGTCCGCTATATATAATTGGCGCAAGCCGGAAATGACCTCATTAAGCTACGCAGCGACGTGTCTGATAAGTGGCGGTGATTCAAGTTGCGTATTCCAATGGTTTTGAGTTTCTGTCATTCTTTGAGATACATGTATCAAGTTGCTTGTGATAATCTACCTTACTTCAGCTTGGAGTAACATTGGTTTAAAATGGCTAACTTTAGAGATATTGGAAGTGCAAATATGCTAAATTAATCTTGGGAAGCATGCCAAAACTCTGACACCTTAGGCTTCTGCAGTAATAGGTTCTATTAATTTTGCTCAGTATTCCATTCTCCGCAGACACACATAGTTATTATTTGTAAGTGCCACTGTATCTAAGTAAGATATGTCAAATCAAATCTAAGTAATTGTTTTAGTTTAGACAATTTGATGCTTTCATCGGACTATGCAACTTTAAGTTTAACCAACAATGTGCTCTTTTACTACTAGCAAATCAAATCAAACCATTCACATAGAACAAATAAATGACGCGTTAGTAAAGCCGACGGCCTGATCATGCGCACCTACTGCCCGACAAACCCCGGGCGTCAATGGCCCGCAATGACTGGGCCGGGTTAGGTGACATGCGGCGCGCCTGCGTATGTTTACATTGCTCCCGCCTCCGCTGGTTACAATCTTATCGGCGCGCAACCAGCGCCGCACACTGTCCGCCGCGACTGTCACGTCGCGTCTCGGGTCGCTACGCTGAGTGCGTGCGGAGAATAACCTGCCGCTGCGGGCCGCTTACGCCGACTTGGCGCACATCCCGGCGCAGGGGTAGGGGATAGGGGGCTGGCCGGCGGAGTCGGCGAGTCGGCGCCGATCACCGCCGGCGCGATTAGAGCCTTTGTCGTCGGGGTCGCTTGGGGTCAACCCCCAGTCTCCCCCCCCCTCCGGAGACAGCGCCCGGAGGAATGTAGGCAGGGGAAGCGCACATGGAAGGGTGGGCAGGGTGGGGATGGGGGTCGGACTGTGTGTGTGTGTGGGGGGGGGGGGGATGGGCGGGGGGGGGGGTCGGGGAGGCAGCTGACACACCAAGGGACCGACTGCTTCATTAAAAGTTCATCCTCAGAGATCGCATTCGCCAACTATTGTGTTCTCTCAGATATTCCCCTATTATTAACAATTCAACAATGGTAAACATGTATCGATGCTATAATGACATACATATGTATATGTATATATATTGCTATATATGTATTATTGTTTTTCCTGTGCATATATATGACTAATACACATACACATACACGTTTTTCATGTGAATATATATACACCTAACTGTGACGCTAATAATAATTGAATCTTTCAGTTACAACAACACATATTTGCATATCTTGGACTAGCACCTGACACACACATCTCTCTCTCTGTCTCTCTCGATTTCTGTCTCTATCTCTCTCTATATATATACACACACATATATACGTACATATACTCAGAATGCAAACCCACATTTACACAAGAGTATGCATGGGTTGAATTAAATGACCAGTAAACTGGGCGGGTTAGAGGGGAGCTGTGCAAACAGTGCATTAAATGTCAACCTGTTAATACAGTACAGTGGGCGGCGTTTAGTCACCGCGTCCCCGGGCTAGTGGCGGCACCTGGCGGCGGAGCGGGGGTTACAGGTTACGCCCCGCCGCTTCCCGCGGCTGACCTGGGCAGGTTGATGTGGTTGGGAACCGATAGGGGGCGCGGCCGCGGGGATCAGGTGTGTTTACACGGATGACAAGTTGGCGCCGTCTGAGGCGCGGGTCCACAGCACAACATGGCCGCCACTCTCAAACATGGCCGCCACCCTCTGTAACCTTACAACCATAGCGGACCGCGTCATCTAACCTAGCGTGATTGACATTAGTCCTCTAATATTAGTAATAAGGGGACTGCTACTAGACTAGCAATCAAGTTATGTGGCTACTTGGGAGAATAGTCTAGTTAGCATTAGGGGTAGTGGGGGGAAAGGAATTTTAGGTTAGTTTTTTGTTTTATGTCCTGGCGACATCTAAATTTCAATATTTTTGAATATTCGATGTACTTTAGGGAATGATCCTATTTAGAATGAAGCTATTTAAGCTTGAACCCAGTAGGTTCGGATTGATCAGCCTCTGCATATCCCATAGCTATTATTATTATTATTAGTTCTATGATGTCACACAAGGAAGAGACAGGCAGATTTAACTAGCTTATATTATAAGGCAAACTCAAAACCAAAGCACTTAGCTAGATTTGATCCTACATATCGAACCTAGATATTGGTGCATACACATAGAAATTGGCGCTGTATACATGTACATGTATACAGCGCCACTTCTGATTTATATAACCGCATTTGCATGCAAGGACTGGACGAATCCAGCCAAAACAGAGGAAAGAATCGACCAATCCTTTGACCATTCCAAGGCTCTCATTGGTCTAGAGCTAGTTTAAAGCAATATTGGGTACTTTACATTCAGTGTTCTGACAGAAGGCAATATTTATTCAAAATGAGATCGTTATCCTAATAAGTAGAGAACTGGGATATATTTCAAACAAGTTATCTGACCAGGTATGCAAAACCCAGATCTATGTGAACACAGGTGTCACGAGTCTACACCAAACTGTCACTGTCACAGAATCGTTGATTGTAACTGATATTACACATAATCACATTTATGTACTCTGGTTTGATCCAGTATTAGCAAACATATATCACAGATTACTTAATATAGAACTTGACACTTAATTGTACAGAGTTCAAATAAATGTTTCTTACCTGTCAATCAAAAGATTGGCGCGTTCACTGCTATCTAGATTCAGCTCTTCATGCAGCTTTGTCTATCGCGGATAAGAATGGAGCAAAAAACCATGACTCCTATCTGCAACTAACTTCCTGCCTTTCTTTTGGGCAGATCTAGTTTGGTGTTTTTTACACCAACAAAATATATGGTCTGCTGCCTTGTTTTCTCACTCACCACAAGGTTAGAAGTGCATTAGAGTGTGTATTTCAATCGTGTAGAGCAAGAACCCTTTAGAAGTCACGATCTTATTAATTAGATCAGAGTACCACATCATCATAGCAAGATGGGAAACTTTGTGACAATGTGGCTTCCACCACAGGAGTTTTGGCATATTTACCAAAATTATTTTGAATGCTTTCACTTCAAATTTCTAAAAGATAATTTGCTATTATGTTGTCATAAAAAATAGTTCAGTTTAATGATAAGTAAATTATAAGTAAGTTAAAATGACCAACCTGATATATTTATCTAAAAAAACCTCAAAAGCCATCGGACTGCAATATTAAGTTAATCAGTATTTTAACATGCTTGCGAAAATGTTGAAATTTGTTGACCCCCCCCCCCCCCCTCTACTAATAGTAGTATTTCTATAAAACGCTAAATATGAGTAGAATAGTGTTACAATCGGTCAAAACATCTGTGTTGTGCTTTCCGGTTGATTTTCGAGCTTCGATTTCGGTTCGGTTCGCCCAGATCAGGTCTGTCGATGGACCTTGGATGGGGGTCAGGAGATAGATCTTAACTGGCTTGTTGTGTCATAATGTCCATGCAATACTGAACGTGCATTACTAAACCTAATATAACATGCATGACTTTCATCTCACAGTACTTAAAATAGCACACAATCACATAAACATGTGTGCACACTAGCCCACAATAGGACCGGTTAACTTGCCGTTACGCACTGTCCACAGAGTGCTGCATTCTGGGTACAGTTAGCACTGGGTGGCTAATCCCCTCCCCCCCTCCCACACACCGACCTCTACCCCCACCACCATCCACCCACCCCGCTCTTTGTGCCTCCCCGCCCCACCCACCCCCACCCCCACCCCACATTAAACATCCTGACCCCCCATACCCCACTCCGAACTCCACCCTCGTTTCGTCAGTTAACACCTGCGTGTAGCAGGCATTGTTTCCCTGCCCCACCGGAAATAGGCCCCCTCCCCCCATCCGCGGTGGGTGGCGCGCGGCGACGCACCGCGCCAAAAAAAGACACCGCCGGCCACGTGACCACTCACGCAGTGTCCCGCCGGAGCGGACTACTGCGCGTGCGCGTGGCGAAGCGCGGGCGTGCGGTGCTTATTTATTCTGGTTCCTGGGGCTTCAAGCTACCGAGGATTAGTCGACTCATTCCTTCGGGCCTTCCCGATAACACCGCCAAAACCGCCCACCCCCCGCTCACAATTGAGGGGTGTGTGAGTCTGACGGCGCCGGCGCGTGTAGAGGCCGGGGAACGCTGAGAGGAGCGCCCGGGCGCCGTGACACGCAGCGACCCGGGAGTAGGAATTAGCACCAAGCCGCGGCCTATCCAAACAAGAGCGTCTGGGTTTAGGCCGTTTGTACTCGGGGGTGTGAATGGACTGGTTAAGCATTGTTGAGCTGCCTGACCGCCGCTCACCCTTTCCCACTCCACTTCTCCCCGCACTCCCCGCCATCCCGCACCCCCACCTGCTGGTGGTGTAGGGGATAGTGGGATAGTGGGATAGTGGGAAGGGGAAAAGGGAGCTCACAGTAATAATAGACTGTAGAATATACACGGGACACTAATCCCCCAATGTGCGGGTGGTCCGGGCTCGAACAGAGGGCGGCAAGGTGCACTCATAACTCACCGACGAACTCAGCCACGCACCACCACCACACACACACCCACCACACACCCAACATCCATGTACCACGCACCCATCATGTTCCTACCACCCATGTATCACCCACCACCACACACACACCATCCATGTACTACCCACCCACCATGTACCTATAACCCATGTACCACCCACCCACCAACCTCACACACACACCCACCATCCATGTACCACCCACCCCCATGTACCTACCACCCATGTACCACTCACCATACACACACACGCACACACCATCCATATACCACCCACCAACCTCACACCCACCATCCATGTACCATCCACCCACTCACCATGTACCTACCACCCATGTACCACCCACCACCACACACACACCCACCATCCATGTACCACCCACCCACCATGTACCTACCACCCATGTACCACCCACCACCACACACCCACCATCCATGTACCACCCACCCACCATGTACCTACCACCCATGTACCACCCACCACACACCCACCGCCCATGTACCACCCACCATGTACCTACCACCCATCTACCACCCACCACACACACACCGTCCATGCACCACCCACCCACCACCCACTCATCGTCCATGCAGCACCCACCACCAACCATCCACCATTCACCCACCGTCCATGTACCACCCACCCACCATGTACCTACCACCCAGGTACCCCCCCCCCCCCCCCCCCTTACACCCACCACCCACCATCCACCTACCACCCACCACCCATATACCACCCATATACCACCCACCCACCACCCACCATCCATGTACCACCCACTCACCATGTACCTACCACCCATGTACCACCCACCCATACACCCACCATCCACCTACCACCCACCACCCATATACCACCCACCAACCACCCGCCGTCCATGTACCACCTACTCACCATGTACCTACCACCCATGTACCACCCACCCACACACCCACCATCCACCTACCACCCACCACCCATATACCACCCACCCACCACCCGCCGTCCATGTACCACCCACTCACCATGTACCTACCACCAATGTACCACCCACCCATACACCCACCATCCACCACGCCACCATCAATATACCACCCACTCACCATGTACCTACCACCCATGTACCACCCACCCATACACCCACCACCCACCACCCACCATCCACCTACCACCCACCACCCATATACCACCCACTAACCCATTTACTCATACCTACCCACCCACGTACTCATCACCCACCCATGTACTCACCACCCACCGCCCACGTACTCACTACCCACCCACCACCCACGTACTCATCACCAACCCACCACCCACATACTCACCACCCATCCACCAACCGATGCACCCACCACCCACCACGTACTCACCACCCCATGTACCCATCACCCACCTCCTCACCACCCACATTTTACTCAGATAGAGAAAAGTGATTGTGGCTATTATACCCGGATGTGTTAGAGAGAGAAAGAGAGAAGAAAGAGAGAGAAAGAGAGAAGCAAGAAAGGGAGAGAAAGAGAGAGAAAGGGAAAGAAAGAGAAAGAGAAAAGAAAGAGAGAGAAAGGGAAAGAGAGAGAAAGAGAGAGAAAGAGAGAGGGAAGAGAAAGAGAGAGAGAAAGAGAGAGAGAGAGAAGAGAGAGAAAGAAAGAGAAGAGAGAGAGAGGTGCGGTGTGTGGCCTGGTGCACAGAACTGACACCGCTCCTATCTCCACTAGGGGGCGCGCACGCCGCCATCTGCACCCTGCAGGACACATGGTTTTAACAATGGGACCCCGCCCAGTCCACACAATATGGGATTAATACATTATTAGCATCTGATTGCCCTTAGCATTAATGCATTAGCAGCGAGTGAGTCTTTAACTTAGGATTAATATATTTATAGTACTGGGTATTTAGGATTAACATATTTATGGTATGGATTATTATTGAAATTGGAATAAATGCATCCTACAGATATAGGACTTAAGTTAAATAAATTGAGGATACATTGTTTTATAGTACGAGTATTGTAATATTATGCGCTGAGCTCTCAGGTGAGGATCCACATAGACAGGTGGGTGTGGATAGCATGATACAACAGGGAGTCTGGGTAATGTAATGTTTAGCACACAATCCCGCTCTAGATACACATTTTCATCACCCCAGATACTGTGTGTTCTGTGACCTGGACCATATATATATATTTAGCCATTCTACTCCTATTGTTCTATTAATATGCACATGGATTCCCCACTCCTGCTGCTGGCCATTTCATGTATTCGTTAATATAATCTCGCCCGAGTGCCAACAGTATATGTAATACATGTCCACGGGCTGTACCCCCGCATATCGCTTGTGTATTAATTGCATTTACTCCTATACTTCCATTGATAAGGCCGACGGTGTACTCCGCCGCCACTGTCACTTATAAACACCTGAGATATTACCTATTATTGTTATTGTCCGTATTAAGAAGGTGGATACTAGTCTTGAGGAGAGGGTTATTCTGCGTTACTGTGAATGTCTACATTACTCCATCATCTGTGCAAAATGCCAATAGTAATATATATAATAATGAATCATCATTAGGGGGTTGACCATGATTGTTAGTGTAATAAGGGACCTGGTCGTAATGGGTAAGGAATGCAAGGAACGTCTCAATCATATTTGAAGAGCCCATAACTTTATTTCTATTCCTACCAATACCATCTAATGTCTTCCAATGTCAATCGTATGAATATATACTTCCCCTCCATTTCCTTTATAGTCAAGATACTTTCAATTACTGTATTTAAGCGCTAATGAAACACGGCTGATGGGTCTGGGCCCGATGGGTCGAACCTTCTACATTGCTAGGAGAGTAGCGTGGGATGCCGCATCGCGTCTCCTAGCAACGAGTTACAGCAGCGAACCCTTCCCTGCATTTGATGGCCAATGCGGGTTTGCCTTGCCGAGCAGCCCGCATTTCCATATTCGGGTTGCTCGAGGCAAGCCTGCGCCGGCCACAGCTCGATAATAGTCTGGCCCACTTCATATACAAGCTACATGCTGCTTGGTTGTTGAATCTACCCTATGTATTCATATAAGTTCATTGCCTGTAAGTGTAAGAATATAATTGTAAACATTAAACAATTTATGAATGCAAACCATTTAAAAGACTTACAAATCCAGGGGATCAGTGTAGTCATTTACACTGACCTCTCAGGCAAGGAGCCTCATAGACAATAGGCGTGGATAGGGTGATTGCATCAGGGAGCCTAGGTAGTGTAATTCTTAACACACTAATTCCGGAATGGCTAGAAATGTGGGTTCGAATCCTGTCTCAGGTGCAATATTTCTCATTTTCATCACCCCTACGATATATATAATACAAAGTGAACCAAAAATCCACTTCCAAAACCCTATCAGACACCCGGAGAGTCAGTCAACCATGTCCACATTGGACCCATTTTGTCAGTAATGGTATAGCTCAACATTGTTGGACTTTATACTTTCTTCATATTGTTATTGCCCAATTTGGATAACTGAGTTAACAAAGAACCTCTTTTCTGTGTGACACCTGATTCAAACAAAATGACCTACAAAACAGATGCTTTTCGCTTCCTTGCCTGATGCGGCATTACTAGGATAGGTTGGTTGATTCAATGTCAGGATAATGTGACTGAGTGGGAAATCGCGTCAAGGTGCCAACAACAATGTGTACATTGTCACCGGCACAATGACGCATAGAGCAGGACTATGACTACCGAGGTACAAGTTCTGACACCTCGGATGTTACCAGGATATAACCCCCTCCCCAATACATCAAGGTATATACTTATTCTTAAATACTCAACGAATTCTTGTTGCTTTGTTTATCTGTGTACCTCTCACGGCCGTGCGGAAAAGGTGTGATAAGGATGCTCGGATGAGGTCACTTGATGGTAATATAGACCGGAAGCAGCAGCAGCAGCAACAGCAGCAAAAACAGCGGTCCGTGGAAGTGTATTACCGGAGGGTAAGGGTGCCGGTCTATGGTCGAGAACTGGCGGCAGGACAGACATCCTGTTAATAGAGGACTCATTCAGTCGCAGCGAAGAAGATTGGATTATTATTTTCTAAGGCTTTATTCAGTTTTCGCTTGACCGAGGTGGTGTGAGTAGGAGGGGGTGGGGTGGAGAGGTGCGTAGAACTTTCAGTCGATTGGGGGTGGCGGTGGAGGTAGAGGTGGCGGTGGAGGTGGCGGTGGGGAGGTAGCAGTTGTATGGAATTGGCGCGCTTGTCGCCTACCGACGTGGCTTAAGACAGCAGCGCAAACCTCGATTTCATTCAAGTACAGGTTCTACATATTATTAGGATTTCTAATTACTTATGAACATTGTCGCTGTTCCGTTTATAGCTCCGACTTTGGTCCATTTGTGTATGGGGGTGGATTGCATTTGCATCTATAAAATGAAGCACAGAAATACTATGTGCTGTTCAATACACATACCATACTTGTCAATATAAGCCAACCATAGCATTTCGGAGGTCTCTGGAGCAGAGATACCCAAGAAAGCACATTAAATCAAAATATTAATCTGGTGTACATTGTTATTATTGGTAAAAGTCTATAAATAGTGGCAGCATTAAAAAAATAGGACTTTTCACAGCAACACACTCAATAGCCATTAAAGGAACTCACTGAAAGTACTGAATAAGCAATATGTCAAAATGGACACTATTTATCTCTAAACAAGCTGAACTCTGTTCCGGAATTCACCTACCTCGGAAGCACTAGATCAAGCGATGGACGCATTGATGCTGAAATACAGAGGAGGATGGCCAAGGCTAGCGCATTTTTCGGCCGACTACGCCAGATACTCTGGAACAACAACCATGTGTCCATGCGGGTCAAAGGCAAGATCTACCATGCAATTGTGCTATCCACCCTACTATACAGAGCCAAGGCCTGGACAGTGTACATACAACAGGTGAAAAAGCTGGATGCCTTAATGATGCGACATCTGCATTCGATCATGAGGCTAACCTGGAAGGACAAAGTGACAAATAAGGAAATACTCAAACGGACAGGGCTGCCCTCTATGGAAGATTTTCTGATCAAAAAGAATTTCCGGTGGACTAGACACCTCATGAGGATGTCATCAGACATGCTACCAAAGCAGATCCTCTACTCTCAACTGTCTTCTGGTTACAAAAAGAGAGGGCACCCTCGTCTCTGGTTCAAGCCTACCATCAATAGAAACCTGAAGCTGAGAGACATTAAGACTGACTCATGGACATCACTCTCACAGCAGAGAGCTAAATGGAGAGCGACAGTCAAGTAATGAAAGCAATCTTTGTCGCATCATGACCGACAGCATGATGATGATGTCTCTATGTTCACTGTTCTTGATCAAATATATGTGCTATTTAGCTGACACTATTTATCTCTATGTTTGCTGAGTAGTTTTGGTCAAATGTTGTGCTATTTAGCTGATACTATTTATCCCTGTGTTTGCTAAGTAATCTTTATCTAACGTTTATGCTAATTATCTGGCACTATTTATCCCTATGTTCGGTAAATAGTCTTTATCAAATGTTTATGCTATTTAGCTGCTCCTATCTATTTGTAATAGGACACAATAATGAGAAATGGCAGAGCAGGTGTTTGCTATACCGTTTAATAGATATGATACGCTGTTTAATTATTGTGTGCTATATTGGTTAGAAGGCGTGATATAATGGTTAGGGGTTGTGATACATTGGTTAGGTAATGTGATATACCGGTTCGAAAATGCGATATACTGGTTAGGAGGGGTGATATTCTGGATAGGAGGTGTGATATACTGTTTACGAGGTGTGTTTGTTTGTTGTTGTTTTACATCCTAGCAACATCTAAGGTCATATCAGGATGGGTACCGACTTGTGACAGTGCGCACTCATGGCAACTTTATAGTGCTGTCCCACTGGGAAACCAGGCCGCCGGCACCATGACCTGGTATCCCACTCAGTCACATTATCCTGACACTGAGCACACCAGTCCTTGCCCTATCCTAATAATGCCGAGTGCCTGGCTAGGAAGCGACAAGTATCAATTTTAAAGTCATTGGTTTGACTCGACCGGGACTCGAACCCATGACCCCACGGTCTACCAGCACGGGAGACGGACGCTCTAACTCATTCGGCCATCCCGTCTGGTCTCTTTACGAGGTGTGATATACTGGTTAGGAGGTGTGATATACTGCATAGGAAGTGTGTTATACTAGTTAGGAGGTGTAGCATACTAGGGGGTGTGACATAGTTGCAAGAGGTATGACATACTGGAGTGAGGTGTGACATAATGACATGGGATTGGGCATGATGGAAGTGTTGCAATATAGTGAGAGCAGGTGAGACAGAGTGAATACTAAATAGTAAACGTACTCACATTTCAGAGCTAACCAACAGGTAGACACAATGCTTCATCAACGCAATCCCGTAACAAAGTAACTGTATATTATTTGTGGTGGGAGCGCGTTCCACATTCTTGATTATCATTCTCTCCCTGTATATATGTGTAGTGTAGTAGTCTGCACTGACCTCTCAGGCAAGTAACCACATAGACAGGTAGGCATGGGTAGTGTGTTGATATCAGGGAGCCTAGGTGGTGTAATGGTTAGCACACTGGCCCAGAATGCAAAGCGATGTGGGTTCGAGTCCCACTCTAGGCACGATATTTCCCATTTTCATCACCCCCATGACACTGGTTGCCGTGACCATGCTCCTGTACAAGCTATGTGCTGTATGGTTGTTGAACCTACCCTGTGTATGTATGTGTTAGTGCATGACCTGTATGTATGTAATTGTAAGTATTAAAAGACTTACAATTTCAGAGGGACGAGTGTAGTAGTCTGCACTGACCTCTCAGGCAAGTAACCACATAGACAGGTAGGCATGGGTAGTGTGTTGATATCAGGGAGCCTAGGTGGTGTAATGGTTAGCACACTGGCCTGGAATACAAAGAGATGTGGGTTCCAGTCCCGCTCTAGGCACAATATTTCCCATTTTCATCACCCCACATGACAGTCGTATAATATTTATACAAGTAAAAATGGCTGAAATAAAAGGTTTCCTGTATTTGGTAATTAGTGTTGAGCAAATCAGTGGCTCTGTGCTATTTGCTCCGGCACTGCTATTGTTAGAGTCTATATATTGCTATGTGGGCTTATCGCAGTGCCATTCACCTGGTAAAGTTTGCTTCAATTTTGAGTAAATCGCTATATTTTACACACACACACATATATATGTATATATATACATATGTAGTGGTCTGCACTGACCTCTCAGGCAAGTAACCACATAGACAGGTAGGCGTGGGGAGTGTGTTGATATCAGGGAGCCTAGGTGGTGTAATGGTTAGCACACTGGCCCGGAATGCAAAGAGATGTGGGTTCGAGTCCCGCTCTAGGCGCAGTATTTCCCATTTTCATCACCCCCCATGACACTGGTTGCCGTGATCAGGATCCTGTACAAGCTTTGTGCTGTATGGTTGTTGAACCTACCCTGTGTATGTATGTGTTAGTGCATTGCCTGTATGTATGTAATTGTAAGCATTACAAGACTTACAATTCCAGGGGGACGAGTGTAGTGGTCTGCACTGACCTCTCAGGCAAGTAACCACATAGACAGGTAGGCGTGGGGAGTGTGTTGATATCAGGGAGCCTAGGTGGTGTAATGGTTAGCACACTGGCCCGGAATGCAAAGAGATGTGGGTTCGAGTCCCGCTCTAGGCGCAGTATTTCCCATTTTCATCACCCCCCATGACACATACATACATATATATGTATATACAGTAAAACCTCCCTAAATCGACCAACCACGGGACCGACTTTAAGTGGGCCATTAAGGGAGGTGGTCGGTTTAGAGAGTTATAATATCCTTACAATGGTATTGATGGGACCCAATTAAAGCAATCCATATAGGGGACTAGTCGATCTGTGTAGGGGTCGGTATAGAGAGGTTTTACTGTATATATATATACCTGCAAAACAGCCAATCCTCATTAATCGAAACTACTTTGTTCACAGCACCCAATGTAGGATTGTCGAGATTCCCCAGATAAACGCCTTTGATTTTATACGGATAAAAAGAACGGCAGAAATCTGTGCTGGGGATGCTTTGTTTGGTCAGATAATGAGATTACCGTATTTAAGAAGATAGGGCTAATACAATATGGCTGTATTAAAGTAGTCATGCAATAAACGACTTCCTAAATATCCTTCCCTATAATTAATATCTAATGCTCTGCACATACTGTCAATATCACAGTTTCACGTGTTTTTGATAGTGCCTGTTATTTGCACACTTGCACTACCCATTCATTTGCAATGGATATCACATACACACTTTCTGTATTGACTGAAATAAGGCAGTTAATAATTGACACGACTGACACTGTCGGCCAGGTGGCGGGTGGGGTGAGCGCAGGTGGCGCCACCAGTCAAGTGCATAGTCTTACGGAGAATAACAATGGTATGAAGTAATAATAATAATATAGAATAATAGGAAATTCCCTACGTATTTTTATACTCGCATAATACCTTATGCACCACATATATATGTGAAAGTGTACAATCTTAATCTTTGGTTGTTTTGATTGATTCTCTTTAAAATAAACACACTATTAATTCCTGTAAAATGTAGATTTACTCTGTACCCATAATAAAGTGAACATACGAAACCATCCACAGAGTTAATACATGGTTTAGACATTAATTGTGGAACTAATGGGATTATGATTTTACCCACGACTACTTAGTCCTGCTAACACGTAACAGAGCCCCATCAGTAATACGCAGATGAGGCGACATCCAGTGATGCCCACCCAGCATATATATATTACAGTAAAACCTCTCTAACCGACCACCTCCACAGATCGACCACTCCCCTATACCGATCGCTTTATTTGCGTCCCAATGATACCATTGTAAGGATATTCTAACTCCCTAAACCGACCACCTCTCTGAATGAACCACTTAAAGTCGGTCCCCTGGTCGGTCGATTTAGAGAGGTTT
Organism: Branchipolynoe longqiensis; assembly: GCA_030323885.1. Taxonomy (NCBI): domain Eukaryota; kingdom Metazoa; phylum Annelida; class Polychaeta; order Phyllodocida; family Polynoidae; genus Branchipolynoe; species Branchipolynoe longqiensis. The sequence goes on along the minus strand of CM059186.1, from coordinate 57,918,546 downwards.
TACTGTATGCTTTGAAGCTGGAAGCATCAGATTTTCAAATGTTATCCTACATAGACAACTTAGATACGAGTGTATTTTTGAAAGAAAAAAACCCTATTATTTCTAGAGATAAAGACTATTAAGTCAATACACGTGTTCTTAGTCCCGCTGGTCCTTCGGGAAGGACTGTAGCTGTGACCCAGCATGCTGTGACCCAGCATGCTGGGTCACAGCATGCTGGGTCACAGCTACAGCTTAAAGCTGCATAATCTGATGAAAGCATTCAATTTTCAAAACCGAAACAATTATCTAGATTTGATCCTGCATATCTAACTTTGATACTGACGCACCTATTAAGCAATTGTGACCATGATATTGATAATAGCCATCAGCACCATTATTAATAGTTCAATGATAATGATCTAATCATCATTAGTAGTCCACCAACAATGATGTAGCCATTAATAATATTATATATATATATATAATTAAAAATTAGCATTTAATAAATGTTATGACCACGGTTAATCTTGTGGTGTCGTGAATTATGATATTCTTATTTAATAATAATAATGTTATCCCTATAATTTTTTTACTAGAATATGCCGTAGTTGCTTCAGAAAAGAAGGGAGGTTCCTGTGCAAGTCGGAATATTGGGTCAATTTAATATAATGTGTTGCTGCTGAAGCCTATGGTGCCAGAGTTGTGGCGTGGTTGCTAATATTTAGCATATTTGCACTTCAGATATCTCAAAAGCTAGTCTTTTAAGATAGAAGTTACTTCAAAGTAAAATAAAGTACATCATAACAATCAACGTCAGTAATTAAAAATAGAAGTTACTTCAAAGTAAAGTAAAGTGGATTATAACAATCAACGTCAGTAATTAAAATTAGAAGTTACTTCAAAGTAAAGTAAAGCGGATTATAACAGCAACCTAATATATTCATCTATTAAAAATGTCAGAAACTCAAAGCTATCCGACGATGCAACTTTAATAAAAAAATATAAAAAAGCACAAACAAACCAGACCCTGCTAAACCATATTGGTGCCTAGCATTTTGATGTGCACGCAAAAATTAGTTTCAACTTTTTTTTTGGTCACTTTAAATAACTCTAAACTTAACCCCTTTAAATTAATACTTACCTCAAACTAAAGCAAAATAGATAATAGTGTTTAAATCTTTATCTAACCATATCTGGCATGAACATAAATCCATCAGATTAATCTACCAATGACTTTTAACCACAGTTTCCAAAGCGAGGCTTCCCCGGCGGGTAGGGTTGAATGAAACAATGGCGGCCAGGTCCCATAATGAGCGGCCCCGGTCTCACATCACTACTAATCGTGTTGATTCGGTTTTCATCAACCCCCCCCCCCCCCCCCCCCCCCCCCCCATAATCCTCACCAGTCCACACGGACGGATATGGGCACACACTTTACACGCAGAGCCTCGCTTCTTCTACCTGGCGTCTTATATACCCTGACAGGGGCCGGAGTTAATTGTGTCTGAATGCCCTGTTTACACTCACCCCGGCTTTGATGTGGCCCTCATCCCGGCTCCGGCTTGATTAATCCGGATAGACCCATTATCCCGGCCCTTCTCCGGGCACTCACTGACGTCTGCCCGTATAACCCCCCCCCCCCCCCCCCCCCTCCCCTCCGCCCATCCCACACACCCCGCCCACCATCCCCACCCACCCCAGACCACCTCCTCACACAAACACACATCCCACCCACCAGACGCCTCCTGAGCCGGTGTCATGGTATAAAACCCCAGCCCGATCGCAGCCCCTGCCGTGGCTTCTGCGCATGCGCAGAGTTTGTAAACAGGCACAGCTCGGCTGCAGAACGAATACACACTGCCAGTGTCTATTAAAGATTAATAGAAATGCACAACCCTAACCGTATAAATTTAATATAATCTATCCGTCGAATATGTTTTCTATATGTGTACCAAGCAGCTTGTTTCTAAGTGGTGTAGCTTTAGAGATATTTCACTTTTTCTGTATGAAGATTGCACTGACACTCAGAATATCCCAACTTTCACTATTATCTCTGTTTTTAATACTTTCAGCATAAATTGCTCTTAGGTTACATTAAATACTTCAGATCTTCCTCTTCAATCGCGCATTAAGATATTTTTAATCGATCCAATGAAAGCTTTTAAATTTATTTTACAAAAATAAATGCTTAGTCAACTGTCTTCACGGCAGGGGCTGCGATATGGCCGGGGTTTTATACCATGACACCGGGCCTCTTTTACCGGCCCAGTCCCCACTCATAAGCGGCCACGTCACGCAGCTATCGCCGACTAAATCTGTCCGCATGCCCATGTATTCATAAGTAACCGAATATATATATATATATGTGTGATGTATAAAGTATTTATACGAGTATAAAGGCGCCGAAGGGAACTACTTCATTATTATTATTATTATTATTGTATACTGTACCTCCCCGATGCGGCCCGTGGCGCCGCCACCGGCTGTTAGTGTTACTGTAACTAGTGGGTGCGGGAACCTCACTCGCACCGGAGGACGTCTAGTACATATTTACGGTATATATATATCCGGAAGCTATATATATATATATATATATATATATATATATATATATATACCTCACAAAATCGATTTAGGGAGGTGGTGGGTTTAGGGAAATAGAATATGGTTACAATGGTATTGTTAGGACCCAAATAAAGCGATCGATATAAGGGAGTGGTCTATCTGTGGAGGTGGTCGGTTAGGGAGGTTTTACTGTGTATATATGTATATATATATATTGTTCGTATAAAGTACGTATCCCAACATTATTAGGAATGGAACCTCTCTGCTATTATTGGTCAGCGGGCTACTTGGGGTGTGATCGGGAGCTACAGCGAGCTGGTGCTCGTTGGGTCTGCCCTGAGGCAGAGAGCTGCTCACACTGATATCGGCCAGTTGGCGCCAAGCTTCAAGTTTTAAATTTAATAAGCAAGGTAGGTCTTCTAAGGCCATCCAGAATATCCACACAGTCCATCTAAATAAGCCTTGTCTCTTAATGGCTAATTAGATATATGTGTATGCCTATATTGGTTTATATATGCATATATGTGCTCTGTTTACATACTGTTCAGAGGACACTAAGAGTCACGTGACTAGAAAACCACCCCTCTAAAATGGATGGCTAAATTAATTGAGCACCCTCTTCTCGTGTGGTAAATCATTGGATTCAGATCTTAGATTAAAACCCTGTCCCCATGAAAGCAATGACAACAATTTATATGTGTTGCTACTCTGCCCAGTAACTCAGTATTACTAGGATACGGCAATGATCAGTAGACTGAGAAAGACCTGACGTTTTCGATTATCATTTCCCCTGGTTAATCAATAAATGTAACAACAACTGAATATATCTAGGCAAAATGTATTTGCATCCGAATACTTTGAGAAACTGTCTCAGAAACGATGTTTGTTTGTTTGTTGGGGATTTGCTTCCTAGGAACAGCTGAATGCCATACCAATACACACATCAACTCGTGACAGTGCACACTCATGGCGACTCCACTGGGATAATATGTACGCAGGCTAGAGTCACTTAGCCAGTCACTCAGTCAGAGTCACTCAGCCAGTATCACTCAACCAGTGTCACTCAGCCAGAGTCACTCAGCCAGTGCCACCCAGCCAGTGCCACTCAACCAGGGTCACTCAGCCATGTCACTCAGCGAGTGTCACCCAACCAGTGCCACTCAACCAGTGTCACTCAGCCACGTCACTCAGCGAGTGTCACCCAACCAGTGCCACTCAGCCAGAGTCACTCAGTCAATCACTCAGAGTCACTCAGCCAGTGTCACTCAGCCAGTGTCACTCAGCCAGTGTCACTCAGCCATGTCACTCAGCCAGTATCACTCAACCAGTGTCACTCAACCAGTGTCACCCAGCCATTGTCACTCAGCCAGTGTCACTCAGCCAGTGTAATTCAGCCAGTGTCACTCAGCCAAAGTTACTCAGCCAGTGTCACTCAGCCAGTGTAATTCAGCCAGTGTCACTCAGCCAAAGTTACTCAGCCAGTGTCACTCAGCCAGTGTCACCTAGCCAGTCACTCAGCCAGAGTCACACAACCACTGTTACTCAGTCAGAGTCACTAAGCCAGTGTCATTCAGTCAGTGTCACTCAACCATTGCCACTCAACCATTGCCACTCCACCAGTGTCACCCAGCCAGTGTGACTCAGTCACATCACCCCGACACTGCGCCACCCAGTCCTTGGTGCGCCCTAGTAATGCCGGTGTGGCGTACTCAGACGTGTCCCGTGCTCAGCCGTGTCCATCGCGTCTGCGCATGCGTCAGAATCTAATAAACATGGCTGTAATCGATTAACACGACCCGGGCGACTCAGGTCATCCGAGTGGTCAGAATTTCAAATAGAACACGGCGAGTGGAGTCGACAAATACAGGTGCCGTGTGCAAAAATAGAATAACTTAGATTAATGAAATGGAAATATAGCTAAACTAGGCCATCATAAAATACTTTAAATCCTATTTTGCTGTACTTTTAGTGGTTATTTATAAAAAAAGAAAAAATTGTCCACCCGAGCGCGGGGAAGCGTATTCGATTATTCGACCCGAGTTTGTAGGATCTGCGCATGCGCCAATAAATGGCTCGGGTGACCCGAGTTGATGCGAAATCCGCGCATGCGCAGAAGCAACTGTACACGGCTGAGGACGGGACACGTCTGAGTACGCCACACAGGGCAACAGTCACGGTAGGATGCGCCGAGTATCCACTGTGCAAGTCTGTGATTGGTCTGGACAGGGCACCGGAAGTGACGTGTTGATGCTCGCCCGCCCGGTGGACTCGGCAGGATGCGATCGGTGAAAATGTAGTGAAACGCCCATCGCGCAGCATCACAAAAGGGCAGACAATCGACGCCTGTAAACACCCAGCGCGAGGCACTTGAAAACAGCAGCTGTTATTCTTAACATAAACACGCCCTGCCGCTCGCAAATGCCCGAAATCAGATTGCTTTGTGTGCCCATAGAGGATCTTAAAGGATTAATTTCAATAAGGATGAGCCGAGCTTTGAAGCTGGTCAGTAGACAGTGGTGGTGGTGGTGGTCGGAGACGGGGGGGGGGGGGGCGCGTTGTAGCTCGGTCAATTCCAGGCGAAAATATAAGTGGAATTTTTTTTTTTAATGGCAGAAATTATAGTTCACAGGAAATGATTTACAAAGGGGAATCAGTTAGAGTCCGAAGTATTGGGACCGGTAGATGCTTGCATAGCTTTCGAGAATTAATTGTCTGGCCAATTCATTTTGGCTCACCTTAGTTAGGCGCATATATTATACCTTATATAAATATATATTAGCGGGTGTTGGTGGCTGACCTCTTAGTGGGCGGGCAGCCCGGGTATATGAGTGCATGACCGGCCATTGTGCAGGGGAATGTCGGTAATCCTGCCCCGGGGTCACTGAGCTGGCTTTGTGCCGCCCCGACTGGTGAGGGCTGGGCCTCGGCCGCTCCGACACCACACACCCCGGAGTGTGTCGTGTAGGGGGCCGGGGAGAGGGGCTGACCAGGGGCCGTATGCATGACGTGGTGTTAGCGAGCCAAAACTGGTTTTGGCGGGGATTTCTAGGTTAGCGTCGAAAAGTCAGTACGCAAGTAGTGCAAACACACCGAGTGTAAGCTAACACCATGTCATGCATACGCAGGAGACAAACTCTGGTGTCTATAGATATCAGATTTTTGGAGTGAGTTTGGTACGTTGCATTCGTTGGATAAGCAGGAGGCATTTCAATCGTGGACAACTGATCTTACTGATTCCACGCTTTCCACTCCTCTTTAGATTTTCCTAGTAATGCCGAGCACCAACTATAGGTAATATCAATTATCAATGGTTAAGTCATTGGTTTCGAGTCCCACTACCGGCCCAACAGGAAGAAGGTGCTCAACTCAGTCGGTCCTGTCTGAAATTTGGAGTGAAATGAATCCAGGCCAGGATGACCTACACAATTCACCGGGCGCGGTGGCCGAATCGGTAGAGCGCGGGCCTCGTGCGTGGAAGGTCGGGAGTTCGATTCCCGGTCGAGTCAAACCGATTACTTTAAAATTGATGCGTGTTCCTTCCTAGCCTGGCACTCGGCATTGATAATAGGATAGGGCAAGAAATGGTTAGCTCAGTATTAGGATAATGTGACTGAGTGTGATATCAGGTCATGGTGCTGGCGGCCTGATTTCCCAATGGGGCAGTACTATAAAGTCACCATGAGTGCGCACTGTCCCAAGTCAGTACCTGTCTTGATATGACCTTAGATGTTTCCAGGACGTACAACTCCAACAACCAACCTTGATACCATCTCACAAATTGTTTCTTCCCTAAATATTCCCACCTATTCAGCCTCGGTTTCAGGCCGAACACAGCAGTTAATGTCAGGACCATCAGGAACAACTTCTACAAGGACATGTTTTAAATGGAAGGTTCATATATATATATATATATATATATATATATATATCTATTCATCAATCAAATAACGACCATTTTAGCTAGAAGAAACTATATTAAAATCACTCCATCAGAAATTTAATTAATTTCCATATACTACTTAGCGTAACTTGACCACACTGTGCACACAGCGTCCAATGGGATTGATAATGCGAAACTTAACCTACAAGTAAATATAATCCCCTGCCACCATTCGAGTAGCACTTTTCGGAGATATCCGACATCGCCGATGGCAAACATTTGTGTTAAGTCGGACACACCACCTGGTCACGTGATTCAGCTGGGGGGTATATAAGCTCAGCATATGGTCAGTGAGGGAATTTGGTAACGTCAATCGCCCCGTTGCATGCCGCCCTTTCCGCGTTGCCATGGCAACGCCTCTGAGTTGGGAGACGTGTGCAAAGTACCTTGACTTTGGCGTATGAATCTTTGTATCTGTTTATAAATGTGGCAATGTGCCCTTGTCTCCATGTGTCCGTGCATCTAGGTGTCTGTGTGGCTTTGTGTCGGGCTTGCCGGACTCACTGTGATTGAGGCAGGTGGAGATCTCTATATCTGTTTGTTAGTGTGTCAATTTGTCTGTTTGTCCATGTGTCCGTGTGGCTTTCCGACGGGTCGCTGGGAGCCACATTGTCTCTAGGGCGTGAATCTCTGCACCCGTTTATCCGTGTTTTTTTTGGTGTTTTTTTTCGGGTAAACTATTTATTCATCTGAATATGACATTTGTCAGCACCGGAGCACTGGTCTTCCGGTCATCTTACTATTGGAATTGACAGTCTATATAATCTAAGTTTGATCAGTGCTGTATTAGTTACAGCACCAATCCTGTATAATTAAGGGAGCGGCTCCTGTTGTATAATGTACAGCAATAGTCACTGTATGTAGTTCATGCAAAACTGGGGTGCAGCACCGAGTAGAAAGTGTATATTCGGGGCAACTCAAACAATCGTTGAGGGTTACATTTTTTCTCTTATAAAACATGGTAAGTTTATAGTTGACAAGAAATTGTGTCTGTCTTATATAATGTTCAATGTGTTTAAACAGGTTGATAATTGTGTAGGATGTTCAGTGTGTTGATGGTTTGTTCATGATGGTTAAGGGTGGTGGCTGGCGAAGGTGGCCCATTGGGGTGGGTGGTCTGTTCACGTGTCCATCTGTCCGTGTATCCGTGTGTCTGTCCATCTGTCCATCTGTCCGTGTATCTGTCTGTCTTTCCGTCTGTCCATCTGTCCGGGTATCCGTGTGTATGTCCGTGTATCCGTCTGTCTAACCGTCTGTCCATCTGTCCGGGTATCCGTGTGTCTGTCCGTGTATCCGTCTGTCTATCCGTCTGTTCATCTGTCCGGGTATCCGTGTGTCTGGGCGGCTCTGGGTGTGGGGCGTCCACACTCGCCCTGTCTCTGGGGTGTGAAGCTGTCAGAGCTGAGGAGGACAGGGGGAAGGGGATCTGTCGGTCCGTGATCCACAGCAGGGTCTGATCTTGACGTGATCAGTTTTCCCGCCAAATCCACTGGTAATCAGCTCAGTGCTGCCCCCTGTCGCCAGCTTTTCGTTGAACTGCCCCTCTACCCAAAGGCGCTTTGCGAACACATCCACCTTCCTGGGGGTGACATGCCCCCTCCTGCCTCCTCCACCCCCGCCTCCAGGTGCTGCCTATCACTACGTCATGCTGTCATGGGTGGGGGCTTAGAGCACACTCTCAAGCCAGTCTTCACGCACTGTGATAGTTACTCTCAGTCTCACAGCACTAATTTAAGGACACGGCAGCAAGACAACCCTATAGACAAAGTGTCAGTTAGTTGTTGGAGTTTTCCGCCCTGGCAACATCTAAGCTCATATCAGGATGGGCACCGACTTGTGCACTCATTGTGACTTTATAATGCTGCCCCATGGAGAGACCAGGCTGCCGGCACCATGACCCCACTCAGTTACATTATCCGGACACCAAGTGAACCAGTCCTTGCCCTATCTTAATAATGCCGAGTGCCAGAATAGGAAGCGACAAGTACCAATTTTGTTAGTCATTGGTTTGACTCGACCGGGAATTGAACTCCCTACATTCCGGACGGGAAGCCTCCGCTCTACTGATTCGGTCAGCGCCTCCGGTTTAACAAGTGTCAGAAGGCTGGGCTATGGAGGTATTCAATCTAAACAGATAACTGTATTGTTCAGATACTTATATATCATAGCTTACTATTTTTCAAATGCTGAATGTATTATATCAGATTAGATTAATAGAAATTATAATTTGAATTGAGCATATCCAGTAGCGACAATCTTGTTTTATTGCACATGTGTATCAATGTTTTCACTTCAAATATCTCTAAAGTTAGCCATTTGAAATAAAAATTTACTTCAAACTAATGTAAAGGAGATTGGTGTGTAATGCAGAGAATTGTCTCAGATTCATTCATGGTGGTCGGAGGTGTCGAGAGCTGCCCTTCTTCCGCCCTCCCATCATACTCTCTCCTCCCGGGCCCATGCCTGCCTATCAGGGTTCTCTGCCGAGGCGCCACCTGCCGCCTCCTCACAGAACTCCTGGCTCAGCTGCCACTGACACGAGCACTTCTCCTCCAACAGGTGAGCGGGCAGAAATTAAAAGCCAGCAGACTATGAAACTTTACTGGACACTTCTGCCATTAAACTACAACTATAGGTGCCCTAATGCAATCGTTATACCAACGCATATCTGTACATGTGGGAACTTGCCGCCTACCGGACGCGATGGCTGAATCGATAGAGTGCAGGCCTAGCGTGCGGGAGATCAAGAGTTCAATTCCTGGTCGAGTGAAACCAATGACTTAAAAATTGATAATTGTCGGTTCCTGGCCAGGCGCTCAACATTATTAGGATAGAGCAAGGACTGGTTAGCTCAGTGTCAGGATAATGTGACTGAGTTGGATATCAGGTCATGGTACCGACGGCCTGGTCCCCCAGTGGGGCAATACTATAAAGTCGCCATGAGCGCCATAAGCGCCATAAGATGTTGCCAGGACGTAAACCTCCAACAACCAATCAACTTGCTATGTGAGGTGAATGCAGCGAAGTAAATACTAAAGTTGCACAAGCTGATAAAAACATAACATTTTCAAAAGCATAGCACTTCTCTAAATTTGAACCTACGTGCCAAACTTAGATACTCGTGCACTAATCAAGTATTTATTGCTACATAGAAGGGAACATTGGGTCAATTTAATAGAACATATTACTGCGGAAGCCTATGGGGTCAGACTTTTGACAAGCATGCTAACATTACTTTGAGATGTTTCCACTTCAAATATCTCCCAAGTTAGCCATTTTAAAGCAAAGTTGCCACAACAAAACTAGATTATAATGATCAAGTTAATATATTTATCCCAGAAAAGGACAGAAACTCAAAATCATTGGATTATGCAACGTTAAAGCTGCATAGTCCGATGAAATATAAAATTTTCAAAACCAAACCAATTATCTAGATTTGATTTGACATATCTAACTTAGATACTCATGCACTTATTAGGCATTTGATTCTGCATAGAAGGCAATACTGAGTCAATTTAACAGAACCTGTTACTGCAGAAGTCTACGGTGTCAGAGTTTTGGCAAGTCTGGCAAGCTTGCCAAAACTAATTGTCCATGTTCACACTCAAATATCTCAAAGGTTTACTATTTAAAATAAAAGTAACTTTGAACTAATGTAAAGTAGATACTACTGATCGATCTAATATATTTATCTCAGAAAAAATACAGAAATTCAAAACCATCGGACTATGCAACTTTAATGTTGGTATGTCATAATTCTGCGGGGGGTGGGGGGAAGAAATATGTCCATGAAAATAAATACCTTTAATTTGACAGGAAATATACCAAAACATTCTGTTGTGTCTACTTAAGTTAAACACCTCCCCCAAATTACTATCGGCTAGAAACCCACCCCACTCATTGTGTGTGGGGGTGTGGGGGTGTGTGTAATCCTCGCACATCCCATAATAGGTTCTAACACAAACATAAACACAAAATAAGTTACTGTACAGTATATCGGGAACTAGCGAAAAGCCTCGGCCGGTCAGTGTTTGGTCGGAGATTGGCGGCGTATTTGAAGGCCCGTTATCTGGTTGATCTATACTGGCAATAATTAACTGGGGTGGGGTGGGTGGGTGGGTGAAGTGTGCATGTACTCGTAAGTAAGTACCTGCTGTCGGCACTGGCTTGACCCATCAGTAGATACGGTAATTAACGGGAACGTAACACCTCACACATACGCAGGTGTCCCAACTCGTTACCGAAAACACACACACAGGTGTTCCTCAATAATAATAATAAATATAAAAGAAACTTGTGAAGTTAACTACCTCGTGTAAGACAAGTAGATGTACATAGTAGGCTAAGGTATCATTACTCAGACTAGACAAAAAAAACTGGAAAATTACAAAAAATTTAACATAGGCTATTACTAACAACCAAAATTGCAGAAGGCTGACCCGAGCAGACACAGGTAAACACTCCTCGGCAAAGGAACAGATCAAGGCAGCACTACAGCTGTCCAGCGTTGAAAACAAGCACCCTGACAGGAGCTTATACATTATGGGCAGAGTAAATACCTCGTCAATAAAAAATAAAAAAATAAAAAAATATGTACTATATAATTGATTATGTGGATATAAATAACAGCAGGCCCTTAATGTTTCTCTCTAACCACCTTAACTTCCATGTTATTCACAGCGGAGCGTGCATTCTCTCCTGCCCGGCTCCTCTACACCATATATATATATATATATATATATATATATATATATATATATATATTGGGTATACTGGATTATACCAATATTATTTAGAAATGAAGATATTGTAGTACTAGTAGTCTGCACTGACTTCTCAGGCAAAGAGCCACGTGGACAGATATGCGCAAATAGGGTGGTGACATTAGGGAGTCTAGATGGTGTTATGGTTAGCACACTGGCCCTAAATGCAAGAGATGTGGGTTCGATTCCCACTCTAGGTGCAATATTTCCCATGTCCATTTCACCCGTGACAATATTTTAGTAGCTCTATTATACACTGAGTCTGTAGGTACCAGGTTGCAGGTTTTGCAGCTTGAGAAGCCTGGACTACAAACTGCGATCTATTAAAAATCAGAAATGGCCAAAAAACCAACATCCCAAATCCGTAAAGTTTAAAGTCACCATTTCATATGTCTGTTCTCTATTATACCATACTCATCTCCAAGCACATTAGTTTGTTTGTTTGTTTGTTGTTGTTTTACATCCTAGCAACATCTAAGGTCATATCAGGACGGGAATTGACTTGTGACAGTGCGTACTCATGGCGACTTTATAGTGCTGCCCCACTGGAAGACCAGGCCACCAGCACCATCACCTGATATCCCACTCAGTCACATTATCCTGACACTGAGCCAACCAGTCCTTGTCCTATCCTAATAATGCCAAGTGCCAGGCTAGGAAGCGACAAGTATACATTTTTAAGTCATTGGTTTGACTCGACCAGGGTTTGAACCCACGCCCCCACGATCTACCAACACGGGAGATGGATGCTCTAACTCATTCGGCCATCCCGTCTTGTCCAAACACATTAGTTATTCTGTATATGTTAACTACTGCTACTAGATCCATAGGTAATTATTTCGATAGAATAAGTTACCGTTTTCATAAGTAGTATAACCAGGAAACCCCCTCTAAGCTGTTCCACAAGGGGGCATCTGATATGTCACAGCCCACCAGCTGGACAGCCCATGAGAGGTAACCCCCTGCCAGAAAACAGCCAGATAACATCAAATCCAAACATAAACCAACTACCTATTACATACAAGCCTATAATATGTAAATAGAGTAGGCTAGTCTAGAATTAAGTGTAGGAAAAAATATAAAGAGGAAGACTCTTACCAAGAAAATCCAAAAAAACTAACATAGATCACTAACCACAAACCATAATCTTAGGAAACACAGACCGATAACTGCCCAGCATTGAAAACAAGCTCGATCACCCGAGCTTATATGCTATGGACTGCATAAACATCCCATAACATTTTTTTTTTTAAAGAAGTTATTATGGTGCAATCTTTATTTGCACATCGAATTATTAGGACGAAGGGCCGCACGACTGCCACAACTAATTGCATTTCCTACACGCGTTAGGAGGCTTACCATATATATATATATATATATATATATATATATATATATATATATATATTTATATATATATATATATATATATTTATATATATATGTATATGTATATATGTATATATGTATATATATATATGTATATATATATTATGCATATGTACAGGTGCGTATACAAACATACCCATATATATATAATACATATGTACATGTGCGTGTATACAAACATACCCATATATATATATATATAATACATATGTACATGTGTGTATACAAACATACCCATATATATACACACGTGCACACACACCTTCTGTCGCCACATGACCGCCCTAACAGTGCATTAGCGGACTAATGGTTGCTAGCGTGGCTAATTTCACTAAATAGCAATTAAATAAACTACTTACCCGACTGCCTTTGCGGTGTGAGCGTCTTGTGCCCTCCTCAAAGGCCGTCGGTGTGTTTAGCGCCTTAGTATTGTTTGTCTAGGGACTTGTTTGGCGGTAAGAAACAATGGTGTTGAAGGTGCGGCATTCTGCGGTCAACGCGGGGTGGGGATGGGGGGGGGGGTAGGGGGGGTGGGTAGGGGGTGTCAGGACCCTCAAACTCACCAACTCCCTCCTCTTCCCCCCCCCCCCCCACCACACTTTTCAACGGGCCAGGTGCCCGAATCGGTAGAGCGCAGGCCTCGCGTGCGGGAGATCGGGAATTCGGTTCTCGGTCGAGTCAAGCCTATGACTTATAAAATTGATATTTGTCGCATCCTAGCCTGACGCTCGGCATTATTAGGATAGGGCAAGGACTGGTTGGCTCAGTGTCGAGATAATTTGACTGAGTTGGATATCAGGTCACAGCGCTGGAAGCCTGGTGCGCACTCATGGCAACTATAAAGTTGCCATGAGTGCGCACTGTCACACGTCAGTACCCGTCCTGATATGACTTTATATGACCAGGACATAAAACTCCAACAACCAACTAATCCCCCATTTTCACTTCCCGGCCAACGCCTTCCTCTCCTCCCTTCCCCTTCTCCCCACACTCCCCCTCTACCTTCCCCCTCCCCCTCTTCCCTCCCTGCAAACCTCTCCTCTCGCACACCTTCCACTACACCCAGTTCCCCCTCCTCCACCCTCTCCGCCCCTCCGTTCTCTCACGGCCCCCTCCCCTACCACTTCCTTCCTACCCTCCCTTCCCTCCCCTCCTCCCTCCCTTTCCCTCGCTCTGCCTCCGCTTCAGTCTCCCCTCCTCCTACCCCTCTTTTTCCTTCCTCCACCGCCCTTTCTCCACCCCTCTCCACCCTCCGCCTCCCCACACCCCCACTAAGTAAACAAGTTAACACCACCCACACTCACACCCACACCTAAACTCACGCCCACACCCACACCCACCCTCGTCACACCGAGTGCGCCGCGCCCATTGGTGGAGACAGCTTGGGACGCCTGTCCATACATGTAGCTGTGGCGGTGCGCGCGCATGTGTGCGCGTGTGGAACCTCCACAAGGAGAGGGGGGGGGGGGGGGGCCAGTCACCCTGAGAAGGGACCTCCTCAGTGTGCTACGTACATCTGCGGCGAGCACACGCGTTGTAACACCTGACACACCCTGGAGGAGGGAACCAGAACCAGCGCATTGCCCCCTTCCCCACCCCCCATCCAGTGTCGCACCCCTCTACCTGTACACGCCAGCGCCGACACCACATCACCTGCACAACTACACACCTGAAGACTGTCACCTCACGGATATCACTGACTTACCACATACTTACCTGCACGTCACTTGCCAGGACCTCCACTTTCACTGAGTCGTAGCTGAGGCAGCAAACCCCCATCCCCACGGTGATCTCCCATCCCCTCCATCACACACACATCCTCCACCAACCCGCACTCTGCTCCGTCTCAAACTCATCCGCAGTTAATTTGCGTTATCAAAAAGTTTACAGACAATGTGCAATGTGCCCTTTGACGTGTTGGTTTAACGTGCCCCGGGTTTGGTAAAGAAACACAGAGGGACGAACAGTACCACTCTCCTTCCCCGGATTCCAACACCCCGGCCCGTGTCCCCACCTTCCCCCGTCCCAGAATTGCTTCCCCCCGTGCCGTCCCGGTGTCTCCGCCTCCACCGTGCCCGTCCCTGTGTCATAGCCTCCCCCGTCCCCGACCCGGAGTCCCCACCTCCCCCGTCACCATTCCGGTGTCTCCGCCTCCCCCGTCCCCAGCCAGGTGTCTCCGCCTCCCCGCTTCCCGCGACCCGCTGCCCCTTCCTTCCCGTCGGTGTGCCCGCCTTCCCCCGTCCCCGGGCCGTTTCCCCGCGCCTCCCCAATGTCGATGATGCAGCACTTGTCCTACTACTACGCGGCCGCTGCGGCCGCTGAGAGCCTTAAGCAGCAGTGCGCTCCCCCGGTGGGACTGTCGGGCGGGCTGCTAGGGCCGCACGCCCCGGCCGCCTCCGTCTTCTCCATCGACTCGATCCTGGCGCCCCGGGCCCCGCCGCTGCTGCAGCCCCGGCCGGCGCACCCCTACTTCCCGTACGCTGGCCTGCCGCACCCGCACCCGCACCAGTTCATAGGTAAGGCCCGACTCCTTCTGTCTGTGTTCGCGCCGTGATTTCGGCCGGAACAGCAATGCGCATGCACGGCTGGTGAGTGCACATGAGTAATGAACGTATATGATTAATGAGCTTCCGTGATCACTGAGTGTACATGTCTAATGAGCGTACATTAGTAATGAGAGTACATGAGAAATGAGCGACTGTGACTGTGATCAGTGAGTATATATGACTTCTGAACTTACATGAGCAGTGAGCGTATATGATTAATGAGCACCCGTGATCAGTGAGTGTATATGGATAATGAGCGTACATTAGTAGTGAGCGTACATGAGAAATTAGCGTCCATGACTGTGATCAGTGAGTGTATATGACTTCTGAACGTACATGAACAGTGAGTGTATATGATTAATGAGCGCCCGTGATCAGTGAGTGTATATGGATAATGAGCGTACACTAGTACTAGTACTAGTAGTGAGAGTACATGAGAAATGAGCTGCCGTGACTGTGATCAGTGAGTGTATATGACTTCTGAACATACATGAGCAGTGAGCGTATATGACTAATGAGCGCCCGTGATCAGTGAGTGTACATGGCTAATGAGCGTACATTGGTACTAGTAGTGAGCATTCATGAGAAATTAGTGTCCGTGACTGTGATCAGTGAGTGTATGACTTCTGAACTTACATGAGTAGTGAGCGTACATGATTAATGAGCGCCCATGATCAGTGAGTGTACATGGATAATGAGCGTACATTAGTAGTGAGCGTACATGAGAAATTAGCATACGTGATCAGTGAATGTATGACTTCTGAACTTACATGAGCAGTGAGCGTATATGATTAATGAGCACCCGTGATCAGTGAGTGTATATGGATAATGAGCGTACATTAGTAGTGAGCGTACATGAGAAATTAGCATACGTGATCAGTGAATGTATGACTTCTGAACGTACATTAGCAGTGAGCGTATATGATTAATGAGAACCCGTGATCAGTGAGTGTATATGGATAATGAGCGTACATTAGTAGTGAGCGTACATGAGAAATTAGCGTCCGTGACTGTGATCAGTGATTGTATGACTTCTGAACGTGAGCGTATATGATTAATAAGTACCCGTGATCAGTGAGTGTATATCATGTCTACCGAGCATATGTGAGCATTGAACGTACATGAGTAATGAACTTATATGATTAGTGAGTATATATGTCAACTGAGCATATATTAGCAGTGAGTAATGAGTGTCCGTGATCTGTGAGTATATATGGCTAGTGAGTGTATACACATGAGTAGTGAGTGTAGATGAGTAATGAGAGTACATGATCAGTGAGTGTATATTGCTAGTGAGTGTATACACATGAGTAGTGAGTGTAGATGAGTGTAGATGAGTAATGAGAGCACATGATCAGTGAGTGCATATGGCTAGTGAGTGTATACACATGAGTAGTGAGTGTAGATTAGTAATGGGAGTACATGATCAGTGAGTGCATATGGCTAGTGAGTGTATGCACATGAGTAGTGAGTGTAGATTAGTAATGAGAGTGCATGATAAGTGAGTGTATATGGCTAGTGAGTGTATACACATGAGTAGTGAGTGTAGATGAGTAATGAGAGTGCATGATAAGTGAGTGTATATGGCTAGTGAGTGTATACACATGAGTACTGAGTGTAGATGAGTAATGAGAGTACATGATAAGTGAGTGTATATGGCTAGTGAGTGTATACACATGAGTACTGAGTGTAGATGAATAATGCGAGTACATGATCAGTGAGTGTATATGGCTACTGATCATACCTGAGCAGTGAGTGTACATGGTTAATGCGTGTACATGATCAGTGAGTGTACATGACTAATGAGTGTACATCCACGAGTAGTGAGCGTAGATGAGTAATGGACATACATGCTCAGTGAGTGTAGGCCTACATACTACTGAGGATACATATGTACTGAACACACATGGCGAGTTAGCGGACATTAGTATTGAGCATGCATGACCAGTGGGCATATATGACTAGTTAGCAAACATTACCAGTGATAATACCAGTGAGTGTACATGACCAGTGACTATACATGAGTACTGAGCACCGATGACTAGAAAGTAAGCATGCATGATCAGTGAACATGCATGAGTATTGATCGTGCATAACCAGTGATCATATGTGACTAATGGGCGTACACTACCAGTAGGAAAATATATATATGTGACTAGTGAGCAAACATCATTAATAAGTGGACATGACTAATAAGCAAATGTGATTAGTAATTGTACCATGACCAGTGAGTACACATGGCTAATAAGCATATACAACAAGTTAGACTACATAACTAATGAGCGCACTTAAATGGTGAAGATACCTGACTGCTGAATACACATATACATGACTAGTTAACACACATGGCTGAGTGAATATGACTAGTGTGTAGGCTGACTAAAGCAAGTCTGTAGCTCGGTTATACTGGGTTGAACGGTTCATTGTAACAGTTAATTGAACAGTCTGTAATGAGTTTGAGTAATTTGAAAGCGATAGAATTAGCTAAGTGATTTAAGTGAAATGCATTGAGTGGTCTGACTGCATTTAATTTAACGGGTTGACAGTCAAATGTAAGGCCGAATTGAGTGGTTTGACTGTACGCCTTCATTGACTGGTCTGACTGTAATGCTTAAGTCAGTGGCCTGATTGCAATACGCAATTCAGTGCCTTCCTGTAATACTTCATAGAATGATTTGACTAACACTTAATTGAGTGACCTGACTAATTACATAATTGAGCATCACAAAGTGGTCTGACTGTAATACTCAATGGAGTGATCTGAGTTGATTGATTGATTGGTGGTTGCTTTACGCCGTGTCGGCAGCATATGCCATATTCACGGCGAGAAATGTTTGTTTTTTGTTCAAACCATCGCTTTTACAGTGATCTGAGTAATACATAATTGAGCATCACAAAGTGGTCTGGCTGTAATACTTAATTGAGTGATCTGATTAATACATAATTTGGGCATCACAAAGTAGTCTGACTGTACTACTCAATTGAGTGATCTGACAAATACATAACCGACCATCACAAAGTGATCTAACTATAATTTCACCTGACTTGGTTCAGTTGTGTGACTGTAATATTTGGTTCAGTTGTGTGACTGTAATACTTGGTTCAGTTGTGTGACTGTAATACTTGGTTCAGTTGTGTGACTGTAATACTTGGTTCAGTTGTGTGACTTTTATACTTGGTTCAGTTGTGTGACTGTAATACTTGGTTCAGTTGTGTGACTGTAATACTTGGTTCAGTTGTCTGACTTTTATACTTGGTTCAGTTGTGTGACTAATACTTGGTTCAGTTGTGTGAATGTAATACTTGGTTCAGTTGTGTGACTGTAATACTTGGTTCAGTTGTGTGACTGTAATACTTGGTTCAGTTGTGTGACTTTTATACTTGGTTCAGTTGTGTGACTAATACTTGGTTCAGTTGTGTGACTGTAATACTTGGTTCAGTTGTGTGACTGTAATACTTGGTCCATGGAGTCCTGAGCCAAGACATATCAGGTTTGGTTTGTGTCTTGATCGATATTTGCAAGAAGTAAAACAGGTTGTCTATTACTTACCATCAAAATCACCAGTATACAAATCGAAATTGTATTCACCGCCAAACACTAAAGAAATTTGATCAAATTCTAACCGAAGCCTCGCTGATATTTATGTAATTTGATATTACTATTATGCATGCAATCTATAGAACTTTTTACGTGTTATTTATATTCAAATAAATCTGTCATAGTTACCTTATCAATCCATTG
Source organism: Branchipolynoe longqiensis (assembly GCA_030323885.1). Lineage (NCBI taxonomy): Eukaryota > Metazoa > Annelida > Polychaeta > Phyllodocida > Polynoidae > Branchipolynoe > Branchipolynoe longqiensis. The sequence continues at coordinate 57,899,619 of CM059186.1, read as the reverse complement.
AATGATGAATATTACTGGAGATGGGAGGTGTCCAATCACAAGATATATATGCGAGTGGAATCACAACAATGCATTATATGTAGACGGGTTGGCTGGATTGGTAAGAGCACTGTCTCGCTTGCCGTGTGGGAAGTCGTGGGTTCGAAAATAGGCCGAGTCATACCAATGACCTAGAAAATTGATACCTGTTACTACTTATCCTAGCGTCCAGCATTTCTAGGATAGGACAAGGACTGGTTTGCTCAGTATCAGGATAATGTGACTGAGATATCTCGAGTCATGGTGCAGCAATCCGGGTTCCCAGTGAGGCAGCACTATACAGTCGCCACGAGTGCACATTGTTAGTGTTACAAATCGGTATCTATCCTAATATGACCTTTGATGTTGCCAGATCGTAAGCACCCAGCAAACAAAAGCTATGCTTTAACACAGATACTCATTGGTTACATCGCAGTGAATATGGCCTATGCTGCCGACACGGCGTAAAGCAACCACCAATCAATCAATCAATCATTGGTTACATGTAGCAACAATTTCTTCACTCCCTTTATCCTTAAACTATTTTTAACGCGCCCCCTCCCTTACCACCTGGGTTCCTTCGGAATTCCGTTTTAAGCGCCTGACGATATTTGTACTTATTTAATTTCATGGATAAATAAGAATTCTCTTCACCCCTGTAAACACATATACCAATAAGCATATAGACACATGGACTATCTGTAGATAATACCCATCTCCGAATAATATAGATATTTATGCATTTTTAGTAAGGTGGCTGCTCAACTCATTGGACTACCCTGTCTGATATATATATATATATATATATATATATATATATATATATATACATATATATACAGATGAACCTCGATCCAACGGACACCGATGCAACGGATTCCGGTTCCAACGGACACAATCCGCTAGAGTGAATATCTGGTCCGAACATTTAAAACTCCCGGGTGAAGCGAACCGAGACCGCTACTTGAGTAAGCGTTTATGTCCTAGCAACATGTAAGGTCATATTAAGACGGGTACCAACTTGTGACGTGTTGTTTACATGTTTGGTCCCCTGTTTTCCACATTATCACTATGGCACCTATAGATAAAGCAATTGCGTTGCTGCAATGGACAAACGGCTTTAACGGACAACTGCTCCCCCCTATTACTAGTATTAGTCCATTGGATTGAGGTTCATCTGTATATATATATATATATATATATCAAGGTCTGCCACAGTAAGCTGGTGGTTGTGTATGAGTGAATGTGTATGAGTGAGTGTGGTTGTGTATGAGTGAAAGAGCGCGCGAGAAAGGGTGAAAGAATTAGAGAGAGAACGACAGAGAAACAAATAAAGAGAGAGAGAGAGAGTGGAGGGTGGTAGTGGGGGGCAGTGGGATCTGGAATGGCACATATTCTAACGCAATCAAAAATCCAGTCACGTGATTAAAAGCAACAGCAACCACGTATCCCTTGCACAAGATATTCGTTAAATATCAACGAAATTTTCAGAACATAGACACTTCATTTGTATTGACTTTTGAAAACCATTAATAATATCGATGCGAAAGTCATTCTATTGTCGGAGGCTCGGGCCCTACGGGTACTGAGTTGATGTTTACATTGGGTCTATTATATGCTGGAGATGGCAATCCGGTGTGGTGGTTTCAGCGGGTTCCCGTGCTCAGAGGTGTCCCTCGCTTCTGCGCATGCGTCAGAATCTAATAAGGATGGCCGTAATCGATTAACACTACCCGGGCGACTCGGGTCATCCGAGTCGTCAGAAATTCAAATAGAACACGGCGAGTGGAGTCGACAAATACACGTGCCATGTGCATAAAAAGAATAACTTAGATTAATTAAATGGAAATATAGGTAAACTGGGCCATCATAAAATACTTTAAATCCTATTTTGCTGTATTTTTATCGGTTAATAAAAAAAAAAAAAAAAGATTGTCCACCCGAGCGCGGAGAAGCGTTTTCGATTATTCGACCCGAGTTTGTAGGATGTGCGCATGCGCCAATCAGTGGCTCAGGTGACCCGAGTTGATGCAAAATCCGCGCATGCGCAGAAGCAGCGCAGAAGCGAGGGACACCTCTGAGCACGGGAACCCGCTGAAACCACCACACCAGGAAAGGCTGGCTTGCAATGCATCACATAAAGGTTAACATTTCACAATTTGATAAAACCCTGACATTTGTCAAAACCAAAGCACTCGACTAGTTTTGATCATACAATTCCAACTTAGATACATGTGCAGTTATTCAATATTTATTGTCACACAGAAGGAGTATTAAGTCAAGTTAATAGGACCTACAGCCGAGGCAAGTCATACAAGGCTGTGTAATATGTCCAGCATTTCGGTGTGCACATCAAAATTATGTTGCATGTTTTCACTTCAAATATCTTCAAAGTTAGTCATTTAAAATAAAAGCTACCCCAACCTAAAGTAAAACATGTTATGACAATCCATCTAATAAAAAATATCTAAAAATAAATATGGCCGAAACTCAAAACCATTGGATTATGCATCTTTAAAGATCCGCCACTAGATTTTTGAAAGGGCATATTCCTTATATTAGTTTTCCCTATATCTTAAAAATAAAACTGCATAGTCCGATGAATGCATCAAATTTTCTAAGCCTAAGATAATTATCCTGATATGATTCTACATACTTATGTCACTTGGATACCGGTGCACTTATTAATTAGTAGATCGTGGGGTCGTGGGTTCGAACTCTGGTCGAGTCAAACCAATGACTTAAAATTTGATACTTGTCACTTCCTAGCCTGGCACTCGGCATTATTAGGATAGGACAAGGACTGGTTGGGTCAGTGTCGGGATAATGTGACTGAGTGGGATATCGGGCCATGGTGCTGGTCGTCTGGTTTCCCAGTGGGACAGCACTATAAAATCACCATGAGTGCGCACTGTCACAAGTCGGTACCCGTCCTGATATGACCTTAGATGTTGCTAGGACTTAAAACAACAAACAAAACAAAAACAAACAAAAAACATTAATTAACATTTGTTGCTGCACTGAATAGAATAATACAAAGTCAATTTAATAGAACACCTTACTGCAGAAGCATGTGGTGTCAGACTTTTGACATGCTTGCCAAAATTAATTTGGCATGTTTCCACTTCAAATATCTTCAAAGTTGCCCATTTCAATCAACGTTACTTCTAACTGAAAGTAAGGTAGATTATAACAATAACCTAATTAATATATTTAAGAAGTGACACAAACTCAAAACCATCGAACCATGTAAATTTCAAGAACTGGATGTCCAAATCCATAAGAGTGCCGGAATATATATCTATTCGTGTGGAAGGTCGTGGGTTCAAATCCCGACCGAGTCACCCCAATGACTTAAAAGATGGGTAACCGTCACTACCTAGGTTAGCGCTCGGCATTACTGGAATACGGCAAGGAGTGGCTTGCCCACGGTCAGGATAATGTGACTGAATAGGATATTGGGTCATGGTACCGACGGCAGTCTACCAGGCGCCATCAGTGCGCATTGTGATAAGTCAGCGCATATCCTGGTATGACCCTTATATGTTCGTAGGATGTAAAACCCATTACCTGACAAATATCTTAGTCACAACTGACATGCTAAATGTATTATTATTAACTGCATTCCACTTACATTTTTATAACTGCTACAAAAAGCAATGAGATGCTCAGACTAATATGTCTGGCCACCAACAAGGTTTTGTGTCTGTCAGAAACCTTCTATAAGCGTGGTCATTAGAGAGAACATCCAGTTTAACTAGGCCATGTATCGTCGGCGAGCGGTGGTGCCACCTACGTGTACAGAGTGTAGTTTTCCTCCACAGCTCTCCACTTAAAGTTGCATAGTCCAATGGTTTTGAATTTCGGTATTTTTTCTGAGATAAATATATTAGATCGGTCACTAGTATCTACTTTACATTAGTTCAAAGTTACTTTTATTTTTAATGGTAAACCTTTTAGATATTTTTAGTGCAAACATGGAAAATTAGTTTTGGCAAGCTTGCCAAAACTCTGACACTATAGACTTCTGCAGTAACAGGTTCTGTTAAATTGACTCAGTATTTCCTTCTATGCAGAAACAAATGCTTAATAAGTGCATCAGTATCTAAGTTAGGTATGTAAAATCAAATCTAGATAATTGGTTTGGTTTTGAAAATTTGATATTTCATCAGACTATGCAGCTTTAATATTATGGGTATTAATCTTTTGTTTAATTCCGTGAGTGAGCGGTTATCTGACCCACCACCTGTGGCTCACAGGTGGCGCCACCGATATTTATTAAGAATAGAATGACAACTGAGGCATATGAAAGCTATACTTGATTTGGGCAAGAATGTCAAAATTCCGAAACCATAGACATCAGCAGTAACATGTTTTATTAAATTAACTTAGTATTCCCTTCAACCCGGAAACCAACACTTAGTAAGTACACCAGCATCTAAGTTAGAAATTGAGAATCAAATCTAGGTAAATGTTTTGGTTTTGAAATATTGATGCTTTCATCAGACTATGCAGCTTTAAGCAGAGGGAATTTGTTGAATTGTGCCAAAATAGTTCCTGATTTCATTGCTCCTCGCCCTATCCTAGTAATTCCACAAGTCCCAGGTTTGTAACACTGTGGTTTTACACAGTGTGATGAGAATGGGAATTATTATACCTAGAGCATGAATCGATCCCGACACTTGCTGCCATTCTGGGGCTAGCGTGCTAACCATTACGCTACCTAGGCTCCCTGATGCAATCACCCTATCCACGCCTGTCTGTCTATGTGGCTCCTTGCCTGAGAGGTCACAGTGCACACTACTACACACAGTCAGAGGAGATCGAATCCATGGCATCCAACGCCGGAGGCCAAGCCATACATACTCCAGGGCCTAGCTTGGGATTTTCAGTTGGTACGCAGAGGGAATAAAACACGGCTGGAATAAAAATTGTCATGGAATAAAACGCTGAAAAACATCATATATTTAATTCCCCCACCCCCCCAAATATTTTTAATCTCAGGTGGTTGGTATGCAGCTGCGCACATGCATATCTGAAAGCTAGGCCCATGTAGTGTACCCATTTACCCAGGCCATGTACCGGGCGTGGTGGCCGAATCGGCAGAGCGTGGGCTTCGCGCGCGGGAGATTGGGAGTTAAGTTCCAGGTCGACTCAAACCAATGACTTATAAAATTGATACTTGTCACTTCCTAGCCTGGCGCTCGCCATTAATAGGTAGCTCAGTATCAGGATAATGTGACTGAGTGGGATATCAGGTCATGGTGATTGCAACCTGATTTCCCAGTAGGGTGATGGGGAATGAGGGAGGAGGTAGAGGGTATAAAGTCGCCATGAGTGCGCAGTGTCAGAAGTCGGTACCCGCCCTGATATGACATTAGATGTTGCAGGGACGTAAAACTCCACCCAACCAACCCAGGCCATGTTGTTGTTTTAACCAGTCATTGTTCACATTTATCCCGGTTGTACATTGTCAGTCAGCAGTGTTCCAGTGCGCAGGTACCGCGCTGTGGGTAGGCGGCGGGCGCTCTGTATGTATGTGTGTCTGTCTGATGTTCTAATTAGTAGTCAGCGCCTTTGAACAGGGCGGGAAACCCCCGGCAGAACACACGGCGGGCCGCGCCTTCATCCCGACATGCACCGCTGCATCCCTTCGTGGATCCCTCCTGGATCCCTCAGGTCTCAGATCTACCCTTTATACTGGAAGGTGTGTGTGTGTGTATGATGGTGTGCGTAAGAGTGGGGCGGGAGGAGGGGGGTGTGGGGGGTAGGGGGATGTGGGGAGGGGATAGGAGCGGGCAGGGCGGTATGGAGGAGGGGGATGGGAATGGGTGGTTGGGTGGTGGGGTGATGGGGGGTGAGGGAGGGGGCAGGGGCAGTGAGGCAGAGCGCAATGGGCAGGGGAGGGGGCCAGGGGAGGTGGCCAGGGGATGGGGCCACGGGAGGGGGCAGGGGTGCGGGCAGGGGAGGAGGAGGGGAGAAGGGAATGGTGGTGCGGTGGTGGGGGAGGGCGTAGCGGGAGGGGGTTAGGGGAGGGGTAGGCTAGGGGGGGAAAGGGAGGCACCGGTCACAAAGTACATGCGCACTACCAAGCCTAACCTTACGCTGGATTTCTGATGTGTGTTTTTGTGTACGGAGGGGATCTTCTGTCAGTATGCTATAAATGCTGCTAAAATAGAGAGCTCCTCTCGGGGGAGCGGGTGGGGGGGGGGGGGGGTCAGGGGGTTGCATTCCGGGTATTACTGCTGTTTGATCTCTGCAGGGAGAGAGATCTATCGCGTCCCACACCCGACACGCTTCCATGAGTGGACAATCTCATACTGTTATGTGTTAGTGTTACCTATATCGGACTGCAAATCATGTACCCAAGCTTATATCGGACTACAGCGCAGATAGCCATGCTATATCGGAGTGTACTGCATATAGCCATGCTATATCGGTTTGCAGTGTAGGCAGTCATGCTATATCGGATTGCAGTGTATATAACCGTGCGATATCTGACTGCAGTGCAGGTTACGGTGTTATATCGGACTGCAATACATGTAACCGTGCTATATTGGACTGCAGGGCATGTAGGCGAGCTTATACCAGACTACAGTGCAGGTAGCGGTGCTATATCGGATTGCACTGCTTATAACCATGCTAAATCGGACTGCAGTGTATGTAGTCATGCTATATCGGATTGCACCTCACATAACCATGCTATCTCGGACTGCAGTGTATGTAGCCATGCTGTATCAGATTGCAGTGGGTATAACCATGATTTACCAGACTGCAATGCATGGAACCGTGCTATATCGGACTGCAGTGCAGGTAGCCGTGATATATCGAACTGCAATACACGTAACCGTGCTATATCGGACTGCAATGCACGTAAGAGTGTTATATCTGACTGCAATGCAAGTAACCGTGCTATATCGGACTGCAGTGCATATAACCGTGTCATATCGGACTGCAATGCAGGAAGCCTTGCTATATCGGACTATGAGGTGCATTCGTTCCAATATCACAGGACCACGGAGCCACAGTCGTACAAGGTGATAATCTGACAGTTTTGAGTTTCTGCCATATATTTTAAAATTATAATAATTTACCTTATTTTAATTAAAATAATACTCTTGAATAAAAATGGCTAACTTTGGAGATATTTTAAGGGAAAACCTGCAAAATTGATTTTGGCATGTGCATCAAAATCATAGATATCATAGCCTTCATAACTAACATACAACATTTAAAATAATTAAATTGACTTCTACACAGCAATACATGCTTAAAGTAGCATAATCCGATGGTTTTGAGTTTTAGCCGGCTTTTGTTTGTTTATATATATATATAACTATATTAAAGCTGCATACTCTGATGAAGCATCAACTTTTCAAAACCAAAATAATTACTTAGATTTGATTCTACATATCTAACTTAGATACTTATGCACTTATTAAGCATTTGTTTCTGCATAGAAGGCAATACTGAGTCAATTTAACAGAACCTGTTATTGCAGAAGTCTATGGTGCCAGAGTTTTGGCAAGCTTGCCAAAACTAATTTTCCATGTTTGCACTCAAAATATCTAAAAAGTTTACCATTTAAAATAAAAGTAACTTTGAACTAATGTAAAGTAGATACTAGTGATTGATCTAATATATTTATCTCAGAAAAAATACAGAAATTCAAAACCATCGGACTATGCAACTTTAAGTTGCTTGTTATAATTTACTTTAACCCTTATTCTATATAGATGGTTACCTTTGGAGATATTTGAAGTGAAAGCATGCTTATTGAAATTGTACCACCATAGGGTTAATCACTAACAAATTCTATTCAATTGACTTGGCATGTCCTTCTATGCTGCAAACAATGTTTAATAAGTGAATCACTATCTAAGTTGGATATGTAGGATTAAATCTACATGAGAGTCTTTGTTTTGACAATTTGATGCTTTCACTGGACTATGCAACTTCAAATCATCCTTGTATTTACGTTGGCTATGTAGCATCATATCACTTTAAGGGTTTAGGGTTTGGAAAAATTAATGCTTTCTTCAAACTACGCATCTTTAATGTTCAAGATGGGTGGGCCGTGGTGGGTTGGTGGTGGTGGGGGGGGGGCGGTGGTAAGGAATGGGGGGGGGGGGGACAGGCGGGTTCAAAGCACCCTAATCCCGAACTGGTCCCATTGGCAGCGATGTCAACGGAAGTGCAAGGACGGTCAACTGTGAAGGGCGGCGGATAGCCACCTGTGATTGGTTGAGACAACTTCCGGCAAGTATTATATGGAACCGGTTGACCTTGTATTTTTGTCATTAGGTTTATTGTCACTTGATACCCCATACTCACACTGACCTTTTAGAATAATTAATAGTAAAGACCCGTACCGTGATGCAGGGTTGGATTATAACGGTGAAAGGATAACATTGTTAAACAGTATATACACTGACGTTGCCGTGCGTTGGTTTAATTTTCATCATGCCCTGAAAGAAGACTGGACACATCATCTGGTTCCTAATCAGCAGCAGTGTGATAACCCTACATTTATTATGTTATTATGTGACGTTAGAGGTCTGATGGATGGATGCCTGATATAACTCCCGACCTCCTGATTGTAGATTCTCTCACTCAGTTCCTAGATCCCGTGTGCTTGCTTGCCCCCCTCAGCCCTCTCGCATTCTCCCACACCCTCTTCCTTCTCTTCTTTCTCTCATCTCCCCTACGCACCCTCTCCTCTCTCCTCTCCCATATCCCCTCTCCCCTCTGTCTTCTCCCAGCTCTCCCCACTCCTCCTCCTCTCTCCCATATATCCTCTCCTCTTTTCATTCAGTAATCCATATGTTTGTCCTCCTGTCTCTCTGTCAGCTATCTGGCTCTTCTCCACCCTCGCTCTCTCTGCCTCTTCTCCCTCTCTCCCTCCCTCTCTCTCCCTCTCTATCTTTCTCTCTCTCTCTCCCTCGCGTTCGTCCACCTACTCACCCCTCCGGGGCTAACCCAGCCGCCCAGTCGTGAAATTGAACGGAAACTTGACCCGCCGAGCCAATCTGAGAAGGTGCCGGCCTCACACACCGCCCCATGCCACCCCACACAGCCCTACGCCATCCCGCCATCCCGTGCCGCCCTACACCGCCCACACCGCCCCACACCATCCCGCCCCTCGCCGCCCATACCGCCCCACCCCACCCCACCCCACCCCACACCGCCCACACCGCCCTATGCCATCCCGCCCCATGCCGCCCTACACCACCCACACCGCCCTACACCATCCCGCCCCTCGCCCCCCCCACGACACACTGCCCACACACCGCCCACACCGCCCTAACGCCATCACCCGCCCCGTGCCGCCCCACACTGCCCTATGCCATCCCGCCCCGTGCTGCCCCACACCACCCTACGCCATCCCACCCCATGCCACACTACACCGCCCACACCACCACACACCGCCCACACTGCCCTATGCCATCCCGCCCCCTGCCGCCCCACACTGCCATACGCCATCCCGCCCCCCGTGCCACCCCACACCGCCCTATGCCATCCCGCCCCACACCGCACTACATGGACCACACAGCCCCACACCATCACACACCGCCCACACCACCCTACGCCACCCCGCCCCATGCCGCCCCACACCACCCTACACCATCCCGCCCTGCGCCGCACTACACTGCCCACACCGCCCTACACCATGCTGCCCCATGCAGCCCCACACCGCCCTATGCCATCCCGCCCTGTCCCAGCCCTGCACTCCCCCACACCATCCCACACCACCCCGCCCCAGCCCTGCACCTCCACACCGTCCGGTCCCGCCCCGCTCCGCCCACACCGCACCATACGCCACCCCCGCCCCACACACAGCCCCACACCACACTGCCCCGCACAACCACGCACCGCTCCGGAACTGGCAGGCGGTCGGTTGGGGCTGGGGCTGGGGCTGGGGCTGGGGCTGGGGCTGGGGCTGGGGCTGGGGCTGGGGCTGGGGCTGGGGGCGCGGCGGGGCGCAGCGGGGCTGAGTTAGGGGCAGGCCCGCCACGTTAGCGGGATTCACCGGGGAAACCCGACCGCGGTCCCCGTGGGGCGACAAAAGGCGGCGGCGGCGGCTCTGTGACGTGTCGCTAATTTGAATGTGGGTGGCTGTCAGCGGACGCAGGGAGGAGGTTAGTTTAGATGTCTGCCACTAGGTGGTGAGACGATCGGAACCTTGTATTTTCTTATTATATTCTTCTTCTTTCTTGTGCATTTTTGGGGTTAAAAATGTGACACCCACCAAGATGATCGTTTGAGTACCGAGTCATATTTGCACATCTGTCAATGTTCCCGTAAAGCATGCCTATAAAGGAAGGCGAGGGGTATTTCAAGCTGCATTGTCCGCTGAAAGCATAGCATAGTCTAAGCTAAAACAATTATCTAAATTCTATTCTATATATCTAACTGAGATACTGATGGGCATATTAAATATGTCCAGCTACACAGAAGAGTCACTTTAAGTCACTTTAATAGAATGTCATTGCAGAAGCTTATGGTGTCAGAGTTTGCTTGCCAAAATTAATGTCATGTTTTCACTTCAAATATCTCAAAACCTAGACATTTAAAATAAAAAATTACTTAAAACTAAATTAAGGTAGGTTATAACAATCAACATAATGTAGTTATCTAAATAAAAAGATAGAAACTCAAAACATCACACCATGCAAATTTAATTTAAATGGCAAGCTTGTGTCAGCGTGGGGTGTGGGTGTGGGTGTGGGTGTGGGGTGTGTGGGTGTGGGTGTGGGTGTGGGGGGAAGCAGTATGTTCTCCCACCATACCTTCCCCCCCCCCCAATTTCTCTGACCACTACCCATCGGAAGCTAACTCCCGACCACATGGGACCGATTTCAGCAGTGCACATACAGTGCTGCAGATTTGCAGCCTTCAGCGCACCAATGCGACTGAAAACTCCCCCAAAACAAAAACAAACAACCATACACTACATTAACTCGTCGCTTAATACAGTATAACCCCATTAAACCAAGCTCGGTTAATCCAAACGATCGGTTAATCCAAGCTTTTTTCGGTGGTCCGGCAAAATACTCCCATTTATCATATAAAAAAGTTGGTTAAACCAAGGTCGGTTAATCCAAATTATCGGTTAATCCAAATAAAATTGTCAGGCCCCAAGCCACTTCCGGTATGGTTAAACCAAACTTTCATGTGGTTATTAGGTCATCTGAGACCCCACCAACCTTTTTATATAATAAATGGTAGTATTTTGCCAGGCCGCCAAAAAAGGTTTGGTTTTACTGAGATTGATTTAATGGGGTTATACTGTATAGACATAAAAAACAATAATCAAAGTATCCACATACATTGTATATTACATGTGCAATACATGCTTACTCAAAGTTAAAGTCGAAGCCCATGCTCAGTTCAACCAATGATCGGTTAATCAAAACAAATTTCTAGGGTCCCTTCAAGTTTGGGTTAACGGGGTTATACTGTACAGAGAAGAAGCAATCAGCATAGAAGCCCACAACGGGGCTTCTAACAAATGGGGCACAACGAGAGCGGTTTACAACCAAGTGTATCTGGCCGTATCCTCACGTGGAAATATTGGCGTATAGTTGACAGTCGGTGACTGACGGGCCCCAACCGAGAAGGCACCGAACTGACAGCCCTCTCTGTATCTGATGGTGGTGAAGAATGTGGATAATATAGTGGCGAGTGAGTCCCCGTTTAGCAGGCATAGATGGTACGTGTGCAGGCGTGGTGGGGAGGTGTGAGTGCGTGTGAGTGGGTGATATGTGGGTGTGGGGTGTAGGATGCTGTGTGTGGGTGTTGTGTGTGAGTGCTGTGAGCCCGTGTTGTGTGTCCGTGCTCTATGGGTGCTGCCTGTGGGTGCGGTATGTAGGTGCTGTGTGGGTGCCATGTGTGGGTGACTGTGGGTGTTGGTGATGTGTGTGGGTGCTGTGTGTAGGATGCTGTGTGTGGGTGCTGTGTGTGGGTGCTGTGGGTCGGTGTTGGGTGTGGGTGCTGTGTGTGGGTACTGTGTGTGAGTGATGTGTGTCCAAGCTGTGTGTCCGTGCTTTGTGGGTGCTGCCTGTGGGTGCGGTGTGTAGGTGCCTGTGTGTGTGCGGTGTGTAGGATGCTGTGTGTGGGTGACTGTGGATGCTGGTGATGTGTGTGGGTGCTGCGAGTGGGTGCTGTGTGTGGGTGCTGTGTGGGTGCCCTGTGTGGGTGACTGGATGTTGGTGATGTGTGTGGGTGCTGTGTGTAGGATGCTGTGTGTGGGTGCTGTGTGTGGGTGCTGTGTGTGGGTGCTGTGTGTGGGTGCTGTGTGGGTGCCCTGTGTGGGTGACTGGATGTTGGTGATGTGTGTGGGTGCTGTGTGTGGGTGCGTGTGTGTGGGTGTGTGGTGGTGTGGCGTGGGTGTGTGTGTGGGTGTGTGTGTGGGTTGTGGGTGGTGTGTGGTGGGTGGTGTGTGGGTGTGTGTGGGTGGTGTGTGGTGGTGTGTGTGGGTGGTGTGGTGTGGGTGTGTGTGGGTGGTGGTGTGGTGTGTGTGGGTGTTGTGTGTGGGTGTTGTGTGTGGGTGCTGTGTGTGGGTGCTGTGTGTGGGTGCTGTGGGTGGGTGTTGGTGGTGTGTGTGGGTGTTGTGTGTGGGTGTTGTGTGTGGGTGATGTGTGTGGGTACTGTGGGTGGGTGTTGGGTGATGTGTGTGGGTGATGTGTGTGGGTGATGTGTGTGGGTGATGTGTGTGGGTGATGTGTGTGGGTACTGTGGGTGGGTGTTGGGTGATGTGTGTGGGTGCTGTGTGTGGGTGCTGTGTGTGGGTGATGTGTGTGGGTGCTATGTATGGGTGCTGTGTGTGGGTGACTGTGGATGCTGGTGTGTGGGTGCTGTGTGTGGGTGCTGTGTGTGGGTGCTGTCTGTGGGTGATGTGTGTGGGTGCTGTGGGTGGGTGCTGTGTGTGGGTGCTGTGTGTGGGTGCTGTGTGTGGGTGCTGTGTGTGGGTGCTGTGTGTGGGTGCTGTGGGTGGGTGCTGTGTGTGGGTGATGTGTGTGGGTGCTGTGTGTGGGTGACGGTGGATGCTGGTGTGTGGGTGCTGTGTGTAAGATGCCGTATGGGTGCTATGTGTGGGCGCATATAGGTGTGTGGGGTATGTGGATGCTGGAGGGTTCTCCTCGTCCAGCAGTCAGTAAACCCGTGACGGTCATACACTCTGACACGGAGACAACAGGATGGTGCCGACCACCACAGCGCGGACAGGGGCGATGCCCGCCAAGATAACCGACACACCCCGGTCACGGAGGGCAATAAGGACGGCCGGCAGCCACGTACTCTGAATAACCTGCCAATACTAGCTGGGCCGGCCCGCCCAGTCACCCAGCCCGCCCGGCCCGCCCAGTCACCCAGCCCGCCCGGCCCGCCCAGTCACCCAGCCCGCCCGGCCCGCCCAACCCGCCCGCCCCCAATCCCCAGCCCATCACCCCCCTAGTTCCCAACATTCACGCCACACTTCAGTCAGAACCTGGAGAACACTTGAATCTGATCCATCATAACCCACCTGAACTGACCCTCCAGACCCCCCCCCCCCCCACACACACACATCACTCTCTCTCTACCACCAGAGTTAGTTTCCCATAAAACACTCCCCTTCACACGAATGCACACGCACATATGCATACATACATAGATATGCACATACATTGATACACACGTACATACGCGCATACTTGTATAGTAGTAATAGTACACCCATATATACATATGTAATAACTGCAGGCACAGATACATACACATATATACATGCATACATACATACATACATACACAATGCATACATACACACATAAAACATACATAGGTACATAGATACATACACACATGTACACATACATACATATAGACACCTACATATATATATATATACACACAAACACAGAAGTTGGTTGCCCAGGTGAGCATGCCATCTCACACCTCACAACACGCCCAATCTAACAAAATCCAAAGACGCACACTCACCGCGCCAATTACCCCATTACCCGCCCGCCCCGTCAGTCCAGTCCACCCGCCCGCCTCCCCCCGCCGCCACCACCGGCCGATTACTGCGCTCTGCGGGTGCGCGCCGCATTCCGCGCCGGGCACGCCGCCCCGTCATTATCCCCGGCGAGCCCCGTGCCGTCGCTCACCGCCCCGCCCGCCCGCCGTCCGGGGTGTGAGTCCCGGGGTGTGCGCTCCGACACCTGTCCGGGGTTACCTGCGCGACTTGACCGCGCGCCCCGTAATGGTGGCAGGCAGGCGGCGGGCGGCGTGGCGCCCGGCGGTGCGACCTGGGCGGGCGGGGTTGGCGGGCGTGCAGGCCGAGGGGGAGGTGTGAGAATCCGCCCATTACCCCCCGGCCGGTCCGCCGCCTCGTCCCGCCGCCGGCCCGGCGACCCGGTCCACTCGGCGCCCACTCGGCAAATGCTTGAGAACAGATGCTGGTTTCATCTATAAACACGTAGCGGCGGCAAGCGTTCACACCTCACCTGCGGTGGGCTGACACACGGCCGTCCACACCTCCAGCGACACGACACCCTCTTGTTATGTCAACAACCCGCGGTCCTAAAGTCACCCCCGTTTAAACTAAGGAGCGGCCATGACGATAGGATCTCAGGCCTTAAAATGTTAGGACCAATCTGGGAACAATCAAGAGTCAAAGCCAATTGGACACAAGTAAAATGCGATCCCCCTGTCCCCCTTCCACACTCCCTCACAATAATGACGCAATCTGCCAAGTTATACAGTTTCCTCTTGAATGCGTGCAGCAATTTGAATTTGCCCATATATATGTGCAATGATCCACGTGTTTAGCAATTTGCCCTTGTATATACAATGCAAGGGTGAACTATCCGCCCTGCAACCCCCATATCCACATCCCGCCCCCATCTGTGGAACAAAGGTGCCTTATCTGCAAAACTAGAAACACAAACCCTGAACAACATAACCTTATAATTTATAGTCAATTGTAGACTGACCCCCATTGAGGATTTTGAACACTAGACTCAGTCATCAAATTTTAACATCCTGGGGTGCCTAGTACCACTTATTCTGAACATGACCAAGAGCTCCCCAATACTCACACAAAGGAGTCAATGGTCATGATTTGGACAGGCGGCCTGCAGTAAATCAGCCATGTCTGAGAGTCATTATAGTCTTAGTCTTATGGGGCTGTCACATTATGACGCATCGCGCAAACATACGGTGACATATGTAATTTTTTGCTGCTATGTCGGGATACGTTGTTATGCATTATGTATGCATTAGGCGGGCATTGCTAATGTACATCGACGTTCATTGACATACAGCGGAACGCATCAGGGGGTTGACAAAGTTTTGTGCCTGCACAAAACTTTCAACATATGACAATGCATGGGTGCTTATGTTATGCCTATGTTAGGCGTACATCGAGATACTTTAGACATGCATTTGAGGAACGTTGTTCTTACGTTGTCCTACATTGACTTTCGTTCCTCTGATGGAGTGCGTTCAGTCTGCACATTGCCAACATAACGCTAATGTATAATGACGTTGTTCTAACGTATGCATAACATATGGCCGACGTGGGGTTGGCATTTCTCCACAGTGTCTCAACGTATTTGACATATAGGGTGCGCGTCTGGTGCTCACTTAACGTTGAGCGGCATTCTGCGAATGAGCCATGAGCGTTTTGCGAATGAGCCATGAGAATTTTGGCTTGGAGTATATGAAGGGATCGGATTTCATGTTTGACCAGAACAGCTCAGCTCTTCGGAGATGATGGATGTACCTGCAAGGCTCCTGCAGGAATACCAACTAGCCATTCTCCAACCTCACCATAATGATAACCAATTGATACTTTACAATCTCAGAAGAAGGAGACAACATCGACTGAGAAGAATGTGGATGAGAGCATGGATCAGGAGGCGGCAACAGTTTGGTTTGTATGACCAGCTTCTGGTGGAACTCTGTAATGAGGACACAGCTTCTTTCATTAACATCATCCGGTTACCTCCCCCGATGTTCGACGAGATGCTAGCCAGAGTGGGTCCTCTGATAACTAAAAAGTACACAACCTTCAGCCTGAAACTTGCCCTCACTCTGCGTCACCTAGCCTCTGGGAGCAAGTATGCCTCTATGAAGTTTGGGTGGAGGGTCTCCCACAACATGCAATCAATCATCATGAGAGAGGTGTGTAAAGCAGTCATCGCCGAAAACATTGACGAGATGATGACCTGCCCCACAACTCTTGATGGATGGCGTGCCATCTCGGAAAAATTCATGGGGAAGTGGAACTTCCCCCACACATGTGGAGCACTAGATGGGAAGCATATTGCCTGCCGGTGTCCCCCGAATTACAACTATAAGGGATTCTACTCCATAGTTCTCCTGACGATCATTGATGCAGACTACAAGTTCATCTGGGCGGAATGGGTTCGGCATCAGATGCACAGGTTTTCAATGACTCTGAGCTGAAGGCGGGCATCAAAGATGATACCTTCAATCTCCCTGACAGCGAGCCTATCGTGAACGGCCAGGACGCTGCACCCTACTTCCTGATCGGTGACGATGCCTTCGCCCTACGCCCGACAATGATGAAGCCGTTAAGCCGAAGGGGTATGATGCATGAGGAAAACATCTTCAACTACAGGATTTCCCGAGCTAGGAGAGTCGTGGAGAATGTGTTTGGCATCCTGGCAAACCGATTCCAGGTTCTGCTCATCACGATGCACCACCTCCCCTCCACCGTGAAGCTGATAGTCACCACATGCATGATCATACACAACATGATGAGGATGTGACATCCTATGCTCCAGAATCAGCAGCTAGAACGTGAAGAGAATGGCAACCAAAACGTCATCCCCAGAGCATGGAGAGAGGGCCTAAATCTGCCAGACCTAGCCGCTCAAGTACCTGGCATGAACGAGGGTAGGAAAGAAGCAGCAGAATCTCCTCAAGGACTGGACCAACTCCCCAGCCAGTTCAGTTGAATGGCAGGACAATATGATCTAGTGATGTCTTTGTACTGTGATGTTATTGTACTGTGATCTCTGTCTTTTGTGATATTTACTGTGATATTTGTATGTAAAAAAATGTGATAGTTTTATTGGTTTAAATAAAAGGTATCATATCTGTTGTTGAATTATCGAACCAAAGCTTAACATGTCAGTTTATTCCTTTTGGGTGGGGGAAGATTTAGAAGAATTGTTTTGTCTGGGCACAATTATATATACACTGACAAATTTAGATGTCAGTTTTTTTTTTTCTGGCGCTAATTTTATACACTCACAAATTTACATGTCAATTATTAACTTGCGTGGGGAAGATTACTTTTACACTGACAAATTTACATGTCACTTATTAATTTGGGTGGGGAAGGTTACTTTATGGGGAAGAAGACAGCCCGGACAGATTCAGCAAACTGTCCGTGGCTGTTGGAGTACTGGTTCAGCACCTCTTGGGCTGAAACCCACGCCCCGATGACGGAGCTGCTGATCGGTTGTGGCATTGCTGCCAGTGCTGCCGGAGCTGCAGGTGCTGCTGGAGGTGATGTTGCTGAAGGTGCTGGATGTGTTGTAGGTGGTGAAGTCATCCCCACGGGTGGATGCAGACCCACGGGCTGCTGGCCAAACAGAGCCTGGGGCTGCAGTACCAGCTGCAGTACCTGCGGCATCGGCTGGTGCTGCATCGGTCCCATCGGCTGGTGCATCGCAACCGCTGCCGCAGGCAGCACCGGCTGCATCATGTACTGCTGCATATACTCCTGGCCCTGTGATGCCCTTGGGGATTTTCTTTTTTTCCCTCATGCGTCGACTACATACAGTTACCAAACTGAATCGATGCGGACAGAACGCTATGCTTACGTCCCACTAGGTTGCCTCTGAACGTCCCAACTTTCCCCCTATGCGCGTCCGAAAAGTTTGACGCATCCCAACGTAAAATAGTGATTGTATGCGTTGGCGGCGCACTTGCCAGATGCGTCATAATGTGACAGGGCCTTTTTAGAACATTTGAGTTGTAGAATTTGAGAATTTTAGAGTTTTAGTGCTTTAGTTTTAGCGGGTTAGTTTTAGCGCTTTAGTTTCAGTCTTAGTTTGGGAGGTTTACTCTGAGAGTTTCTGTTTAAGAGTCTTAGAGTTGAGGGTTTGAGACTTTGGAGTTACTGTTGGTATACCACGTGTTCAGACTTAGCTGCACCCTTAGCAATACAGCTGAGATTCCATTAACGCTTAATGCAACATGCCACGTACGGAATGCTCTATATACGCAACATGTGCCATACGCCAGCGATGTACGTTTGTCACATTTCAAATATATATCTAATATATATATGAATACATACACATATATATATATATACATATATATATATATATATATATATCATATTCTAGTGCATGTATATATATACATGTAAATATATATGTGCATATATATATATATATATATGATAATGTGCTCTATACTCTATTATGGGAATAGAAACAAGGACATTATCACTTTATCAGTTTCTCTCTCTATATAGTTTATTACCTACTGTACTACTGTTATAGGACTTAGTTATTACCTACTGTACTAATAGGGGTTTAGTTCCTGCCTCCATCACTAGGGTGTCACCTGTGAGTGGCTCCTGGCCACCCGGATACCAGATGAGTCTGGGCACTACCGCTGCCAGACACGCTCGGATATGTATATGTAACCGCTTACAGATACCCATTTTTCTGGTGCAGTAAAATAATTAAACCACTCACAAATATATAATTCATCCTGCTATCAGCATCATTTCAGATTTTGTTAGGCCCTCAAACCCCATCCAATCAGTGACACACGCTATACATATCAAAATAATGCGATTTTCCTTTGAACCTCCCCCCCCCCCCCCCACAACCTCCACCCCCGCAATCCCGTCCGTAATGTTGCATCATAGGATCCCCTGTTCGAATTTATTTGCGAAAACGCACCAATCGCTACATGACAGGAATCGAGTTTATTCACATGCTGACCTCTCCACAAATACACACGATTCATGGAATCACACTTGTGCACCTGCTTCTATTTCGATGTACACCCCCCCCCCCCACACACACACATTATGTATAAGTTTACGCGTTAATGGAATCTTAGCTTCACTCCTTCACAGCCAGTTCGACTTAAAAATTACCTTAGATGGCATTTCGGCCTAAGGCCACACCATGTGTGCATATATATATATATATGTACTTCATAATAGATTATGTGGTTATAAACACATACATTATTCACCTACAGTTCTCCCATTGTATTTCCACTCGCTCACATAACTTGATAATGATATACTATCTTAAAAAGCTGATTTCCCATTTCTGGCCCACCGGCACCACTCCAGACTTGTCCTTCTCACCGGTTAACTAGCACTCTCAACCAGATTTTAAGCCATTTAACTAACCGCAACTGGCGCTTCCCTGTGCCCCCCCCCCCCCCCCCCCCCCACACACCACCCCACACCACCGATCCACATTCATGTTCAAACCCTCTACCCATAGCCTCAGACGAGTCACACATACTCCCTATTTTGCAACATAGTGAGCAGGTAATGAGTCCAGAGAAGGCGACCACTCCCTCGACTATGCACTTTATACCAAAGGGCGGCTGCTACTCCCCCCCCCCCACCCCCATCCCATATACTTCACTTGCCAGATTTCTCATCATACCCCCAACCACCTACTATTCCTTTGCCCTGTTTGTAAAGTTGCTACACTTTCCTCACAACTTTTAAAAAGTGACTTTTTATCTCCAAGCCTTAAAAACACTATAAATATAAAACACTAAATATAAAGCACAACACTCAAGGCATCATTTGTGACGGAATCAGGTGGGGGTGGGCGTGGGGGTGATGGTGGGAGTCAGGCAGGTGCAGACGGTGAATGATCACTGATCAGATCTGCACCTTGGAAGTTGGGAGTCAGTCCGTCTGGCTACCAGATACCAGCTGCAGAACCGTGCGGTGACGTCACTGGTTCCAAAGTAGAGCTTACATTTACCCTGCCCTGCGCTACCCTGCCACACCCTCCTTTGTCCTGTTCTAACCTGCCCTGCCCCGTCCTGCTCTTCTATTCTCTGTCCTTCCATCGCGTCTTTCCCTGTTTTTCATAGTCATTCCCTCCCCTTCTCATCCCTTCCCATCCCTTCCTTTCCTTTGCCTTCTCTGCAATGCCCCCGCCCCACCCCGCCCCGCCCCGCCCCGCCCCGCCCCTCCCCGTCTCGCCCCGTCCCGCCCCGCCCCTCCCCGCCCCGCCCCGCCCCGCCCCGCCCCGCCCCGCCCCGCCCCGCCCCGCTCCGCCCGGTCCCACCCTATTCCACACCACCCTGCCGCCCCCACCCCACCCCCCACACAACCACACCCCTCCCGCTCAGGGTGGCTCGAGTCCCGACGCGTTGACACTCATTGTGCGGCCTGGTGAGACAAAGGGCGAGCTCATTAAGACGTGACGTATGTAGCGGGACGCGGGCGGGGACAGAGGGCGGGTCAGCGGGCGTCATTACGGACCTGTTAACATTCCGGAGGTTGCCGTGCAACAGTCTCACTCACTATGGTTCGCTAGGCCAGCAGGGGAAGGATCATTTGCTTTGTCCTGTCCCACCCGCAATTCCATTGTTATTATTGTCTTAATAAATGACACCATGTTATGCGCGAAAGAATGTGTTTACTTACGATAACAGAAATCTGGGAACCTGGGTAAATAAGAAGCTTGTCCATACCGTTATAATCACAACATGGCGGCAGAAATCTAGGTACACTACGTGAGAGAACAGGAAAGAGGGTTTCATTTTTTTTTTTTTTTTATGTCCTGGCAACATTCTAAGATCATATTGGGAGAGGGTAATGCCAAGTACACACCTACCGTATACGATTCGCGCACTAAAACTCGTGACTCGACCCGACCCGCTTAAAACTGAAAACGGGCCGATTCATTTCTCGAATCGCGAATCGCAATCGTAATCGGCCTGTTTTAGCCCTAAAACTGAGTTTTTAGTCGCGAATCGCAATCGCTAGGTGTGCGCGGGGAGCGCACACATAGTGATTTTTGTGTGCGAAACGGGCAGTTTTAGATTGTAAACGGTAGGTGGGTGCGGATAAACGGTAGGTGTGTACCTGGCATTACAGAGCATGCCAAAGTCTCTGGTGTTAGTAGCGAAGAGAAGGCACTGCTATTGCCTGGAATCTCTGGTACCAATAGTGAGAGCTTACTGATCCTTTCCAAAACTATAAACCATGTCTTCAGTAATCCTTGTGATCGCCGAACCCATGCCATTTGCGAACAACCTTTCAATATAAAAATTATTTGGTGTTGTCTTATTTGACAGTTCCTCTGATGATAAGCGATCTACTATGTACTGTAATATACATGCGGGCAATTTAATATATATGTGGGCTCTGTACTGCAACTGCCTCTATTACTTATTAATCAGTCTTTATCTCAGCTACTATTCACATCATCACCTTATCAACTGGCTGACCAACCAGATGGGATGGCCGAATGAGTTAGAGCGTCCGTCTCCCATGCTGGTAGATCATGGGTTCGAACCCAGTCGAGTCAAACCAATGACTTAAAAATTGATACATGTTGCTTCCTAGCCAGGCACTCGGCATTATTAGGACAGGGCAAGGACTGGTGTGCTCAGTGTAAGGATAATGTGACTGAGTGGGATACCAGGTCATGGTGCCGGCGGCCTGGTTTCCCAGTGGGACAGCACTATAAAGTCGGCCATGAGTGCGCACGCACTGGTCCAACCAATGTCGGATATCCATTATCTCTCAGTACCTGCTAATATGTGATCTAGCAGATGCTAGTAGTCATCAAGTTCATCGTGGGTTTATAGTGTTGTCCCACTGAGCTACCATGCTGTGTGTAAGCACAATTGTGTACTATATCAATGGGTGACATAGCTAATCGCTACTTCACTTGTGACATTAGTTGCACACAGTTGATTGACATTGACTTGTGACACTGGCTTTACACAAGTGACTACAGTGACTTCTGACACTAGCTGTGTACAGACACACACTAGCTGACTTGTGACACTGGCTGCACACAGTTGATTGCCATTGCCTAGTGACACTGCTTGCACACAGTTGATTGGCATTGCCTTGTGACATTGGCTACAATGACTTCTGACAGGGGTGACTTCTGACACTAGCTGTGTTCAGACAGTCACTAGTTGACTTGTGGCACTGGCTGCACAGAGTTGATTGGCATTGCCTTGTGACACTGCCTACACACAGCTAACTACAGTGACCTGTGACACTAGCCAGTAGCAGAATAATGACTCTATACCTGTGTACCCACAACCACTAACTGTCGTGTGACTTGTGACACTGGCCACGTACAAGTGTCTATTAACTTATGAGCTCTATCAGCGCTGACGAGTGATACTACCTGTGCTTCACACCCACAACAGTGACCCCCCCCCCCCACACACCCACCCGCCCACCCACCCACCACCGCGCAGGGACGGTCACCGTAATGACGCACGCACATTCCGGCACACACCAGACAAAGACGATGTCCTAATTTCACAATGCATTAAAGGCCGCCGCCCCGCCCGGTGCCCCACATGAAAGCGAGGCGGCGCGGCGCCCTCTGGTGGCGGGGCGCCTGGCGGTTTGATCGGCGTGCCAGCCCGGCCCAGCCGCACGATGAAGAGCTTAGCCCGACTCATCGCAACGATTACAGGGATTGCACGGCTTTGATGCCATGATGCACACGGCCTGTGACAGTGCGCATAGCCAACCGCGCCTCCTGTGAAGCAGGCAGGGGTTAAGCGCTGCACATGTTTGTTGCAGTCATAGGTGTGTGTGTGTGTTGGTGTTGGTGTGGGTGGGTGTGTGGGTATGTGGGTGCGTGGGGGTACTGTCGTGTGTGTCCTGGTGTGTGTGTGCGTGGAAGCTATAGATTGTTTGTTTTTGTTTGTTTGTTGTTGTTTTACGTCCTAGCAACATCTAAGGTCATATCAGGACGGGAGGAAGCTATAGATGTGTGTGTGGTTGTGTGTGTGTGGTAGTGGTTGTGTGTGGCTGTGAGTGTGTTGGTGTGTGGGTGCGGGTGTGGGTGTGGGTGTGGGTGTGGGTGTGGGTGTGGGTGTGAGTGATGGAATGTGTGAAAACAGAGTAAGCGTGCATATAGATATGTGAGTTTGTGGAAAGTGCATAGTCACAGTTAATGTACATATAGATGTGTGAGTTTGTGCGGTGTGTGAAAGTTTGTGGAATGTGTAAAGTCTGAGTGAGTGTGCATATAAATGTGGGAGTGTGTTGAAGGTGAATAGAGTTAATGTGCATATAGATGAGTGAGTGTATGGAAAGCGTAAAGTCACAGTTAATGTGCATATAGCTTTAGATTTGAGTCAGGGTTCGAGTAAGTTCGATGTGTGTAAACAATATTTGAAGTCAGAGTTTGTGTAAGGATTAGCGTAAGTTCGATGTGTGTAAACAATATTTGAAGTCAGAGTTTGTGTGTGCCTATATATGTGTGTGCAATATACGAAGTCAGAGTTATAGATGTGTATATTATATGTCTGAGATGAAAAGTAGCGTGTAATGCATAAATCAGTGTTAGTGCATGCATTCACATAGATGTCTAGGGACTGTTTAAAGTGTGTAGAGAATATTAAAAGTCAGAGTTAGTGTGTGTCTATAAATGCTTGTGCCATGTAGACAGTCAAAGTTATTGATTTGAAAAGTTCAGGCGCAAAACCACGTAAACGCCGATCCAAAAATGGAAATAAATATTGGAATCCAACATACAAAAAGTGTTTTTTTTTTATATATTCCTACATTTTTGGATTGGATCTTGCGTGGTTTTGCGCATGAACTCTTCATTTATTTTGCATATACAATGTGTGAAATCAAAAGTAGTGTGTGATGTTTACCATCAGAGTTAGTATTCATATAGATGTCTGGGGAATGCTTAAAGTGAGAGTTAATGTAAGTGCCTATCGATGTGAGCCTTTACAAAGAAATAGAATGTAAGGCGACATTGTTTTCTGCTCACAAAGTATTTCCGAAACAAATAATATTCACCTTCAATGCTAAAATGTGATTGTCAACTTACACACTGACTATTATTTTGTTTATGACTATGACTAAAACAACCAATCAGCTAGGATTGTGTCACAGGTCTAACCAACGAATCAATTATGACTTGACAACGACTGAACTAAACAAGCAGTGATGACTGTGTCAATGATTAACCAACCAATGAGTTCTGACTAACTAAGCCAACTAATCAACTGTAACTATGACAGCGACTAAGCAAACCATTCAGCTATGAATATGACAACGTAGTTAAGGTTGCATAATCCGATACTTTTCAATTGCTGTCATTTTCTGAGATAAATAGATTAGGTTAATCATTATAATCAACCTTACTTTAGTTTGATGTAACTCTGCTTTAAATTGACTAACTTTGGCGACATTTGAAGCGAAAATATGCCAAATTACTTTTAGCATGCTACCCAAAATTCTGAGCATATACTTTACAGTTTTCAGCAATAATAGGTTCCATTAAATTGACTTGGTATTCCCTACTAGGTAGCACCACATTTTTAATAAGAGCACCAATATCTAAATTGGATATTTTTAGGTTCAAATAAGTGCTTCGCTTTTGAAAATGTGATGCACTTATCGGGCTATACATCTTTAGTTTGTTTGTTTAACGACCCCCCCCCCCCACACCACCTCAGCACAACAAGTAAACATCGGCTATCTGCTTTAATTTAAACCAACCAACAAGCAATGCCATTCAATGCATATATACTATTATTACTATAAGTATAACGCACCGTGCCTTGCCTCCCTCCCCGCTCCAGCGGCCGCCCAAGCCGCCTACGGCCCGGCCGGCTTCCCCGGCCTCATGTCGTCCGAACTGCTCCGGGCGGGACAGCGCCGGAAGCGGCGGCACCGCACCATCTTCACGGAGGAGCAGCTCGAAGCACTCGAGGCGACCTTCACCAAGACGCACTACCCGGATGTGCTGCTGAGGGAGGAACTCGCCATGAAGGTCGAGCTCAAGGAGGAGCGGGTTGAGGTGAGCAGCTCTTGTTTGCTTTTGAATATTTGGTCTGATTTTTAAAGTTTCATAATCCGATTGTTTTGAGTTTCTGTAAAAAGATTTCTGAGATGATACTAAAGGTCAGGATAATGTGACTGCGTGGGATATCAGGTCATGGTGCTGGCAGCCTGGTCTCCCAGTGGACAGCACTATAAAGCCGCCATGAGTTGAGTGCGCACTGTCACAAGTCGGTACCCATCATGATATAACCTTAGATGTTGCCAGGATGTAAGACTCAAACAACCAACCACATGCTCACATTTAATATGTTCTATATATTAAAGCCGCTTAGTCCGATGCTTTTGAGGCTTTTTAACATTTATTTTCGGAGAGAAATATATTAGAATAATCGTTCTAATCTACATTACTTTATTTTGAGGTGACTTCCATTTTATCGCTAAATTTGGAGCTATATAAAGTGCAAACAGGCAAAAATAATGTTGGCAAGCACGTCAATCTCGAACACCATAGGCTTCAGCAATAACTTAGTATCTAATTCTCTACAGCAACACTAGATAAAAGATTCACCCGGTACTTATAGTACATGGGTGAATGACAACGTAGTGCAAATACGGGCGAAAATAGCTTTAGTATGGGAGAGGACCTAGAAACTGTGGTTCCAGGATCAAATGGCTACATATATAGGCACAGAGTTGGTGAAATGGGAGAGAATGCAAAAAGACAAGATGGCGGCCATAGAACACCGTCGATTTTACTTTTAAATCTTATTAAACCAGATGTTTTATTATATTTTTCAACTCAAAGGTAGTGGGGAAATATGAAGACATATACAAAGAATGGATTGTGAAATTAGGCTCTCATAAAGACTCATTTCATTAGCCCGATTTTTCGACCGTTTTGATATAAGGCTGGTTTTCACCCGTGTACTGCGAGTACCAGGTGAATCCTTTATCTACAGCAACACATGCTTAATAAGTGTATCAGTATCTGTGTTAGATATGTAGGATCACATATAGATAATTGTTTTAGTTTAGAAAATTTGATGCTCTCGTCGGACTTTGCAACTTTAATAAAATATTCACCTAGAGTGCCTGTGGGACACTCGGTTTAATGACCCTAGATAGATAATTCTCTAACTCGGGAGTCGGAGAGCTCGGACCCATACACGGAAAGGATAGGTGGAATTACGTAGGTTGTACCACAGTACAGGTGAATGACAATTATGTCTAAATCCGAGCAAAAAACCTTCTTTGATCAACTGTAAATAAAAGATAGAGCTCCTGGTTGCAGTTTCCAGTGTTTATCTAAAATGAAGTAGAGTTGATGAAATGGGAGAGAATGCTACTACTACTACTAATAGTAGTAATACACAAAGTAATAGTAGTAGTAGGCCTAGTAGTATTATTCGTCAATAATTTTATGTGGGTCAAAAAGTACCAGACTGAACGGGATGGTCGAGTGGATAGAGCGTGGGATCAATCTAAATAAATCCTTACAAAATTGATTCTTGGTTGTATACCGAACCTGGCAATAGGACAATGAATGGTTGAACCAGTATCAAGATAACGTGACTGAGTGGGATATCAAGACATGGTGCTGGCTGCATGGTAGCCCAGTGGGGTAGCGCTGTTAAGTAGCCGTGATTATGCGCTGTCAATAATCAGGACCTCTTCTATTATGAGAGATATTTCTAGGACGTAAAACCCCAATGGACACAAGCATGCCCCTGTTTACAAGTCAGCACTGCCTCTAGTGGCGGGCATATGCAGAAAGAATGTAGTACTAGTAGCAAAGCGTGCCTCCGAGTGTCTATTTGTATCACACAAACAGCTCGGACCTATTTGCACACCTCATTACCAGTGTACCCCCCATATACCCACCTGCCCCATCCCCCACACACCACACCCTACACTCAACATTTAGCCACTTGCGCTTAGCCTCCAAGAGCTGGCTGCTTCGCTAACGAAGGCCTGTTGTACATATTCACCGATAGGGGTGGAGGGGGGCGTGGAGAGTGGGGACAGAGTGGGGATTGGAGAGTGGAGAGTGGAGAGTGGAGGGAGTAGAGAGAGAATTGTGGGTAGGTAGTGGGGAGGGAGTGGGGGGAGTGGGGAGGGATCAGGGGGTGGGGAGCTAGTGGGGAGGGAGTAGAGCGGAGTGGGGAGGGAGTGGGGAGGGAGTGGGGAGTGGGGAGGGAGTGGAGAGTGTAGATGTAGGACTAGGAGAGGGGAGTGGAGAGGGAGCGAGGAGTGTGGAGTGGGGATTGGGGAGGGAGTGGAGAGTAGATATGTAGGACTGGGAGAGGGGAGGGAGTGGGAAGTAGGGAGTGGGGAGGGAGAGGTAGGACTAGGAGAAGGGAGGGAGGAGAAGCCCCGTGAGCGGTCCGCACGCGCGGATCTCAACATTATCCTTTAATCAATCTGTTGGTCGGCGGCAGTGGCTGTAAAGCTGATAGAGCCGGTCCCTGCAGCTGACACCCCGGCGCGGGCCGCCCAACGGGTCGCCGACCACCAGCACCAACTGCATGCTGGGTAGCCGGCGTGGGCATGGCGAGCGCAGATATTGACCGCGCATTGACTCAGAGGAAAGTGGTATGCACGGTGGGAGTATGGAAGTAGTATATAATATAGCGTCCTTGCTGTATATTCCCCACTTCTAGTTCTACTCGTCCACCCAAGAACCCCCCCCCCCTCCCCCGTCCAGTACATGAACAGCGAGGCCTACGTTTGTTATTGTATTATGTTCATACTATATATATTGTATGTATTATTGTTCAATTACGAGTAAATGACAAAATACAAATTTGGTTGAGCAAAATCTCTGGCGGCTGGCCTTAATAATAATAAGCCCTCCGAATCTTTAATTAATTCAAATTTTAAAATTGACAATAAAAAGCAGCAGTCAGTGCTAGATTTGATGCGAGGACGCTGTGGCAGCCCGGAATAAACTCAACCTACTTACAGATCACAGTTTGAGTCCAGGCTGCTCTAGCTGCAAACCGTCCAACCCAGCACCTGCAGGCTCAGTAGTTAACCTAACTACTATAATATCTTCATTTCTTAATAATATTAGGATAATTCATTATACCCCATATAATGCACATACGTAATGCTATTGCGTACATACTTCATATAACAAATAAATATATAATAGTAATACCCTCTATATATTAATATTATTATTTAAAATAATACCATATAAGAATATCAATAACACAGTTATTTATATAGTTTATTGTTCTATGTCCCTTCCTCCGTTTGTGCTCTGCATTTGCACATACACACACAATATATATATATATATATATATATATATATATATATATATATATATATATATATATGCATGCACTAGATATAACGGGTAGCTACAGTACAGAGCAAGACTCCAACAAGACGACAGTGGGATGAGTATATATTTTCTGGCTAGGAATGTCAAGTTCAATATAACAAATCGGTACAATATAACAAATAATTCCCTTCCTCGCCTTTACACTCGCACAATGCGGTATACACCACATCATATAATATATATATATATAATATATAATATCATGATTCATATGTAATATATCATATATAATATATATTATATAAATAATATATATTGGTAAATAGAAAGAAAGAATGAATGAAGGAGAAACTTAACCATACATGGAAACTTGCGCCGCCCTTCTGGTTTCGGTGTGTTGTGCTTGTGGTACACCAGGTACCAGCGGCGGTCACTTGTAGGAAGCGGCCTTAGCCGGCTTCTTACTCTCCCTCTCCCCCAGCCCCCTCCCGCCTCTCCCCCCCCGCCACCTACAGCGGCGGCTCAGCGCCCGCCCACTTACCCCGCCATTAGCGCGAGCCGCAGTGAGCAGCTCGGGGAGCACTTGGCGGGGCTCGGCTCGGGTGTCAGCCGCACGCCCGGCCACCACAATGCGACAGCCCGCTAATTAGCGGTAATGCCGCGATAAGCTCGCCCGGCGCCCGCCCGACGCGGCGCCGATTTGTGCTCAATTCCATTAAGTCCTGACTTGCTTTTTTTTTTGGGCGTTTGTGTGTGTGTGGGGGGGGGGGGAGTGGAGGATGGAGGGTGGAGGTGGGGGTTGTTTTTGTTTTTGTTTCGTCAGACTTTTCGTTGGACAATCGATGAATCAGCCTGCGTTAGCGGCCGGGCTGTGGGCTGACTGACTGACTGACTGACTGACGGTCGCAGGGCGGGTGTCCCCGGGTGACGGGGGGTTGGAAGGGTGTGGAGGGATGAGGCGCGCCAGTTGGGTGGTAAGGAAGTTGAGGTGATGATGTAGGGTTGGACGGTGGTGGTGACCAGCAACAACTCGTTGCGGTCTACTACGGGGGCTGAGACTGTGGGTGGAAAAGGAGTTGTGACTGTGGGTGCGGCCGTAGGTGGGGTTATGGCTGGGCCTGTGGATATGGCCCGGGGCTGTGGATGTGGCTGGGGCTGTGGATGTGGCTGGGGCTGTGGATCTGGCTGTGGATGTGGCTGTGACTATGGCTGTGGCTGGAAGTTGGGGCTGAGGCTGGATACTGGATGATGTGGGTGTGGCTGGGGTTGTGGCTGTGGGTGTGGCAATGGGTGGAGGCTGGAGGCTGTGGGTGTGAGTGGGGCTGATGTTGGGGCTGGGACTGTTGGTGTGGCAGGCATTTTGGGTGTGGGCATGGATTTGGGTGTGGGTGTGGGTGTGACTGGGACTGGGGCTGTAGGTGGAGTGGGTCTTGCTGTGACTGGGGCTGGGGCTGGGGATGTGGGTGGGGCGGGGTGGGGTTGTGAGTACGA
The DNA here is from genome assembly GCA_030323885.1 of Branchipolynoe longqiensis. Taxonomy (NCBI): domain Eukaryota; kingdom Metazoa; phylum Annelida; class Polychaeta; order Phyllodocida; family Polynoidae; genus Branchipolynoe; species Branchipolynoe longqiensis. The sequence continues at coordinate 57,869,788 of CM059186.1, read as the reverse complement.
ATGTGGGTGTGGGTGAGAGTGTGGGTGAGGCTTGGACTGGGGAGGGGGGCTGCGGCTGCGGCTGTGGCTGCGGCTGGAGGCTGGAGTCTGGAGGTTGGGGCCGGGTGTGGGGGTGGGCGAGGGAGGGTGCTGCGGCTACGGCTGTAGGCTGGGGGCTGGAGACTGGAGGCTGGGGACTGGAGGCTGGAGGCTGGAGGCTGGAGGCTGGAGGCTGGAGGCTGGAGGCTGGAGGCTGTCCGTGGAGCCGGCCGTGTTGAAGGAGCTTTGTGACGGGCGCACAGATTATCCCAGCAGGCAGACGAGAGGGCGGACCTGTTGCCTTAGTGCGCCGCCAGATGTCATGCGCCGTGGCGGGCTTAGCGCTGACGTCACCAGGTGTTGGGTGCTGACGTGAATTGTGCGTCAAATGAATTGAGGAACTCTCCCCTCCTTTCTCCCTCACACCCACTTCCTTCTGACCAATCTCTATCCCCTATCTCGAATTGCCTACTGCCTATTGCTCACTGCTTACCGTAACCTATTAGCATATTACCCTACTGTTTAGTGCCTATTACATACTGCCCAGTGCCCACTGCCTACTGCCTCGTACACACTTCATACCACCTACTTCCCACTGCTCGCTCTCCCCCCTTCACTGTCCATTGCTTACAGCGCGCTTCCTGGTGCCCACACCCTGCTACCCACTGGTCCCGGTTGCTCCTTCATTAGAATATTCGCCACCGTTGATCCGCCAGGGCAAATATTGGCGCTGTACGCCTGACCGCGCGGTCTCGCGGATTGACGGCTTAACTCGTCTAATATCGCCCACTAGGCAGCGCCTGACCGGAAATCAACAGGCCGCTCAAATAGGCGGCTTTGTTGATTAACTTAGATGTAGGAGGAGGGTCGTTATTAGTTCTCACAGGCGCCATCACACACAAAATGGACAGTGCCAAGACCACCACACACTGCCGACAGCATGAGCATCTTTAGAGATATCGTCACGTGACATGTGGATTTGACTAATCACTTCTATATCTATTTTTTAAATCCTAGAAATAATCAACTAGTTTTATTATTTATCAGAAATACTATTAATTTCAATGCGATATTTGTTCTCGTGTTCCAGGCAGAATCAATCACTGCTAGCAAATATTCATATTATGTGTTTTCAGCAAGTGAAATCACATAGGTTATGGGACACAGAAAATGGGCCTCAAATTTATAATTATTCATTAAATGAGGCTCTGTGGTGCTTTTCCATTTAGTGAGTTATGATTATTGACTTGTGAACCTAACTATCATGGCACCACTGTCGTTGGGTGTGGGGGGGGGGGGGCCTGAAAATGGGGAATTGCGCTACGCGGATCGAACCCACATCGTGCATTCGGCAGTGTGCTAACCATTACACCGACGTCCGATATCACCACCTACCCCGCTACGCATGTGGCGCTTTACCTGAGAAGTCAATGCAGACTACTACATAACTATGTTTCCGGACCGCTAGGTCAGTTTACCGAGGAAGGTAATTTTTACGCACCAAGCGCAATAGTCACTGTTTAGCCACAGAGACGACTTTAATTAGATCATTAGTAAAGTTGCATCGTCCGATGGTTTTGAGCTTCTGCCATCTTTTTCTTTCTTTATTTCTTTCTTTCTTTCTTTCTTTCTTTTCTTTCTTTCTTTCTTTCTTTCTTTCTGTCTTTCTTTCTTTCTTTCTTCGTGTTTCTGGTTCAAATATCTAAACCAATTATCACTTTAAAATAAAAGTTACTGAAAACGAAAATGAGCAAAATTATAATGATTAATCCATTTAAAATAAAATTTACTGTAAATTAAAATTAGGTAAATTACAACGATCAATGTTTATCTAAAAAAAAAAGATAGAAATTCAAAAAGATGTGCAATTTTAATAAGCACACCAGATTCTATATTTATAATCTAACCAGGGTAAGTGTTTTGGTTAAACACATATGTGATACTTTCGGCGGACGATGCAGCATCATTTGCCAGAAAATAGGTAGTTACAAAACATAGCCGCTATTGGAAGGAATTTTTCTACATTATACATCGGAAGCTTGCTTTTATTTTTGTTACTTCACGGTCGGTGATGACAGGCGCGAGATACATTACTGTACATTTCTCAAGCATCAGTTACCCAACGATTTAATTATGCTGTACGGGCATCCTTTTATTTCGTACAGTGATGGCATGGACAGATATATGGGTGATCATATTTCATTTGGCAAGTTGCTAGTTAGGATGATGTTAGGCATCAAGTTTTTGTGTAAGAGTGAACAATCTATCCTCTAAAAAAAGAATTCTTGGCCAGAAGAGGAAGGCATCGCAGCGACCCCTAATATTGACTTCAAAGTCGCGCCCGATGCCAATACTTTCCACTTTTAGACATAATCAGGACTCTCTGGAAATTGAGTTCAGATATACATAACAGAGAGTCATATGTTTAAAAGTGGGAAATATTGGAATCGGACGCGACTTTGAAATTGATATAGGGGGCGCAGCCATGGGTTCGTCTGATGGCTAAGACACAATGGGGGACCTCCGACTTTTTAGTTCACATTCCTGCCGTTCGCGTCGCCACTGAACGAGTGGGCCTATTCGGCACACTGTCACACTGCAAGCCAATGGCTATGAGCAATCTTCATACAGAAGAAGTCAAATATCTCTAAAACCATAACACCTAGAGACAAACCGCTTGGTATACATATAGAAAACATACAACAAATAGATTATATTAAATTTATAAGGTTAGGGTTCTGCATTTCTATTAATTTTGAATAAAATAAACGTTTTGCACTGGGCGTACCGCCAAACTCAGTGCATTGTCAATGGCCGTGAGCAATCTTCATACAGAAGAAGTCAAATATCTCTAAAACCACACGACCTAGAGACAAACCGCTTGGTACACATATAGAAAACATATTCAACGAATAGATTATATTAAATTTATAAGGTTAGGCTTCTGCATTTCTATTAATTTTGTATAAAATATACGTGTTGCACTGCATGTACCGGCAAACTCAAAGCATTGTCAATGACCGTGTAGGCCCACTAGTACCGACGCGCCACCAAGTGTCAGAAAATGAACTACGCAACATGTCCCCCATTCTTTAAAAGAAAATATAAAGTGCTACATAACAAGGTGAGTTTATGCATATACATACTTAAAGGAATTATATAAATATATATATATAAATATTGTAAATATATATTATGTATATATATGAACTCAGTTTGGTATGTAGCACTGAATCATTAAAAGAAATAATTGTGTTGACTTAGATAGCGCAACGATGCTTTTCTCCTCTGGATAGCCCTCTAGGGCTACTTTCAAAAGGTACTCAGTCGAATCTTTACATCCATAACATTTCAAAAGAAGGCAATAAAAGGAACATTACCGGCAGCAGATCCTTATTATTATTACCCACATGCACACACACACACACACACACACACACACACACACACACACACACACGCACGCCTCTTCTCCACCAGTTTACGCCCACCCCTACTCTGCGTGTCCTGGTTGAACACTTTTTTATATTTAAAAAAAACAAACCAAACAAATCCTGGCATCCTGGTATACGTTACCATGGTGACAGATGGTTGGTGTTAATCTAACTGCACCAAAATGATCCTTCCTGACGGTAAGACTACAATGTGGAATGTTCACCCATAAGCACGGCAACAATGCTGCTTGCTGCTTGGATGTTTTAAGTCCTAGCAGAATTTGAGGTCAGGTGAGGCCAGCCATAGAATTATCCCCTCATGATTTTGCCATAGTACTGCCTCATTGTGATACCGTGCCACCAACACCAGTATCTGGTATCCTTCTCATCCGCATTAACCTGTCATTATGGTCCAGTTCAATTTCTCACCTTTTAGCGATATTTAAGCGGGTGGGCTTCCTCTAAAGATACACCTAAGCCACAATGGACTTGAAATTCTAGAAATAGATTATAAATAAAGCACAACTATACCAGGCTGCCAGCGCCATGATCTGATATCCCACTCAGTCACATTATCCTGCTACTAAGCTAACCAGTCCTTGTCAAATGCAAAATGCCCGGCTAGGTAGCGAAAACTATCAATGTTTTTGAGTCATTGCTTTGACTGGACCGGGATTCGAACTTCCGACCTTCTGCACAATCCACCGAGTTGTTTTGTACTTGGATTTTTGTTGGTGTCTCTCTCGCTTTCTTTACATAAAGCTGAATTAGAACACGGTTGGAAGATCACAGCAGACTAAATACCTAGACCTACCGATATTGTGAGTTAAAAGAACAAGAAAAAGAGTTACAAATCAACTGGACAATAACAAATGCTTAACATTCCTCCGGGTAAATTAAAACGAGGCTGTATTTGAAGATGACAGTGACTGCGAGATAAAGGAGCGTAAATACAAAGCAGAAGATCAGAAAGTTTCTAATCCTCAAATGGACATATACCCGATTAAGCAAAGCAGCAATCTTCAGATAATGAAGAAAGGCGCCTGGTTATTCATGTTGTTAAAGAGGATTCAACGTTTCATCTCCAACATCACAAAGCTGGTGGCCACATGAACATCACAACACCCATTAACATTCTGTTTCTCTGTTGGGGTTTTACGTCCTAGCAACATGTACGGTCATATCAGGACGGGAGCCGACTTGTGACGGTGTGCACTTAGGGTAACTTTGTAGTGGTGTCCCACTGGGAGACTAGGTTGCCGACACAATGACCCGATATCCCACTCACTCACATTATCCAAATTCTGAGCTAACCAGTCGATTTCCTAACCTAGGTAATGCTGAGTGCCAGGTAAGGTAACGCCAAGTATCAATTTAGTAAGTTATTGATTTGAGTCGACTGGGATTCGAAACTCCGATCGTCTGCATGGGAAGCCATCGCGTCCGGTTTCATCCGTTAAGGCCTAGTCAGACCTTACCGGATTGAGCAAACCGGACAAAGAATTGTCTAGTCCGGTGCTGTTCGGTATCAAAATGTACCGAAATGTGTCGAACTGTTGCAACGGCCACCGGACGAAACGGACACTAAACGGACTAGGAACATACATTAATAAACGTCCACTGGACGAAAAACGGACGAGAAACGGATGAGAACCGGACGAAAACCGAATGTCAAACGGACCTACCGGATTGTTCACGGACACGCCGAAAACATATACTGACCGAATTCCCGCAATAAAAAACAATAAATAAAAAAAGAAAACGTCAATGGACTTGGCAGGAAGCAAATCGGAGACGTAACGGATGGGTACCGGACATGAAACGGACAAAACGGACTAAACGGACTTAAACCGGACACCAACCGTACACTTCAGTCCGGCAGTGTCCGGTACAAGTTTTGTGCACGCTCAAAACTTGTACCGGACACCGCCGGACAGATAACGGACACGCCGGTTGCCAACCGTATATAAACCATACATTGCTGTATTTCACTGGACAGTGTCCGTTTTCTGTCCGTTTCTCCAATCCGGTGAGGTCTGACTGGGGCTTTAGCAACTCCGTGGCACGACCCACGGAGAAATAGCGCCCTGACCCTGCTTTCTGTGCTACTACTAGTACTACATTGCCGTATCTACAGTTTGTTTGTTTGTGTTTTACATCCTAGCAACATCTAAGGTCATATCAGGACAGGTACCGACTTTTGACAGTGTGCACTCATGGCGACTTTATAGTGCTGCCCCACTGGGAGACCATGCCGCCAGCACCATGACCTAATATCCCCCTCAGTCACATTATCCTGACACTGAGCCAACCAGTCCTTGCCCTATCCTAATAATGCTGAGCAACTGCCTAGGAAGCAACACGTATCAATTTTTAAGTCATTGGTTTGACTCGACCAGGGTTCGATCCCATGATCTACCAACACTGGAGACGTATCTACAGTAATACAGTCACCAACAACCACGCCTACCATCGACCTAAAATGCTTGTATTTTCAATTATCGATACAACTTTCACGGAGATTTTTTTGCTATACATACTTTAAAGTACAGTGCAAACCCGCATACTGACGACTCAGGTTTAGCGATCAACCACAGAATGTATATTATGATTGAGAGGGCCGCTATGACCCGCCTGGTAGCCTACTCGGTCACCACTAGGTGCTCAGTGGCCAGATAAACCCAGTTTCACAGTTAAAAAAAATAGACACATGTCTACACAATATATATGTGCTGTATAAGAACTTATGTGATGTATTTTAAATATATATACCTGTATGTTTGCGCAGGCCATTGTTGACTATTGAGCGTGACATTCAGGAGTCATTGATAGTACAGGGAAGGGGCTCCAGGCGGCGCTATGAGTAAGGTTCATAGGTAAGTGTGGTTCGGTGAAATAGGAAATAATGATCACGTTTGTTATTTATATTCACATATGGATTACATAACATATATACATGTTTGTTTATTATATAACGCATGTGATATGTACGTTTGTATTATATATATATATATATATATATATATTTGTTCTCTAATACATTATGGGAATATAAACAAGGCACACTTCCTCCCTTCATTTCCTCACGATTAGCTAACCGATGCATACTATTTATGTATAGCTATATCTATATGTATATGTATACATACAGGTATATCTATACATAAATAGATTCTATATGTCATCAATAATGCACGAGAAGAATATACACAAGGCACACTTCCTACCTTGGGACCGACTTTAAGTGGTCCATTTAGGGAGGTGGTCGGTTTATGGAGTTAGAATATGGTTACAATGGTATTATTGGGACCCAAATAAACCGATCGATATAGGGGAGTGGTTGATCTGTGGAGGTGGTCAGTTACAGAGGTTTTACTGTATATGCATAATATTCCGGACACGGTGGCCGAATCGGTAGAGCGCAGGCCTCGCATGCGGGATATCATGAGTTTTATTCCCGGTCGAGTAAAACCACTGACGTATAAAATTGATACTTGTCACTTCCTAGCCTGGCGCTCGGCATTAATAGTATAGGGCAAGGACTGGTTAGCTCAGTGTTAGGATAATGTGACTGAGTGGGATATCAGGTCATGGTGCCAGTGGCCTATCTTCCCAGTGGGGCAGCAATATACAGTCGCCATGAGTGCGCACTATCACAAGTCGGTGTGCATCCTGATATGACATTAGATGTTGCAAGGACGTAAAACTCCAACAACCAACAAACTAACCTATATATATATATATAATATATATATATATATAATACATATATATATATATATAATACATATATATACATATATATAACCATATATATATGTATATATATGCGCGTGTTTGTGTATAGTGGGGCTGTGCGTGTTGGACGAAGAGGTACACAACTGTTATACACCACTTCCGCAATAACCACTGACTGCCTTGCGTCACCATCTCGAACAAGCAAGCCCGTGCCCCCACCTACCACCACCCACCACCTCCCCACCCACCCACCCACCCACCATTCAGGCTTCTTTGTGTGCAGCGGTCCACTTTCATTGAGACGCCGACCACCGAGCGCGCCGCCAAACGGGACGCGCCGTCACCGGAAACGCTGTGACGGGTGACACGTGACCATGTCAGCCGATTTATCGGCGACTACAACTCAGATACTGTGCCACCGAAGGCAAACCAAATTTGTGTTTTGTTCCCCCCCCCCCCTCCAAAAGAAAACACGTGACAAAATAGTCATTCTACGAAATTCCAAAATGAGAATAGAAAGCTAATAGAGAATCTAGGAAATAGAGAGGTTTTCCGAAAGAAATAGTACAGCAATTGAAGAGTCATTAATAAGAATTTGTCTAAGGCAATCCCCATCACCCCCAACCCCCCAACCCACAAAACAATAGAAAAAGCATTGAAGCCTGAAAGAAAGCGGTTTCTTGTGATGTGACATAAGGTCTCATTGTGCTATTATAATATTTAATCTGGAAAGCTGAGCGGATTTATAAACAGACTTTGAACATTATTAGATTCACACTCATGGGGAATATATACAGGCCTATTGTTGTGGCCTGGGATTAAGGACCGTCAGGGTCTGAATAAGCGCGGATTCGGGCACTAATATTGTACGCGTGTGATGTTAGGGTACTCGAGGATTCAATAGGAGTGTGTTTGCCTGTCACAATGTGGTAAGGTGTTGGTTTGGGTGTGTGTGGGTGAGGGGGTGGGGGGTGGTCTCCACACTCTAATATTACAGCACGTGCTCAAGGTGTGTTCTGTACCTCTAAATATTGTTGCGTGTGGATACAGTGTTCCCATTGTGAACACCACAGAATAACATATTGCACGCCGGTAATGAGTAAATGCAACAGACTGGATGGGATGGCTTAGTGGTTAGAGCATCTGGCTCCCATTCAGGGGGTCGTGGGATTGACACCCTCACCTCCCACCCTCGCCACCACGCCTACCGGCCAAATTAAACCCATACCTACTTAAGCTAGGATTCCTTACACGCGGTATGCGGCATGCGGCAAGCGGCATGCGGCATGCGAATGTCATATATGCGGCGTAGATATAGGCGAACCCCCAACATTTGTTGGGGTTTTTCCTCCCAATTTGTGAAGGAATGGTATTGGTTTCTATGGCAAACGCAGCAGCATTCGCATTCGCATGCCGCACCGATGGCTACAGGGACCGATTCAGTTGCTGCTTTCGCATTCGCATTCGCATTCAGAGGCATGGAAGCACCCCCATTCACTTAGGTGCTTTTCCATTTGCATTCGCATGCTGCATACCGTGTGTAAGGAATGTAGCCTTAAATCACTACTTTGCTTTGGGGCCTTGACGTTACTAAGGTGATTGGATCAGGCTTAAAGTTGCATAGTCCGATGGTTGTGAGTTTCTGTCATTTACTGAGATTGCTAATTATAATCTACTTTACTTTAGTTTAAGGTACATTTGATTTTAAGTGGCTAAAGCTAAGATTCCTTACATGCGGTATGCGGTATGCGGTATGCGGTATGCGAATGGGAGGATTCCTTCTACGTGGTATGCGAACCCGTAACCCCACCACCACCACTGCCAGATGCTTCCCCTCTGCACCCTGTTGTGTGACCGTTCTGTAATGCTCAGTTGCCTCTCCTTGTCTAAAACTAATGGGCAAGTGCGACTGACATTTCTATTCGCATACCACATGCCGCATGCCACATGCTGCACCGATTGTTACAGGGACTGATCGAGTTGTCGCATTCGCATTTGCATTCGCATACCGTGTGTAAGGGTTGTAGCCCATTGACTTCAAGGCATTTCAATTTTTTGCCACATTCGCATACCGCATGCCGCATACCACGTGTAAGGAATCTTAGCTTTATTTTGGGGATATTGGAAGTGCAACCATGGAAAGTAAATTTCGGCAAACATGCCAAAACTTTAGACTTCTGCAGTGACAGGTTCTATTTAATTGCCTCAGTATTCCTTTTGGTGTGGTATCAAATGCTTAATATTAATAGGTGCACCAGTATCTAAGTTAGGTATGTCCAATCAAATCTAGATAATTGCTTTGGTTTTGAAAATTTGATGTTTACATCGGACTATGCAGCTTTAACATACTGTAACCGGATCATTGCATGTCTCTGTTGGCATTGGGGGCAACACTATAAAGCATGTGCATCCAGGTAGTGACCAAGTCTCGAGTTGTGTAAGTCTCCCTGCCTCTGTGTAGCTAATGCTCATATTCACACTATTCTTCCTCCCCATCTCCTCTCCAGGTGTGGTTCAAGAACAGACGTGCAAAGTGGCGGAAGACAAAGCGCGAGGAGGAGGCGCGTCGACGCGCAGTGGAAGTGACGGGCGACCCGGCCCCACCGGCCGACAGTTCCCGGATGTCGCTCAACGACGACGATGACGCGAAGCTCAGTTCGAACGAGGAGATCGACGTCGTCACCGACGACAGCGATGTCGATGACAGAGCTTGCTTCCAGGCAACGGCACAGGGCGTTAGTGCCACGGCAACAGCGTGCCCGAAGTACCCTGAAGTCGTCTGTGAACCGACACAGACGACAATGATTGGAACCACCGGAAGTGATCACCGAATGCCGGTATCTAGGTCACCACCAGGTCTCCAAGGAAACAGCAGGCTGCCGCATTCCATAACCACCACAACCACCACCATCACCAGCCGACCTGCCGAGAGGTTCCATCCAAGTGACTTTTCAACTGCTTCTCACCAGATGTTGCCCCATGAGCAACAACACTGATTCCTGATCCAAAAGTTCTTAGGTTCACCTCATGAAAACCCATCATTGTTGTAGTTAGTTATTGCCGATTACCATATCATGCTCATTTCACCTAGCCCCCCCCCTCCGCTGTTGTCATTAGCTGTATCATTTATTGGTGTTTGAATTTTTATTCACTATTTCAAAGAATGCGCATCGAATCTTCCCGCCAATCCTCAACATACACACACTAAACTGCTCGGAAGTTATGGATTATACATTGAGGCTTGGTCCCTGTTTGTCGGTTGTGCGCATGTGTACAGAAGAGTACCCCCCACCCCCCAAAGTGCCACATGGGGCACCACCACGTGACAACTTGCCATGAGTACTAGTGCTGTGGATGTCCCAGTGTCAATGTTGTGAAGTTTGATTGGCTACAAGCTGCCCTGTTGATTGTTATCTCACTGAGAAGTGTGCCATTACCTTGCCCATTATTTAGCTTCACATATTCGTAATGACGTCACCCCACAGACCTATATTTATATATATATATTTATATAACTGAAATATTGCATGTTGTGTGTAGTGTAGACCATAAGCCTGGTGAAGCCATGTTTGATACAATGATTTCACTCACCTCTTATTGAATGTGCTGCAGATTCGCCTTTCTGAGTGATTCACATTTTTTTAAATGTAGATTGAGAATTATGTCAGTATGTGAAACAGATTCACTAATCAGTTAATGACCTAGATTCAGAACTCGGTCAATATGTGACACTGGCCCACTAACCAGAGAATGACCTAGATTCAAAACTCTGTCAGTATGTGACACTGATCCACTAACCAGTTAATGACCTAGATTCAGAACTCGGTCAATATGCGACACTGGCCCACTCACCAGAGGATGACCTAGATTCAAAACTCTGTCAGTATATGACACTGATCCACTAACCAGTTAATGACCTAGATTCAGAACTCGGTCAATATGCGAGACTGATCAACTAACCAGTGAATGACCTAGATTCAGAACTCGGTCAATTTACGCCACTGATCCACTAACCAGTGAATGACCTAGATTCAGAACTAGGTCAATATGGGACACCGATTCAGAACTCCGCCAGTTATTGATATGTATCCACTCATCTAGCAGCATGTGATGCACATTCACAACATTGCTCTTGCCTGATACTGGTTTACAATTCAACTGAATCAGTTTGTGGCATTATTTCACAAGTCTGTCAGATTATGATGCAGACTCACAACAGCATCAATATATGAGACAGATTCACACATTTGTCAGTGGGTGACACAGATTCACAAGTCTGTCAGTAAGTGATGTGGATTCACTGTCGTCACATGCATGGGCTGTTGAACACCGAGAGTTCTACATTCAATGATATTGGATGTGGTATTTCCTGTTAATGTTACGACTTCACTTACCTCTGAACTTATCTAATGTAAATGACATTATACACTGTGAGGAATGTTTGTATTTATCTTAAGAATGTGTCACGTGACCGACTACATGTATGACTACATGTCACACACTACTAGGACCTTATAGTCACGTTCGAATGCTGCTCTTTGGTTCAGAAAATAAACTCCTCCAATTATGAAAACAATTCTTCCATTTGCGTGAATAATATTGCCTTAAGGCAGGTGATGTTTAACCCTCCCAACCACTTTCTGCCAATTAGAGTTGCATAGTTAGGTAATTTTTGAATTTCTAGCATATTTTAATATATATATATAAATATATATATATATATATATATATATATGATGTATAACACATTATGCGAGTATAAAGGCACGGAAGGGAATTAACTCAATTGTTATTATTATTATTATGTGCTAATTATTCTTAATATTACATGATACACTATACTGCCTCCTCCATCTCGCAACTGGTGGCACCAGCCCCGGCTGTGCCCGGTACCTGCCTACCCTGAATACACCACTCGCGTCGGGGAATTTTCCTTATATATAACTCATACCACTACTCTTCTTGTTCTTGTTCCTTTGTACTGTAGCCGGCCTTTATATATATATATATATATACATATATTTATATATAGATATATTTATGTGTATGTGTACTAGATTGATTGTTATAATCTATCTTACTTTAGTTTGAAGTAACCTTTGGAGATATTTTAATTGAAACCATGAAAGATTACTTTTAGCAAACACATAAACATGTACATGTCCTATTAATCGGAATTAGTATTATGCAGCAACAAATTCATAGAAAGTGTACCAGTATTTAAGTTGGATGTCGCCAATCAAATCTAAGTAAATTTTCGGTTTCAAAAATGTAATGCTTTCATCGGACTATGCAGCTTTATTTTTTTTATAAAGAAACTGGTTGCAATAATCGAGTTGGATTAAAGCCTTAGCCAATGTACATCGTGTACAAGCCAGGCGTGTGTGCGTGTGCGTGTGCGTGTGCGTGTGTGGGTGGTGGAGGGGTTGCCGTGGGAGGTGCTTTCAACAGGTGACTGTTTATGTAGCAGTCACACTACGACGACAATGGGAGGACGACAGCCCGGCGGCTGGAATTTTGAGAAATCACGACGACATATGCAAATTCGGGCTAAATTGGACGACAATCGGAGGACATCCGGACGACATCCGGACCACATCGGGACAACAGACGGGACGACAGCGGGACGACAGTGTCTGTGTGTCTCTGTCTGTGTGTGTGTGACTCTGTGTCTCTGTGTGTGTCTCTATGTGTGTGTCTGTGTCTATGTGTGTCTGTGTCTATGTGTGTGTCTGTGTCTATGTGTGTGTCTGTGTCTATGTGTGTCTATGTGTGTGTCTGTGTGTGTGTCTGTGTGTATGTGTCTGTGTCTGTGTGTGACTCTGTGTGTGTCTCTATGTGTGTGTCTGTGTCTCTGTGTGTCTGTGTCTATGTGTGTGTCTGTGTCTATGTGTGTCTATGTGTGTCTATATGTTTGTCTGTGTGTGTCTGTGTGTGTGTGTGTGTGGGTATGTGTCTCTGTGTGTGTGTCTGTGTCTCTGTGTGTGCCTCACTCTGACTCTCAGTCTGACTCTGACTCTGACTCTCAGTCTGACTCTCACTCTCACTCTCAGTCTGACTCTCACTCTCACTCTCAGTCTGACTCTGTTTCTGTGTGTCTGTGTGTGTGTCTCTGTGTGTGTCTCTGTGTTTCTGTGTGTCTCTGTGTCTCTGAGAGTGAGAGTGAGAGTGAGAGTGAGACTGAGAGTCAGAGTGAGAGTGAGAGGGAGAGTCAGACTGAGAGTGAGAGTGAGAGTCAGACTGAGAGTGAGAGTGAGTGTGAGTGTGATAGTGAGTGTGATAGTGAGTGTGATAGTGAGTGTGATAGTGAGTGTGATAGTGAGTGTGATAGTGAGTGTGATAGTGAGTGTGACAGTGAGTGTGATAGTGAGTGTGATAGTGAGTGTGATAGTGAGTGTGAGTGTGATAGTGAGTGTGATAGTGATAGTGAGTGTGACAGTGAGTGTGACAGTGAGTGTGATAGTGAGTGTGATAGTGAGTGTGACAGTGAGTGTGAGTGTGATAGTGAGTGTGATTGTGAGTGTGAGTGTGTGTGGTTTATCGCACACACAGAGACACAGACACACAACAGAGACACACACACACACACACACACAGACACACAGAAATATGAATACTTATCTATAATTTGGTTAAAATAAAGAAATGGGACGGTACAAACATCTGTGTTATACTATGCGGCGGACCTGTGAGGAAGCAGTCTTCATATGATATATGAAGAAATGGGACGGTACAAACATCTGTGTTAGACTATGCGGCGGACCTGTGAGGAAGCAGTCTTCATGAGAAATATCAAGAATGGGACGGTGCTAACATGTAGGTTTATGCAGCGGACCTGTGAGGTATGGTATGGTATGGGGTGTTCGTAACCTTACGACGGTTACCGGTTGCAGAACTGCAACATTTATAGAGAGGCTCCGATAAATCGGCCCAGTCTTTGGTTAAGACATGTCTTCTGCGGGTGAAGTGGTCTCAGAGGAAGTGTTGTGAAGGCTGGGACATCCTTCAAGACGTAGTGGCGACGGGGCGCCGGGTGGCAGCGGATCTCTCCGTGCCGTCTGTTTGTAGTAGAGCTGTATGGTGTCTGTAGTGTAGCACTTGCATCCGGTCAGCAGGGGTTCGAGGAAGGCGGGCAAAGGTGGGAGCAGCGGTCGTTCCAGCAACAAGAACCAGACAGAGAAACGGTAAAAGGTCAAGAGCCCCACCCAAGAACACAACAACCCTGGTTAGGGGAAGAAGTGAGCCTGGGAGAAATCGAATGGGCAGATCTAGGAAAGAGAAATGAGGAGAGTTGAGTCAAAGGCCCGTGCCTATCTGCCCTATGGTGACCAACCGGCGAGCCATAGACACGGACAGAGTAAGGGTAGAAAGTGAAAATGCCGGCAGGCACCCCCTCCTGGAACTCTTTTCAGACATATCAAGGAGGTGTCCGGCCGGCGGAGAGGTGATAGAGAGAGGTGTGGACGAGGTGCGGTCCGGATAGCAAGTGTGGACCTGTGAGGAAGCAGTCTTCATATGATATATGAAGAAATGGGACGGTACAAACATGTGTGTTAGACTATGCGGCGGACCTGTGAGGAAGCAGTCTTCATGAGAAATATGAAGAATGGGACGGTGCAAACATGGCTCAGTTTAGCTTGCTTTATCATGAGTGTGATAGTGAGTGTGAGTGTGATAGTGAGTGTGAGTGTGATAGTGAGTGTGATAGTGAGTGTGATAGTGAGTGTGAGTGTGATAGTGAGTGTGATAGTGAGTGTGAGTGTGAGTGTGATAGTGAGTGTGATAGTGAGTGTGACAGTGAGTGTGAGTGTGATAGTGAGTGTGAGTGTGACACACACATAGACACACATAGACACAGACACACACATAGACACACACAGACACACAGACACACACATAGACACAGATAGACACACATAGACACAGACACACACATATACACAGACACAGAGACACACAGAGACACATACATGGAGAGAGAAGCAACTACAGCTTAACGACAAGACGACAGTGCCGCGACAGTGCCGCGACAGTGCCGCGACAGTGCCGCAACCTCGGCTGCCGTCCGCTGTCGCCAAAGTTTTTCAACATGTCCAAAATCCCCGCGACAACTCGGCGACAGTCGAGAAATAGTGGAGAAACTGGAGTTGTCACGGAGGGCTCCCGGCGACTCCTGCGCGACAACTGCACGACAATCGGCGACAATCGACGACAGGCCGGAAGTGGGTGTCGCAGGGCTGTCGCCGCTGCTTGTCGTCGTAGTGTGACTGCTACATTACCATGTGCATTAAAATACCCTAAACCTGTACTACCCGGCCAGGGTGACGCTGTGTGTGCTCAGCTGATGGATGCTCATTAACACAACGAGGAGGTGTGTAGGTGGGGGTGGGTGTGGGCTGTGGATGTGGGTGTGGGGTGAGGTTGGAAGTGGGACAGAAGTGATGGTAGTGGTAGTGGGGGGAGGGGGTGGGTAGAGGATATATGAAACATTACTAATATAAATATCAGCTTGTATGTACAATGATCATGTGGAAATAAATATATTATTATAATTATTAGGTGCAACAAGGGGAGATGACTCAGAGAGACACCGATTTGGGCAGTGGAGCTTATGTAGCAGTCACACTACGACGACAATGGGAGGACGACAGCCCGGCGGCTGGAATTTTGAGAAATCACGACGACATATGCAAATTCTGGCTAAGTTGGACGACAATCGGACGACAAACGGACGACAGTGGGACGACAGTGTCTGTGTCTGTGTGTGTGTGACTGTGTCTGTGTGTGTGTGTCTGTGTGTGTCTGTGTGTGTGTGTCTGTGTGTGTGTCTGTGTCTCTGTGTGTGTCTGTGTGTGTCTGTGTCTCTGTGTGTGTCTGTGTCTCTGTGTGTGTCTGTGACTCTGTGTCTCTGTGTGTCTCTATGTGTGTGTGTGTGTCTCTGTGTCTGTGTATGTGTGTATCTGTGTCTCTGTGTGTGTCTCTGTGTCTGTGCGTGTATGTGTGTGTATCTGTGTCTGTGTGTGTGTCTCTTTGTGTCTGTGTGTGTGTCTCTGTATGTGTAGCTGTGTCTGTGTGTGTGTGTCTCTGTGTTGTGTCTCTCTGTCTCTGTGTGTGTCTGTGTCTTTGTGTGTGTCTGTATGTGTCTGTGTGTGTCTGTGTGTGTCTCTGTGTGTGTGTCTCTGTGTGTGTCTCTGTTGTGTCTCTGTGTGTGCGATAAACCACACACACTGACACTCACTCACACTCACATTCACATTCACACTCACACTCACTATCACACTCACTATCACACTCACTATCACACTCACACTCACACTCACTATCACACTCACACTCACTATCACACTCACTATCACACTGACACTTCACGATCACACTCACACTCACTATCACACTCACTATCACACTCACACTTCACGATCACTCTCACACTCACTATCACACTCACACTCACTATTACACTCACTATCACACTCACACTCACTATCACACTCACACTCACTATCACACTCACTATCACACTCACACTTCACGATCACACTCACACTCACTATCACACTCACACTCACTATTACACTCACTATCACACTCACTATCACACTCACACTCACACTCACACTCACTATCACACTCACTATCACACTCACATTTCACGATCACACTCACACTCACTATCACACTCACTATGACACTCACACTTCACGATCACACTCACACTCACTATCACACTCACTATTACACTCACTATCACACTCACTATCACACTCACACTCACTATCACACTCACTATCACACTCACTATCACACTCACAATCACACTCACACTTCACAATCACACTCACACTTCACGATCACACTCACTATCACACTCACACTCACTATTACACTCACACTCACACTCTCACTCTCACTCACAGCCACATCCACACCCACACTCAGCCTCACACCCACACCCACACCCACACTCACTCTGTGTGTGTGTCTCTGTGTCTTGGTGTCTCTGTTGCAGAGACACACACACAGAAACACAGAGACACACACACACAGACACAGACACAGACACACAGACACACACATAGAGACACACACAGACACACACAGAGACACATACACACAAAAAGACACAGACACACACACAGAGACACATACACACACAGACACACACACAGACACACACAGACACAGACACACACAGACACAGACACACACACAGACACACACACAGACACACAAACAGACACAGACACACACACAGACACAGACACACACAGACAGACACACACACAGACACACACACAGAAACACAGAGACACACACACACAGAGATACACACACAGAGACACAGACACACACACAGACACACGCATAGACACACATAGACACAGACACACACATAGACACAGACACAGAGACACACAGAGTCACATACATGGAGAGAGAAGCAACTACAGCTTAACGACAAGACGACAGTGCCGTGACAGTGCCGCGACAGTGCGACAGTGCCGCGACAGTGCCGCGACAGTGCCGCAAAATCGGCTGTCGTCGGCTGTCGTAGAAGTTTTTCAACATGTCCAAAATCCCCACAACAACCCGGCGACAGTCGAGAAAGAGTGGAGAAACTGGAGGTGTCGCGGAGGTGTCGCGGCGGCACCTGCGCGGCACCTGCGCGACACCTGCGCGACAAGCGGAAGTGGGTGTCGCAGGGCTGTCGCCGCTGCTTGTCATCGTAGTGTGACTGCTACATTAGGTTTGTACATATACCGGTAAACATACATTGGCCAGCATGCAATGCAAGGCATACAATGGCAAGCATACAATGACAAAGCATACAATGACAAACACACGCAGTCAAGCATACACAGCTAAGCATACAGAGTCAAGCATACATTGCTAAGCAAACACCTATCAAACATGCAATGAAAAGCATACACTGTCAACTCTGTCAAGCATACACAGTCGGGCATCCACAGTCAAGCATATACTGTCAAGTATACACTGTCAAGCATACACAGTAAAGCTTACACAGTCTATCAGACACAGTCAAGCATATACAGTCAGGCATCCACAGTCAAGCATATACTGTCAAGTATACACTGTCAAGCATACACAGTAAAGCTTACACAGTCTATCAGACACAGTCAAGCATACATTCTAGCATAGAGGTTCAAACATACACAGTCAAGCATTCACAGTCAACAATGCAGTCAACCATACAAATCAACGATACACAGTCAACCATACACAACCAACCATGCACAGTCTACCATACACAGTTAATCATACACAGTCAACCATACACAGTCAACCACACACAGTCAACCATACACATTCAACCATACACATTCAACCATACACACTCAACCACACAAAGTCAACCATATACAGTCAATCATACACATTCAACCATACACATTCAATTTTACACAATCAACCATGTAAAGTCAACCATACAGTCAACCATACATAGTCAACCATACACATTCAACCATACAATCAACCCTACAGAGTCAACCATACAGAATCAACCGTACATCCAACCATTCACAGTCAACCATACTCAGTCAACCATATAGTCAATCATACACAATCAACCGAACACACTCAACCATACACAGTCAATCATACACAGTCAACCATACACATTCAACCATACACAGTCAACCATACACAATCAACCATACACAGTCAACCATACACAGTCAACCATGCACATTCAACCATACATAGTCAACCATGCACAGTCAACCATACATAGTCAACCATACACATTCAACCATACGTAGTCAACCATACACAGTCAACGATACACAGCCAACCATGCACATTCAACCATGCACATTCAACGATACACAGTCAACCATACACAATCAACCATACACAGTCAACCATACACAGTCAATCATACACAGTCAACCATACACAGTCAACCATACACAATCAACCATACACAGTCAACCATACACAGTCAACCATGCACAGTCAACCATACACAGTCAACCATGCACAGTCAACCATACACAGTCAACCATACACATTCAACCATACACAGTCAACCATACACAGTCAACCATACACAGTCAACCATGCACAGTCAACCATACACAGTCAACAATACACAGTCAACCATACACAGTCAACCATACACAGTCAACCAAACACAGTCAATCATACACAGTAAACCATACACAGTCAACAATACACAGTCAACCATACATAGTCAACCATACACAGTCAACCATACACAGTCAACAATACAGTCAACCATACACAGTCAACCATATACAGTCAACCATACACAGTCAACCATACACAAGCAACCATGCACAGACAACCATACACAGTCAACCATACACATACAACCATACACAGTCAACTATACACATTCAACCATACACAGTCGACCATGCACAATAAACCATACAATCAACCATACACAGTCAACCATATACAGTCAACCGAACACAGTCAACCATACACAGTCAATCATACACAGTCAACAATACACAACCAACCATACACAGTCAACCATACACAGTCAACCATACACAGTCATCCATGCACAGTCAACAATACACAGTCAACCATACACAGTCAACTATACACATTCGACCATACACAGTCAACCATGCATAGTAAACCATACACAGTCAACCATACACAGTCAACCATACACAGTCAACAAGACACAATCAACCATACACAGTCAACTATACACATTCAACTATACACAGCCAACCATGCACAGTAAACCATACAATCAACCATGCACAGTAAACCATACAATCAACCATGTACAGTCAACCATACACAGTCAACCGAACACAGTCAGCCATACACATTCAATCATACAACAATACACAACCAACCATACACAGTCAACCATACACAGTCAACCATACACAGTCAACCATACACATTCAACCATACACAGTCATCCATGCACAGTCAACCACACACAGTTAACTATACACATTCAGCCATACGCAGTCAACCATACACAGTCAACCATACACAATCAACCATACACAGTCAACCATACACAGTCAACCATGCAGAGTCAACCATACACAGTCAACCATATACAGTCAACCATACACATTCAACCATACACAGTTATCCATGCACAGTCAACCACACACAGTCAACTATACACATTCAACCATACACAGCCAACCATGCACAGTAAACCATACAATCAACCATGCACAGTCAACAATACACAACCAACCTTACACAGTCAACCATACACAGTCAACCATACACAGTCAACCATACACAGTCAACCATACACAATCAACCATACACAGTCAATCATACACAGTCAACCATACACAGTCAACCATACACAATCAACCATACACAGTCAACCATACACAGTCAACAATACACAGTCAACCATACACAGTCAACCATATACAGTCAACCATACACAGTCAACCATACACAGTCAACCATACACAGTCAACCATATACAGTCAACCATACACAGTCAACCATACACAGTCAACCATACACAGTCAACCATACACAATCAACCATACACAGTCAACCATACACAGTCAACCATACACAGTCAACCATACACAGTCAACCATACACAGTCAACCATACCCCATTGCACTCACACTCTGCTGCAAACCTAATCGGTGGACAAATCGACCTGACATATTGAATTGTGTCCACTAATCGCCATCACCTATAGACACACTGTGCGCCCAGGGTGTGGCAGCTTCCACCTCCCCGCGCCTTGTGGAGTGGTGGCCCGGGGACCAGAGGGATTGAACCGGCACCCAACACCGGCTAATTTATCCCGACACCTTTCCTTCAACAAAGTAAGTCTGGTAATCTCACGCTGACCATTCCGAACACGCCCGCAGGTAAGCGGAGCCGGCCGACCTCCGCTTGTTTCCCACCTCAACCTGCACTTGGACACACTGCAAGCAGACACGCACACCAGGACATCACACTCACACCAGGACATCACACTCACACCAGGACATCACACTAACACCAGGACATCACACTCACACCAGCACACCACACTCACACCAGGACATCACATGCACACCTGGACATCACACTCTCACCAGGACACCACACTCACACCAGGACATCACACACACAGCAGGACATCACACTCGCACCAGGACATCACACTCACATCATGACATCACACATAACAGGACATCACACTCACACCAGGACATCACACTTACACCAGGTCATCACACTCACACCAGGATATCACACTCATAGCAGCACACCACACATACCAGGACATCACACTCACACCAGGACATCACACTCACAACAGGGCATCACACACACCAGGACACTACACTCACAACAGGACATCACACACACAGCAGAACATCACACCAGTACATCACACTCACACCAGTACATCACACTCACACCAGGACATCACACTCACACCAGGACATCACATGCACACCAGGACATCGCACTCACACCAGGACATCACACACCATGACATCACACACACACCAGCACACCACACACATCAGGACATCACACTCACACCAGCACACCACTCACAGCAAGGCATCACACACCAGGACATCACTCTCACACCAGGACATCACCCTCACACCAGGACATCACACTCATACCAGGATATCACACACACAACAGCACACCACACTCACACCAGGAATCAAACTCACAGAAGCACACCACACACACACCAGGACATCACACTCACATCAGGACATCACACTCACAACAGGACATCACACTCACAACAGCACACCACACACACCAGGACATCACACTCTCACCAGCACATCACACTCACACCAGCACACCACACGCACACCAGCACATCACACTCACACCAGCACACTACACTCGCAGAGTCACACTGGGACACTACACTCACACCAGGACACCACACTCACACAAGGACACCACTCACACCAACACACCACACTCATACCATCACACCACACATCGTCATACTGGGACATGACACTCATACCAGCACACACCACTCACAACAACACACAACACTCACACAGTACACCATACACACACAACACTACACCCCGGGACACTACACTCACACCATCACACCACACTCACACCAGATCACACCACTCACACCAGAACACCACATTCACACCAACACACCACATTTACACCAAGACACTACTCACTTACACCAACACGCCATGCTCACACCAGGACACACCACACTTACACCAGCACACACCACTCACACCAGCACACCCCAATCACACCAGGACACCACATTCACACTCAATCCAGCACACCATACTCACACCAGGACATAACACTCACACCAACACACCACTCACACCAGCACACCACACTCAGCAAGCACACCATCACCGACCCCGACACACATACTGATATCAACACACACCCTGGTCACACTGCACACACGCCTCACATCAACGCACATACCAGCACACCTGACGCGTATACCAGCACACACATCCACCTGCATGCACTTCTCACACCAGCACCGCGACACCTACACCCACACCAGTACCCGTTACAACGTGCCAGATTAGAGGCGATCATCAGCCGAGGGTCGGGTGCCTGCTATGCTCATAACAATAGTTTGTGTGGGCTAAGTCAACAGGACGGTTACACCGGGTAGGGTAAGGTGGGTGGGTGGATGGCGGTTACAGGGGCGTATCCAGGTTCTGAAGTTAGGGATCTGAGAGCACATAAAAAAGGCACCATGATGCGTACGAAATTTATAAAAAGTTAAGTTATTATCCATTTTAATAATTTTGCATTTAACATCAAAACGCAAAGAAGACACAGTTTTAAGAGGATTACATCATCGTTATTTTGTAATCACAATTTTTTGTTTGTTTGTTTGAATTTTACGTCCGGGCAAGATCTGAGGTCATATCAGGACGGGTAATCACAATCAAAACACAAGGCCAATCTGACTTTTTTCCGCTCAAGGGAATTAAAAGAGTTACCAAATTGTTGAAAGGGCATCATTTTTGACGAATGTGCTCAAGGGGGAGCATTCGCTCCGCTGCACCCCCCCCCCCTCTAGCTACGCAACTGGGGAGTCCATAATCTCACCTTAGATGTGAACCTCGGGCACTGTGGTGTGTACCCCAGGTACTGCAGTGTGGATTCTGGACATGGCAGTGTGGATCCCGGGCACTGCAGTGTGGACACTGGCACTACAGTGTGGACCCCAGGTACTGCAATATGGCCCCTGGACATGGCAGTGTGGCCCCCAGACACTGCGATGTGAACCTCGGGCAGTGCGGTGTGGACCCCAGGCATCGTGGTGTGGACCTCGGGCATTCCGATGTGGACCCTGGACATGGAAGTGTGGTGTGGACCATGAACATGGCAGTGTGGACCCCAG
Organism: Branchipolynoe longqiensis; assembly: GCA_030323885.1. Lineage (NCBI taxonomy): Eukaryota > Metazoa > Annelida > Polychaeta > Phyllodocida > Polynoidae > Branchipolynoe > Branchipolynoe longqiensis. Next base: position 57,846,211 of record CM059186.1, on the reverse strand, counting down.
GCACTGGGATGTGGACCCTGGACACTCAAATAACGGTGACACATTGCACCCTCCAGTATGCAGCCTGCTCCCAACTTGCCGACCGCTCATTTCCAAGGTCACCCATAAGCATTTCAATTAGTAACCCTGTAGGTTTGTCTTTCAGGAATGAGAATCTTGAATGCGATCGAGATGGACAGAGTCGGGATGTTGGGGGGGGGGGGGCGTCTTCAATTAAATGCAAGACTACATGATTTATGTGGTCTAGAACGCAAATTTAAATACAGCATTACTGTAAGTTAATGTCTCAAAACACACTCCACATATCATTTTTACACGAGGCCCTTTCGCTGTCAATACAAAGCAACTACCTAACACCATGACTCATACATATGTCATGTTTATTACTGCACTGTTCCAAATACCGACAGCGTGGCGCCACGCACCGGCATTTGGACACCTCTTCATCCCTTTACCTCTCATCCTCGCTGACATATATATATATATATATATATATATATATATATATATGAATATATATCAATGTATATGCTATCTATTATGTGAATATAAATTACAAATACACTTCACATTTTATTGTTTCCTCACGACCTGCCTTACACCATGACTTGTATGCTCTTTGCAGCATTTGTGTTACCTTGGCTCATATATATATATATATATATATATATATATATATATAATACAAAATTGACCGTCCGAGTGGGTCTGTAGGCGATAACGACCAGACACAGTTGGCTTATAGGAGGTCAGAGCCCCCTACAGGTGGTGCCGCGCGGCCAAACCTGGAACTAAGCGATGTCATACACGAGCTGTGGTTCGCAATTAACAATACAAATATAACTGAAGATGGTATTGTCCTTCTATATGTTCCCATAATAGATTATAGAGCACATATATATGTCATCATCATCATGCTGTCGGTCACGATGCGACAAAGACTGCTTTCATTACTTGACTGCCGCTCTCCATTTAGCTCTCTGCTGTGAGAGTGATGTCCATGAGTGGGTCTTAATATCTCTCAGCTTCAGGTTTCTCTTGATGGTACATATATATTTACATTATATATATATATATATACCAGTCTAGCCTCTAGCGGTATGAACCCGCACACGACAATGGTTAGCCTGTGTAACACTGGGCTGCAGCACCGTGCTCGCCTTACAGCCGCCCCTACATACCTAGTATATATATATATATATATATATATATATATATATGAATATATATATGAAGTATAACTATAAGCATTATGCGAGTATAAAGCCACCGAAGGGACTTTCTATATGTTTATTATATTATATTATTCTGATATTACATTATTAACCAATGGGCTCTCTGCATGTGTGTGCTCCTTACTCATAAGGGTTCTGTATATTATATAATATATATTATATAATATCTAATCTATATTGTATTTGAGCGAGTGGTACAGGCATGGTGAGGCAGAGTCAGGACAGCTGAATGGTCCAGGTGGCAGCACCAGGCAAGGCAGAGGGTCTGACCAGTCGCTTGAGTTGTTGAATGTCATTAGTTGTGTAGTGTCATTTAGGTGCCAAACAGAGTTATCATGTGCATGGATTATCAGTTGTCAGATAATTATACTCGTATAATACTTATGCAGCACATATATATTACAATTTTATTATATTTATTTTACAGGTGATAATCAGCTTATCATTATCCATATATATATATATATATATATATATATATATATATATATATATATATATATATATATATAATTAATACTTGCATATATGCTTTAAAAAAAACCTGGGAAACCCCACCAAGAGATTACGTAACTTTAAATGTGATATAACAAGCATTGACTTGTATCCGTCTTTTCCAATCATATTATTTTTTGGCAACACTTTATTACACAAACGCACATTTTAAAAACACCCCCCCCCCCCACCATAAAAAACAAAACCCTACAAAAACTCAGCAGTAAGCGTGAAGGGGTGATGAAGTTTCATATACCTAGAGACTCGACCCTCCAAATAAACAATTGGTTTCTAATTCCTAACACAATGCCCATTCTAGGTGTAATAACTAATACTATTTAAGCTTACCCAAATGCCAACATTGCGGCAAAAAATACTAACTAAAATGGCGGCATCTTTCAAATCTGCACATATGGTAGTTACGCCACTAGTAGGCTATATATTCTTGTTGAAAATCCACACATCTCATTTCTTCTCTCTTTTTAGCCCCTAATCCAGCTGACAAAGACCTTCTGTTTGGTGTACTGTGACCATGCGCGCACAATGTGGTGACGTCACAGATGACTCCCCCCCCCCCCCCAGCCCACTTCCACCCACCAGCACAGTGGATGCTGCCAGAAGGAAAGCAGTGCACATGTATTTTGTTTCCCCCCCCCTATTGTTTAACGTCATATCAACACCTAAGGTCATATCAGGATGGGTACCGACTTGTGACATTGTGCATTCATGGTGACTTTATAGTCCTGCTCCAAAGGGATACAATGCCGCAAGCACCATGACCTGATGTCCCACTCACATTATACTGAACTAACCAGTCCATGCCCTATTCTAGTAATGTTCAGTACAATACAAGGTACCAATTTTGTAGGTCATTGGTTTGTTTTGGCCGGTATTCGAACTCCCGACCTTCCGCACGGGAAGCCTGCGCCTGTATTGATTCGTTCATCTTGTCCGCTCAAGTAGAAAGGAGGAATTAGGGGTAGCAGGAGTGTGGGTGGGGAATGGAGGTAGAGAGCGGCTATTTCGGAAGGGAATGTTTTTTGTTTGTTTGTTTGTTGTTTTACATCCTAGCAACATCTAAGGTCATATCAGGACGCGTCCTGACTCGTGACAGTGTGCACTCTTGGCAACCTTATAGTGCTGCCCCACTGAGAAACCAGGCCACCAACACCATGACCTGATATCCCACTGAGTAACATTATCCTGACACTGAGCCAACCACTCCTTGCCCTATCCTAATAATGCCGAGTGCCAGGCCAGGAAGCGACAAGTATAAATTTGTAAGTCATTGGTTTGACTCGACCAGGATTCGAACCCATGAACTCATACATGATCTCGGGATGGGTACCGACTTGTGATAGTTGATAATGTTGGTTGGTGTGCTGATGGTGGTGGTCGTCATCATCATGATGACGGCAAGGAGCGGGGTTTGTGGGGGCAGAATTCGGGTGGAAGGGAGAGACCGTAGGAGGCATGATGGAGTGCAGATCAGTGGGAATATCAGGAAGGGGGTAAAGATAGGAGAATATATGGAATTAGAAGGGAAGAAGAAGAAGAGATGAAAAGGGAGCATAGGAAGTATAGAGGAAGACACAGGGAAGAACATAGTGAAGACGAGATGGTGACGCGATGACAGAAAATAGGGGACATATGGGGCGATGGGGAGAATAGCGGAAAGAGAAAAAAAAGGAACTAAAATGCGAGGAAATTAGGGAAAGTGTAGAAAGGAATGTAACAGGGGCGGGCAGGGAGGGAGGGGGTCAGCAGGGACAACGATAATATGAAAGGAAGAAAAGTGGGTGAGTAGGGAGTGAGGAAGAGATGGGTGGGGAGAAGGTAGGGTGGAAAGGGAATGGAGGTAGGAGATGGGGGGGGGGGGAGGGGAGCAACAGGGCAATATAATGATAAAGGGCATAGGACAGATTACATCCTGGTCTAATCCGCTGACACGCACGCCCCCTGGTGGACCCCAGTGGCACCTCCGGCATATGGTGCTTATCTGCGCCTGAGCTCCCAACTCCCACCCACCCCCACCTACCACTATACCTTTTACTAACATGTACCCGCCCCTTCCCCGTCTCCGCAGACTCATAGGGTCAATGTATGACACTCCTTACACTGTTGAAACTAAATATTTAAAAACCGGACATTGCTTATTTATTTTTAACACACACGTGCACCGCTGGAGTAATGCAGTCGTGGATAGGTAGGTGCGCATGCGCGTTGAGATCTCCTTGTCCTTCCGGTATCGGCAGCACCACCTAGCGCCCCCCACCCCACACCTCCGCCCCCATCGCGCGGTGCGCGAGTGCCCGGATGTGGTTCCCACACAGCCGGTGCACCGGTAAGCAAATATCTTCACGCCCAGGTTGCGGCCAAGATTTACTCTAATCAGTTTTCAAAGAAACAGTGCCATCCCGACAATACACACATTTGTTGTGCATAATACGCCGCCATTTGGCAGTTTAGGCTCTATATGGTCGGCCCCGGGGGCGTCGCCCACCGCCGGCTTTTCATGTCCGGGGCCGGTGTTTGGACAGCGGCTTTGCACCGCCTGCCGCTGGTAGGGGCGCACTCTGCCGGCTTATTCCCGGTAAGCCCATAACAACACACGCACCTGGCGGCGGAGAGGTGAATTAGAGGAGGCGCTTGCGGGACGCGCCGAGCGCACAAAGCCGGGCTGAGCATGCTTGACGTTACAGCGCCCACTTGGCAGCAAATTGATAATTGCAAACTTCAGCAAGGCGCCCTGACACCATCTAACTGAGCGTGACCGTCGTGGTGGAGCTGGTGGTCGCGGTGGAGGTGGTTGTAGAGGTGGTTGTAGAGGTGGTAGTGGAGTAGTGAGGATCGGGGGATAGCCCCCGAATTCTTCCCGCACAAACCCTGCTCATTGCCGCCATCACGATGATGACGCCTACCACCATCAGCACACCAACCAACATTATCAACTATCACAAGTCGGTACCCATCCTGATATCATCTTAGAATTAGATGTTGCCAGGATGTAAAACCGCAAACATCTGATTAGTCCGAAGATGGATCTCTCACCAGTATTACTACTGCCCTGTCCAACGTCCATCAATACCACTATCAATAGTAATAATACCGCCATCACTACCACCAGCATGCTTTAAACTATTATTACACTATTATTAGCAGTAGCACCACTACCACCACCACCACCACCAACAGCACCACTCCACCCTACACACCCCAAGTCCATCCCTACTGCCCCCGATGAGACTACCACTGCCATAACTATCACCACCGTACAGTACCACTTTAATTACCACTATCAACATCACCACCACAACCATACAACACCACTACAACCACCACCCCTATCAGCCCCACCACCATCACTACCACCACTTCCAGTATCACCTCCTACAGTACCACGACCACAACCATCACCACCACCATCACCACTATCAATCATCACCACCACCATCACTACCACCACCACTAACACTACCACCACCATACAACACCACTACCACCACCACCACCACCACCACTTCCAGTATCACCTCCTACAGTACCACGACCACAACCATCATCACCACCATCACCACTATCAATCATCACCACCACCATCACTACCACCACCACTAACACTACCACCACCATACAACACCACTACCACCACCACCACCACCACCACTTCCAGTATCACCTCCTACAGTACCACGACCACAACCATCATCACCACCATCACCACTATCAATCATCACCACCACCATCACTACCATCACCACTAACACCACCACCACCATACAACACCACTACTATCACCACCACCGCCACTTCCGCCTTAGGTATGGTATTTTCCACCAGCACCGGCACTACATACTTGGGCACCATCACAATCATCTAGCCCCATACTAACCATCACCATTACTACCACGATTGCCGTCACCACCATTAGCACCTCCACCCTCTCACCACCACCATATAGCGCCACTGTCACCACCACTCCCACCTTATCACCAGTATGTTATGACCACCCGCACTACGAACCAGGGCCCGTATGCACCAATCGGTGATAGGCTTAGCCGGGGCTAAGGCGCTAGCCGCGGATAGCTACCCCGGCGTAGCGGCGGGTTGGAGAGATGTGTGAATCGGTATGCACCAATGTTCTAGCCGGGACGGATAGCTAACTGTGAGTTTATTTATAGATTTGGGAATTCCCTCTGCGTTTGTAGCCATATATTGGGTTTGGGTATATTGGATGCTGTCGTATTTGGCGGAGTTGCATGCGCGGTGGGTGAGGTTTTATCAATTTGGCCCTAAATTCGAAGCATTGTTGGGGCTACCGCTGCATTGGCGGCGATATTGGTGGTTGTATTTTCGGGTCGACGGGTGAGCAATGGACGAACCGCTGCAGCCGCCAGTATGGAAAGCGACGTCGATGCGGCGGTGGCGGCGGCGGCGGCGGTTTGTTTACTTTGCGTTCGTCGATTCGAAAATATAGATGTTGGTGTTGCTGCCAATGCGGCGGTAGCATTGGTGTCGCTTCGCATTTAGGGTTGATTTGGTTAAATTTCACTTGTTGCGTGTGTGGGTCTGTCAAATATGATCGCATTGAATAGATTGACACCCATACACGCACACTAACCGCACCGGATAGGCCCTAAACCCATCTCACAAGGTGGTTTACCTTAGCCGCGGTTAACCCACCGCGGTTAGCTCCAACTCCGATTGGTGCATACCAAATTTTCACATTTAGGATACCTTAGCCGCGGTTAAATCCCTAACCCCGATTGGTGCATACAGGCCCAGATAGCATCATTATAACCATCACCATTACAACCACCACCACCAACATCACCACTTTTAACACCAGACGCGGTGGCCGAATCTGTAGAGCGCAGACTTCCCGTGTTGAAGGTCGGGTGTTCGAATCTCAGGCGAGTCAACCCAATGACTTTTAAAATTGATACTTGTCGCTACCTGACCTAGCGCTTGGCATTAATAGGATAGGGCAGGGACTGGTTAACACAGAATCAGGATAATGGGACAGTGTGGGATATCAGGTCATGGTGCTTGCGGCCTTGTCTCCCGGTGGAGCAACACCATAAAATCACCATGACTGGACAATGTCACAAGTCAGTACCCAACTTGATATGACCTTAAATGTTGCTAGGACATCATGGTGCCGATGGCCTGATCTCCCAGTGGGGTAGCACTATCAATATAAAGTTGCCATGAGAGCGCACCCGCCGACAAGCGTCCTGATATGACCTTAGAAGTTAGATGTTACTAGGACGTAAAACAACAACAACCAATCAACCACGATTAACACCCAGTGCATCGCTGCCCTGTGTCTGAATCCCTAAACTAAAAGGTGTGACAATTCAACAATAACCCGCCACCAGCCCGCATTTCCCACGAAGTGCTCGAAGGGGTCAGTAATTAATTCACAGGCCAGGCGGATTAATACCGAGGCATTTTACATTTGTGCACTCACCTTTGTTGTAAGTAGAGTGCAGTCGGTACCCGGCAGGTGCGGGCCGACTTAGTGGTATAAACCGAACTAGCCGCCGGGTACCAGCGGTTCCATGTCAAATGTTAATAAATTCACACCGCTTTACCTAGTGTACATGGAACTAAACACACATTTTTATCCTCATTGAGATGCCCTACTGGACCGCCGTAGACGGGTTCGGAATATTTCACACATTTGCAACATATTTGTGAATTTTTATGAATTAAATAAAAATCTGTTGAAAAAATCAGTGATTTGTTTGTAAACGCCCCCCAGCTGGTACTTAGGCGCTAATCGGAGTGACTGCTAATATTTACCAGGGCGCTCCCACCGCGCAGCGTGTGAAGATGCGCTCAGGAGACAGGCGCCGCGTCACCTCGCGCGCCGGAAACAGATGCGCGCAAACACAGGGTGAGCTGGCCAGTAGTATCCGCATTGCCCGCTCGGTGTGAAGCTGGCGCTGCACATCAAATAGTGGGTGGAGATCGGAGGTGGGGGTGGTGGTGGTTGGAGGGGACAGGGGGGGGGGGTACGGGGTGGAGGGCTGAGTGAGGGTCTTTAACGTGATATATAGACAGAGGTGTGAATGGTTTAGAGATGGAGGGGGAAGAGAAAAGTGAGGGGCATGGAAGATATGGGGAGGGCTAAATGAGAGGGAGATGGGGAGGAGTAGAGTGTGTATGTGGGTGGGAGGTGACGATAAGAGGTGAGATGGGGAGGGAAGGGCGATGGTGGATAATAATAGGGCTACAGCAGGCTAGAAGGGGAAATGAGGAGGGGAGGGAGATGGGGTAATATGGGTGAGGAGGGAAGTGAAAGAGGGGACGAGGGAGGAAGAGCGGAGAGGGAAGAGGGGGAGATGGGGAAGACAGGAAAGGGAAGAGGGGGAAGATAAGAGGGGAAAGGGGGAAGAGAGGTGGAGGAGGGAAGAGGAGGAACAGTGGGAACAGAGGGAAGCGAAGGACAGGAGGGATACGGGCAAGAGGGGCAAGAAGGGCGATATAGGAAATAGGGTGGAGAGGGGGAAGAGCGGAAGAAGGGGGGAATATGGGAAAGAGGGAGAAAGTGGGGGAAATTGGGGTAAGAGAGTATAAAGGAGGAAAGAGGGGGATAAGTGAGGGAAAAGGGGATGTGAAGAGGAGGTATAACTATAAGCACTAAGAAAGGAGACAGGGCGAACAGGATGAGAAGAAGGTGGAGCGCTGACGGGAGGAGAGAATTAGAGGTGAGAGATGTTTGTGTGTGTGGGTGGGGGTGGGGGGGGGGGGACACTGGCACAGATTGAACACACAGCAACACGAGCGCAGCACACATTGTAATCACCCTAGACCATTTTGTTAATCAGTTTATTTCAGGGCGGTGGCGGAGAGCCGTGGGCGATGAAAGCTGAAGCACTGACGGAATATATGTAAGTATAATATGTGTTGGGAATGAGGATGGGCGCGCGCAATAGGAACCTTTCGCATACTGCGCATGCGTGCGTGTGCCAGACGCAAACATTCCCCGGCTGATATTGGATCGGGTAGGACTGCAGGAGCCGTGTGTATATACCCCAAGATGACGCCTTCTTTTGTGTACATAGAGTGAAGTCTTTTCAAAACCACGCCATCTCTTATCTTTTCAAAGGATTTATCTCTCTTTCTCTCTCTCTTTCCCCCGCCTCTCTCCCTCTCTCTCATTCTATCTCTCCCTCTCTCTTCTCCAGTCAGGGCTCGGTATTAAAGTTGCATAGTCCGATAAAAACATCAAATATTCGAAAGGAAAACACTTTTCTAGAATTGATTCTACATATCCAATTTAGATAAAAGCATCACATTTTCGAGAGTATAAACAATTTTCAACATTGATTCTATATGTCAAACTTAGATACTCCTGCCCTTATTAAAGCTGCATAGACCAATAAAAGCATCACATTTTCTAAAGCAAACCACTTTTCTAGAATTGATTCTAAATATCCAACTTAGATACCGGTGCACTTATTAAGTATATATTGCTGTATAGAAGGAGCATACTATGTCAATTTAAAGCTGCATAGTCCAATGAAAATATCAATTTTTTTAAACCAAAGCAATTATCTAAATGTAATTCTAGATATTTAACTGAGATACTGGTGCACTTATTAAACATTTGTCACCACACAGAAGGGAATACCGAGGCAATTGAATAGAACCTGTTACTGCAGAAGCCTATGGGGTCAGAGTTTTTGCATGTTTGCCAAAATTAATTTTGCATGGTTCCACTTCAAATATCTCAAAAGTTACCCACTTAAAATAAAAGTTACTTCAAGATAAAGTAAGGTACATAATAACGATCAACCTAATGTATTTATCTCAAACAATTTCAGAAACTCAAAACCATTAGGCTATGCAACTCTAATAGCGTCTGTTACCACGGAAGCCTATAGGTTCAGAGGTTTGACAAGCATGCCAACATTAATTGTGCATCTTTACTCTACACTCTTCAGATAGCTCTGAAGTTAGTCATTTTAAATCATAGTAACTTCAAAGTAAAGTACGGTAGATAATAACAATTAACCTACTATATTTATCTCAGAAAATGACAGAAACTCAAAACCATCGGACAATGCAACTTCAAAGTGCCCCAAGCGGTTTGTGTCTTATCTTAGGGTCTAACCCCCCCCCCACCCCCACCACCCCCCACCCCACCCACCCACCCACACCCACCCACCACCCACCCACCACCGAACGCAAAAGACGGAAGGGGATCGTGCATTTCCCCAGAAACAACTTGAAGTATTTTGTTGGGTCATTTCAATTCCAATCGCGATGCAATTGTGTGTGTGTGGGTATGGGTGTGCCTGTGGTTGGGTGTGGGTGTGTGGGTGCGCGGTCTGCGGTTGTGTGGGCGTGTATATAGTGCGTAGGTGTATAGGTGTGGGGTGGGTGTGGGGTGGAATTCGCAGCGTTGCGAATCAAAAACACGACATGCATAAATCCGAAAAATCCGCTAATCCTGGGAGTGGGTTTCAAAGGGTTGTTTAGCGGAAGGATACACACACCCATTAGACCGCCTGGAGGCTCCAGCCAACCAGCACCGTCACGTGATCACACTACCCTTATGTGTACCCTACCATGCCAACAGCCATCACATTTGTATATGGATGTTGTATTTACCCTGCCATCACATTTGTATGTGGATATTGTATCTACCCTGCCATCACATTTGTGTGTGGATATTATGTGTACCCTGGCATCACATTTGTGTGTGGATAGTGTGTCTACCCTGCCATCACATTTGTGTGTGGATATTGTGTCTACCCTGCCATCACATTTGTATGTTGATGTTGTATGTTTTATGTACCCTGTCATCACACTTTATGTGGATGTTGTATCTACCCTGTCATCACACTTCATGTGGATGTTGTATGTACCCTGTCATCACACTTTATGTGGATCTTGTATGTACCCTGTCATCACACTTTATGTGGATCTTGTATGTACCCTGTCATCACACTTTATGTGGATGTTGAATGTTTGTTTGTTTGTTGTTGTCTTACGTCCTAACAACATCTAAAGTCATATCAGGACGGGTACCGACTTGTGACAGTGCGCACTCATGGCGACGTTATAGTGCTGCCCCACTGGAAGACCAGGCCACCAGCATAATGACCTGATATCCCACTCAGTAACATTATTCTTACACTGAGCCAACCAGTCCCTTGCCCTATCCTAATAATGCCGAGCGCCAGGCTAGGAAGCAACAAGTATACATTTTTAAGTCATTGGTTTGACTCGACCAGGGTTCGCACCCACGACTCAGATGTTGTATGTGGTATATTGTATGTGCCCTGGCATCACATTTGTATGTAGATGTTGTATCTACCCTGCCATCACACTTTATGTGGATGTCGTATGTGGTATGTTGTATGTATCCTGCCATCACATTTTATGTTTGTGCAGTCCTCCCCAACCTCCGAGTGTGAATGTGCTGACCTACCCTACCACCACATTTTTGTATGGATGCTGTATGTGCCCCCCCTCCCCTACCCTTGTGCGAACACATGCCCCCACCCCTCACCCCTCACCCCCTGTATAGTATGCACCCCCTACCACCACTACCTCATGTGTGTACATGTGGCCCTACCCCCAAACCCCAAACCCCGCCACACATTTAACCTCCCCATCTAAACCCGTACCCCCACCCCAAACCCCATCATAGATTTAACCTCCCCATCTACACCCGTACCCCACCCTCCAAACCCCACCATACATTTAACCTCCCCATCTACACCCGTACCCCACCCCGAAACCCCACCGCACATTTAACCTCCCCATCTACACCCGTACCCCCCATCCCCACACATTTAACCTCCCCATCTTACACCCGTACCCCCCCCCCCCCCCCCCCCGAAACCCCATCACACATTTAACCTCCCCATCTCCACCCGGCCCCCCCAAACCCCATCACACATTTAACCTCCCCATCTACACCCGTACCCCCCACCCCCACACATTTAACCTCCCCATCTACACCCGTACCCCCCCATCCCCACACATTTAACCTCCCCATCTACACCCGTACCCCCCCCCCCCCCCCCCCCCCCGAAACCCCATCACACATTTAACCTCCCCATCTCCACCCGTACCCCCACCCCCACAAACCTCATCACACATTTAACCTCCCCATCTACACCCGTACCACCCCCCCCCCCCCACCCCCCGAAACCCCATCATACATTTAACCTCCCCATCTACACCCGTACCCCCCAGTCCCAAACCCCATCACACATTTAACCTCCCCATCTACACCCATACCCCAACCCCCAAACCCCGCCACACATTTAACCTCCCCATCTACACCCGTACCCCCCTCGCCCCCCGAAACCTCATCACACATTTAACCTCCCCATCTCCACCCGTACCATGGCCCCCCCCCAAACCCCATCACACATTTAACCTCCCCATCTACTCCCGTACACCTACCCCCAAACCCCATCACACATTTAACCTCCCCTTCTACACCCATACCCCCCACCCCCACAAACCTCATCACACATTTAACCTCCCCATCTACACCCGTACCCCCCACCCCCCCCCCGAAACCCCATCATACATTTAACCTCCCCATCTACACCCGTACCCCCAGCCCCAAACCCCATCACACATTTAACCTCCCCATCTACACCCGTAGCCCACCCCCAAACCCCGCCACACATTTAACCTCCCCATCTACACCCATACCCCACCCCCCCAAACCCCGCCACACATTTAACCTCCCCATCTACACCCGTACCCCCCCCCCCCCCCCCCCCCGAAACCCCATCACACATTTAACCTCCCCATCTCCACCCGTACCCCGGCCCCCCCAAACCCCATCACACATTTAACCTCCCCATCTACTCCCGTACACCTACCCCCAAACCCCATCACACATTTAACCTCCCCTTCTACACCCATACCCCCACCCCCACAAACCTCATCACACATTTAACCTCCCCATCTACACCCGTACCCCCCCCCCCCCCCCCCCCCCGAAACCCCATCATACATTTAACCTCCCCATCTACACCCATACCCCCAGCCCCAAACCCCATCACACATTTAACCTCCCCATCTACCCCCGTACCCCACCCCCAAACCCCGCCACACATTTAACCTCCCCATCTACACCCGTACCCCCCCCCCCCCCGCCCCCCTCCACGCCCCCCCCCCCCCGAAACCCCATCACACATTTAACCTCCCCATCTCCACCCGTACGCCCCACCCCATCCCTCCCCCCCCTGAAACCCCCATCACACATTTAACCTCCCCATCTCCACCCGTACCCGACCCCCCCAAACCCCATCACACATTTAACCTCCCCATCTACTCCCGTACCCCGGCCCCCAAACCCCATCACACATTTAACGTCCCCATCGACACTCCCCTGGCCGCCCCCCGCCCCCACATCTAACCCTGAAGTAATTACCTCACACGCCCGGCGATTACCTGTAAATTGTCGGCGTGTCGCGGATTACCGGAGTACCCAGGCCAGCCCGCTTGTTTACCAACTTGAACACAAGTAACTTCGCCGCGCGATAATCGCGTCGTGTTTGCCCGCAGTGAGGCACTCTGGGTAGCGGAAGTGGGGTAAGCAGGGAGGGGGGGGGGGGGGGAGATGGGGAGAGGGGGAGAGCAGAGCGCCTTACACACTTTCTTGTGAATAAAGCCTAACGCGGCACAACGGTTTAAATTTGTATTTTCCACAGTGTGTAGCGATAAAGGGGCACACTGTCTTGGTGTTGTTTAAATATATATCATGTTTAAAGCATTATACGAGTATAAATGCAAAGGGAACATATACTGTATATATCTGTTCCTCCATGGCGTATTGGTGGTGACCCCCCTCAGCTGTCGGGGTAATTGGTGGGTGGCCCCCGCAACACACACTGGAGGAATTTATATACAAATTTATATATATATATATATATATATATATATTTAAATAATATATATATACAAACTATATATATGTATATATATATATATATATATATATATATATTTAAATAGCACCAAGAGATTGGCAGAATGCATATACTCTGTAGTCTTGAATGTATATATATAGTATACACTATTACTATATTTATATACTCTTATCTTCATATTTTTTCAGTTAAATATGTGTGGTTGACGATTAAAATCTACTCTACCGTGGGTCAGAGTAAAGTGCATGGTACTTGGCTAAATGTGATGATATTTAAACTCAAAGACGGGATGGCCGAATGAGTAGAGCGTCCGGCAGGTCATCGGATTCGAACCCGTGGGAAGCCAAGTCAAATCAATGACTTAAAACAAACTTGATACTGTCGCTACCGAACCTACTACTTGATAATATAATATGGCAAGGAGCAGTGGATGAACGAAGACAAATCTTACGCGATTGCAATTTACTCCTGCTTAATCAAATAATGTATTTAAAAAAACAAAAGATTTACAAAAAAAGTCTCTGTGGCAGAGTGGTAAGAGTGCCTGACTTTTTTCTAGGTCAGACTCCTAATCTGAAGGTCGGTGGTTTGATTCCCCGTGCTCCACCCCCACCTCTGCCAATTTGGATTTCCACCGCTGTGTATAGTCATCAAAGGCTGGTTCCTCTCATACCATGTCTATGTGGTGTGGGAGGTTAAAATAAAAATCCCTTGGGCCGGTCAAAGTGTAGGCTCGGGCTTTCTATCGACAAACTGTCTAATGGTGAAAACAAGTCTATTCAGACTTATCCATGATAGGCAGTATAAATCTTCAAGAAAAGAAAACCCAGAAAAAAAACCATACAACATAATTTCTGGGTGGGTACCAGTTGATGCAAATCACAACACAACATCTCAACCTCAATTAGGCCCCATTACGGCTCGTTTGAAGCTGGTGAGTTTTGACATTCCTAAGGGGCAACTCGCCCCCTCTAAAGGGGTTAATAAATACAGCAGTATCTAAGTTAGAGATGTATGATTAAATCTAGGTTATAGTTATGAACATATGTTGTTTTCATTGGATCACGCACCGTAAAACCCCTGGTGTTAGAACTTGGTACCGGAGTAGATACAACTATTTATATATTTGCCCATTGTGTAGTACCAGACACTTACAAAAAAAAGGGCCCTGGTTTTTCCATTGGGTAGCATCCCTGTAAATAACCTTCAGAAGCACTATATCAAATTTACAAAACTATATAATATATAATGCATTAAGCTATTTAATGCAATGAACTCAGCCTAAATATAATCTCATTTGTGTTCTTATTCCGTGTCATTGTGTTAAGAAATGCGTGAAGCCTCCTTGCACGCCTCGTTAAAAAAAAAAAACATTATGAATAAGGTATATTAATGAAACTAGAATCCTTGATAAGAGTAAATGGAATAGCCACTTGGGGAGTGGATAAGGCAGGTTAACCTAGTGTCAGGATAATGTGACTGAGTGGGTATCAGTTCATGCTGCCTGGCGACCTGGTGTCGCACTGATGCAGCATTATAAAGCCACCATTCTATCACAAGTCGGTACCCGTCCTGATATGACCACACCTGTTGCCAGGAGGTAAAACCCCAATAAACAAACACCTTTTGGGTTTGGTTTGCAACGGTCATTTACATGCTAAAGCACGCTGGGTCTCTCCCTGTCACAGAACAATTGGTTTGGTAATGCTGCCTGTCACAACATTAGCACAACACTGTCACAACAGAAGCCTAATGCAGCGCCCTGGACCCCAGCCTAAGCGAGTGCAAATAGTTCTTATGGACGTGTCACCAAGCACAGTCGAAGACCAGGTTTATGCAGCATTCACGCACCAATAATGGCATGATATAATTTGCCAAAATTAAATGAAAAATTCCTGATGGTTGGGAGCGAGGGAGGGTGTGGGGTGGGGAATAATAACTAATGGTTTAGCACTGTGTGAAACAAGCACTGAGGTGAGCATTAGCATATTTCAATGATGTAGTAACCCATAGATGGTGCTAGGACGTAAAACCCAAACAAACCAACTGTAGTAGTCCAGTTTTTCACTTTCGGGAACCAGCTCCACGCGAATCTGTATTTTCGTCCAACTAGAAACAGAGTTAGAGAGTTATTGAGTGAGAGGGTAATTGAATGAATGAGTGAGTGAGAGAGTGAGTAAGTGAGTGAGAGAGTGAGTAAGTGAGTGAGTCAGTCAGTGAGGGGTGAGTGAGGGAGTGATGGAGTGAGGGTGTGGTGGAGTGAGGGTGATTGTGATCTTATACTCAGGTCGTCAGTAAAGACAATAATCCCTAGAGTAACGAACAACTAGAAAGTCTTGGGAATGGAAAGTCGCGCAATTGAGCATAAACTGCGACCAATCTGTATATCGAGTGTAATGACATTTACTGCAAGGGATCTTATAACACCCCCCCCCCCATCTCCCCCCCCCCCCTCCAAATGTCCATACAGGCACACACATCAGACTTTAGTACACGCGCCATCTCCGTACAACATCCACCAATCAGCACTCGACTCTCACCGTAAAGCTGAAATTCCGTGAACGCACTCTCGAGCGGAAGGTCGGGAGTTCAATTCCCTATCGAGTCAACCCAATGACATACACAATTGACACTTGTCGCTTCCGAGCCAGGTGCTTGCCATTATTAGGATAGGGCAAGGACTTGTTGGCTCGGTGTCAGGATATTGTGATTGAGTGGGATATAAAGTCATGGAGTTGGCAGCCTGTTCTCCCAGTAAGGCAGCACTATAAAGTCGCCATGAATGTGAACCATCACAAATTGGTACCCATCCAGATATGACCTTAGATGTTGCCAGGACATAGAATTCCAACAACCAACCAACCACATCCATGAACGCATAGTTGCTACATGTACAATCTGAGTTGTGCGTAAGTGACACACGTTTGTTTGTAAGATGGCGTATATCCACTTGGGACTGATTTTGTTTTCTGGTGTGGTCAAGACCGTCACATGGTAAAACCACTGTTATAAATCTGTAAAGCGTGCATTCCTTACACGCGGTATGCGGTATGCAGCATGCGGTATGCGAATGGCATGATTCCTTCTACGCGGTATGCAGCATGCGGCATGCAGCACACGACTGGCTATATTTAAAAAATAAAAATAAACAAGTATACTCAATACTGCACTGTATATGACCTAATATGGCATTTATATCTATGTACCTCTTGGTACGTCAGATGGGGGTTCCTACCTTTATAATTACCAAATTATAGATAAGTATTCATATTTTTGTGGCTATGGTAGCATTTTTACCAACCCGAACCCCCACCAACACCACTACCATATTTTTACCCTCTGCACCCCTGTGTATGACCGTTCGGTAATGATCAGTCGCCTCTCCTAGTCTAAAACTAATGGACAAGTGCGACTGAGGTTTCTATTCACATACCGCGTGCCGCATGCCGCATGCTGCACTGATCGCTACAGGGACCGATCGAGTTGTCGCATTCGCATTCGCATTCGCATACCGCGAGTAGGGAATGTAGCCCATAGGCTTCAAGGCGTTTCGATTTTTTGTCGCATTCGCATTCACATACCGCATACCACGTGTAAGGAATGTACCCTTAAGTTGTAACCATCATGGTATGAACTTAATCACTCACTCACCTCAACTCTCTCACCCACTCACATAAACTTTCACACTGACTCACTGATTCACTGATTCACGCATTCACCCACGCACTCACACAATCACTAAACTCACTCACTCATCTCAACTAACTCGCTCACTCACTAATATTGTGCGTTCGAAAACCCATTCTGTGACGTCATATCACGGGATTCCTGCTCCGTATTCATGCGTGAAAACGAACCGATGTTACGTGGTATGATGAAGTGGTTCGAATTTACGCACACGCAAGACACTGCGGTAACGCACACCATTACGCACCGATGGAATCACCTTAATTCACCAACAGCCAGCTCGGCTGTTTAAAAATAAATATATATATTATATTTGTGTGTGTGTGTGTGTGTTTAAACGCATTGCACACGTCGCAATATTATAATTATTTTGGGGAGTTTTCAGTCGCATTGGTGCGCCGAAGGCTGCACATCTGCAGCACTGACTACGCACACGTTTACACGGGTGAATGGAATGCCAGCTTTATTTGCTAGTTGTTAATTTGCCAGTGGTGAACACACACACTGTTCGCAGTGGCCACTGATACTAGTGATAGATAGCAGACGATAACTGGTGGTAAAGGAACGCCCGAGGTGCCGAACCCTACTCCCCCACCCGCCAGTCGTTGACAGCGTGGCAGCTGTCATCGTGACAGCCTCGTTTTGGTTTCTGCGGAATCTGATTGGAAGATGTGTAGATAGCAGCCTTTCTGCTCCTTCACCGAAAATTATAACCACTCTATATTTCTGCTGCCGCCACCCCACCCCAACCCCCATCGCGACCCCTATCCCATCACACCCTCACCCCTCCCCACCTCCAACCCCTCCCACCCCCAACCCCGCCCCACCCCCACTCCGTCCGACCCTCCCACCAACACCCCCATCACCACCACCCCACCCTGGGGGCGTTTACAGGAATAAACAAACGATAGTTTAATAGGTGTAATGCAATATGTTCTACCCTGCCCACACTCCAGAACCACTTACTTTACACACTGGAGTGAAGTCTAGTAATACGCCCAGATATTATCTTGGTTAAATGTCGCAATTATTATTTTGGTTAAAATAGCCATTCCATACATCTCTTCCCCCTGCACTCCCCACATTATCTTTATCATTAATAATAATTAATAATAATAATAATAATAACAACAACAATAAAAGAATAACACAGGTGTGCATTAGACACATTCTTCATACTCATACAATAAAAAAGTATCAGAAAAATCTATTATTATTCACATATACGTTCGATCTCTTTGAATTCACCATGCTGTCTCTTTTTTAATTCCCCCCGCCCCCCTCCAATATAATTCGATACACCTTCTTTCTGCAAGGCTTCTTTTATTGCACTCTTAAAGTGGGTGTTAGTGTTAACTACCACGTCAGGTACTAACCTCCTCAACACCTACTCCTTCATACCTTCATCTGGGGGACTTGGCTAAATAAATAAAAATCACATCTTTTTAAAGAAGAAAAAAAGAAGAGAACAAAATGGGCGCCGCCTCCATCGCATATTAGGCCCGCTCTATTATAAGTTCCTATATATTGGTTGGTGTATGGATAGTGTGTGTGGATCACTCATCTATAGTTATGTTATCACAAATGATCAGCTAGAAAAAAACCACCAAGAAATAGAATCAACAATGATACTTAACAATCATCTACAATGACCGGTGGTCAGCCAAATTAATCAACAGTCACAATAGTTATCAACAATCAAATTCCCAATCACAGAAATAATCAACGAGATAAATAATCAATAATATACATAGTAAGCAATATGGATATTGAACAATATAACAACATATAATAGTAAGAAATAAGTTGGTTGGTTATTGGAGTTTGTCGTCCTGGCAACATCTAAGGTCATATCAGAACGGACTAACAAATGAGTAGACTCTAATCAATAATATCATTAATAGTTTGAACAATCAAATAATCATTTTTATATAACTAATTAATTGACAACACAATGAATTAATTATATAAATAATCAACTATATATTTAATTCTAAATGGCTACCTTTGTAGATATTTGAAGTGTAATCATGCAAAATTAATTTTGAAGCATTTTTACATCATAAGCAGCAGCAGTAGCAAGTAAGAACATTGGCTTAGTACCCATTTCAAGGCAACAACAAATGATTAACAAGTGCTCCAGTATATACATAAACTGGACAGCTAGGATCAGATCTAGGTCACTCTTTTGATTTGGAAAAATTTGATGCTCTCATTGGGCTGTGTAGGTTTAACATCCATCCAGTCATAAAATCAAGAGCAATAAAAATAACCACTAATTTTCACGGATACTGAACCCATTAAAAATAATCTTTAAAATATATTTCCAATCAGACAACATGGGGGATACACTGTTTGCCTCAGTTAATACACACACCCGTTACTGCTCGTTGAAATAGAACTGTGGTTTGAAAGGAGGTAAAGGTCCGCCGGCCACATCACCGCCCGGCCCGCCGTCCATGCCCCCCTCCCGAGTCTTAGTACCTCTACATGGCTCGAGGTGGCGTCGTGATCAGATTACCTTTTGCTTCTTTACAATGGCGCCATAATTGAGTGACTTTTTGTCGGCGGACGGCTGGTAGATTTGTCTAACGGAGTAACATAATCTGGGCTGCCGTGGGTGACAGTTCGTCATGTGCGGTGTGGGCGATAATGTGGGCGTCGTGTGTGGCGGGGGCAGCCGACCGCCGCAGCCTCGTTATGAGGCTGTGAAGCGCGGGAAACCCGACCCTCGCAGACATCTTGTTAGTTGTATACCTTACACGGCCGTGACAGGCGCCTTGTGGGGTGTCAATGGGCAGCCTGATTTATCGATCCTGCAGCCCGGCCACGGGTCACTGATGTATAAACATTGACATATTTCAAACACACAAACACCTACACCTACACCCACCCACACCCACCCACACACACACACCCACCACCCTTGTGGTACGCAGCGTCGTTTATGAATTATGGCGCGGGTAGCTTTGTCACCTTTGGTGAAAATGTCACCTGACTTATAAAATGTTATTTGGCTTTGTGAAAGCGTCGACTGACTATATGGATACATATAATAATAACAATAACAAAATAGCTAATATACATAGCATGAATAATATACATGTATGTATATATGGAGAGGTATCTGTATATATAGATGTGTATGCACCCCCCCCCCCCCACCGCCCTCTCTCTATAGAGATCATAATATTAGAAGTTTATTAATATTATTCGATATGGATTTTAGGTACATCACACACCTGGCGAAACATTACATCTCCGAGTAATGCCCAATGGGCAGAGGACACACCAGACATTGTTGTCGTCCACCCCCCACCCACCCCCCGAACTGCCAATGCCAGCAGCTGGCCACCACCCTGATAAAAAAAAAAGACACCAAAACCCACCCACGTCCCTTATAATGAACATCGATCTTAAAGGGTCGTCATACATGGCAAGATAACAAAAAAGACGAAGCAAACTTAAACATGGACAACATAAGCTCCACAATAAACCATATTGAACAAACAGCTGGTGTTTGTATTATTCTCTCTCTCTCTCTTTCTCTCTCTCTATATTATATATATATATTATATATATTTATATATATATATAGCAGAACGTATACCAATTTGTCACTTTGTCAGCACCAACGGGAAAAGGGACCGAAGCTATAATGGTGCTAAAGCAGAAAGACAGGTGGCGCCACCACAGAGTAGGAGGTATGCATCCATAATAAATTAGTCTGCTTGGAGTACTTATACTTATGAACACACACACACACACACACATATATATATATATATATATATATATATGCTAAACGTAATGCAATATACGAATATGTAACAAATATATATATCCGACATGCTTATTATTGCACTATTCTATCTTTTGGTATTATTGTACTATTATAGGCATATTACTGTATTAGGAAACTAACTCTGGAGCCGGCCATGTATGTAACAGTGGCGCCACCTGTATGCCTGTTACGCACTACTTCATCTTCCTTCACTCCTCACAGTGGGGGTTAAACACATTAAAAAGTGAAATAAAATCAACAACGTAATCGATTGAGAATAATACGGTGTAGTAACGGGCGATGCTGGCGCCAGTGTTGGCATAGGCTGTCACAGAAGAATGGCGTTAAGTCTGACGCCGGATGAGATTGATAATAATGGGAGGATCATAATTATCGTTACTTATATTCACATAACAAATTATGCAGCATATATCTATGTAATATCTCTCTCTATATATATCTATATATATTTTCTTATTATTTATCTACGTATATCTATGTATGTCTATATATCTACAGATATCTAAATATATTACTAATATTAATATGTCTATCTATATATGTCTATTTATCTATATATATATCTATCTATATATATATATCTACATCTAAAAACAGTAAAACCTCCATAACCGACCACCTCTACATATCGACCCCCCACCCCCATATATCGATCGCTTTATTTGGGTCCCAACAATACCACTGCAAGGATATTCTAACTCCCTAAACCGACGACCTCCCTAAATGGACCACTAAAAGTCGATCCCATGGTCTGTCGATTTAGAGAGGTTTTACTGTATATCTATATATATGCACATGAGAGCATATATATTTATATGGACATTTTAGAGCGATGGGCGAGATCAAGTGAGTGCTGGGTTAATGAGTCTAAATACATTTGGTAATACAGATAATATTTAAAAATAAAGATCCGCAAGATCAGTACAAGATCCGTGAGCATCCTGAAGGTGTGGGCATCTAGGGGAAGGAATTTGCTGAATGTTGCTGCATGTAAAATGAGATCCTTACAGCAATAGCTAAGGCTATCAAATGTCACCTGTCAAAATATGTTAGCTTTATTTCCAATGGAGATTAAGAGACTCAAATAAACGAATGAAAGAGGTAGGATCCCATTAACACTCCCATCTTTGAAAACCTTAGTGCAGCGGTTAAGGAATAACTCGTGCAGAATTTGACAAAAGCATGAAAATTGGCTTACCTGGAGACCAGATGGGATGGAAGGATCGATAAGACTAAGAGTGCTGGCTGGCTTCCGGTGCAGGAGGTGATGGGTTCGAATCCCAGCCGAGTCAAATCAGACTGACAAAATGGATACTTGTTACTACCTAGCCTGGCGCTAGGTATTTATGGGAATAGTGCAAGGGATGGTTTGCTGAGTTTCAGAATAATGTGACTGAGTCGGGCATTGAGTCACGTACCGGTGTCGCGGTTTAGATTCTCAGTGGGTTTAGAGTCTACGCTCGGGGTTCTGCGCATGCGCGTATTCGATTAACCCACACTGTGGGACACGCTGTCTCAATGGGACAACACTATAAAGCTATTACGAACACACACACTGCTGCAAGTTGGTACTTGTAATGACATGACATCAGATGTTAGGATGTAAAACGTCAGTCAATCAACTGACTGGTACACATTGACATGACCTTGAAAGCTGCATAGTTCGATGAAAGCATCACATTTTCCAAACCATTTCACTTACCTACATTTGATGCTACATATCCAACTTAGATACCAGTGGACATTGTAGACATTTTGTTGTCGCATAAGAGGGGATAGTTACTGTTAGTCAACATTGCTGAACTGGTCAGTACGGAAGGTTATGGTGTTGGAATTTTGATTTGCATACCAACATTATTTTGGCACGTTTTCATTTCAAATATCGCCAATGTTATACTTCATAATAAAAGTTACTTCCAATCAACGTAATGTAGATTATAATGATCAATCTAATATATTTATCTTCCAAAGATAAAGCAGGAACTCGAAAGGGGCTAGACTGGGGCTAGGCAAATTTAAATATACACTAATGGAAGAATCATGTTTATAAGTAGCTGGAATTTAATAAATATATACATGGAGCACATACGGCAAGGGGCCATACATTATAAATATTTTGTCAAATTAAACCTATATATATGCTTAGCCAAAAATGAAATATCTGATCGGCTGCATTTATTTGTCAAGAATAGATTAGTCCTCTACTCACGCTATAATTAATCAAATTCAACTGTAGCAGTTACCATTTTCTGACTTAACAATGTCTGTTATAGCTAATTATAAGGTTATATTATGATGGTTACCATATACAATTCCATATCGCGCTTATGCATGTATACTTTTCTATATGTGATGGCTGCCTATCTACATCACAGATATTCATCATGAGGTCACACAATCAGATATATTGCTTCCGTCCATATTGATTTCACTAACCTTGAACATGGCATGTGAGTAGATAACTATGGGGCATAGTTATCTTACGGGATATGGAGCACAGATATTTAAATATTATACTGACAGTTAAATGGCAACTGGATTTTGTTGTTACATGTATTATGTAACCCTGTAGTAGGGCAAGTGCTCATATCAAAAGGACTATTATCTTTGTGTTGATGTGCTCTTATGGTGGTTTTATAATGCTGCAACACAATCAATATAATGACATATTTACAACATGGTTAAAAATAGTTGAATAGTGCATACAATTTATTTACCAGAAAAGGAAATCTTAAATTGGCAATAACATAACCAATATTACTTAGTTTATTTTCAGTTATTATAATAAATTGTGACTAATCATAATTTGCACAACTCGAAACAATCTATTCCCTGGACGTTATTTAGATAACAATTATGATCTGAGGGTATCTTTTGTCAAGCTGTGACTGGCAGTATGATTCAACCCTACTGACCCTCCTCAGCTGCTAATGTGACATCGGCGAGGAATATTTAGATTTGGAAATTCGTATGAACCCTGCTATCAATAAAAGTAAATTTGAGGCCTGTGAGGAAAACCTATGTAAGTCTACCCTTTCCTTCCCAATGCGACGTCATGGTGCTGTCACATAACGATGCTTCTTGCCAACGCGCATCGACGTTTTGGTGGAACGTCGGAAACGTCAGGAAGCATTACACACACGTTAGGCGCGCTTTGGTATTCGTTGATGGACTGCGAGGGTTGGCGAGGGTCGGCGGCGCGCGTCAGGTGATCGGCGAAGTTTTGTGCTTGCACAAAACTTTCTACGTGAGACAACGCGCGGGTGCCAACATTATGGCGACGTGAGGGGCGCGTCGAGATACGTTAAATGCGCTGGAATAATGTTATGCGAATGGTAGGCACACGCTGCGCGTGCATGAGTCTCGTTGTGCCAAACTGTTGCTTTGTTTGTTTGTTGTTTTACGTCCTAGCAACATCTAAGATCATAACAGGACAGTGAGTCAAACTTGGCGAGAAGCATCGTAATGTGACACGGCCATCACAGAACTACTAATACTACGCATGGGGAACTCAGTCTACTGGTTCTCAATAGATCAGTCCCTACTACCTATAGACCTAGCTTCCATAAACGCAGGTACGCAGCTGCGTATCACGTCAGATTACAAATAATTAAAATATATGATGTTTTATTGCGCATATGCGTTTTATTCCAACAGCGTTCTATCCCATATGCATACCATCTGAAAATCCCAAGCTAGACCTGTGCTACCTATTAGGTTCCAGCACAAAGGCCTTAATTTAAATGTAAAACTTTGATCTTTCGAGAATGTGAATATTTTAAGATACATTGAATATTCATGTAAGGAATACATGGTAAATCACACGACGAGATCTTCAAACTGGCCAATCTTAAGAATGGATTAATATCTTTCAAGGGATGATACATTGTTTGCCTCCTGTTCTCCTTACCTCCTTCCCTCTTCCATTCCACACGCAAAAGGTCACATACCAGACGGGATGGCCGAATGAGTTAGAGCGTCCGTCTCCAGTGTTGGTGGACTGTGGGATCGTGGGTTCGAACCCTGGTTGAGTCAAACCAATGACATAAAAATTGATACATGTCACTTCCGAGCCAGGCGCTCGGCCTTATTAGGATAGGGCAAGGGCTGGTTGGCTCAGTGTCAGGATAATGTGACTGATTGGGACATCAGGTCATGGTGCTGGCAGCCTGGTCTCCCAGTGGGGCAGCACTATAAAGTCGTCATGAGTGCGCACTGTCACAAGTCGGTACCCGTCCTGATATGACCTTAAATGTTGCCAGGATGTAAAACAACACCACAGAAACAAAAGGTCACATGCATACTTTTCTATATGTGCTGGCTGCCTATGCACGTCACAAATATGCATCATGAGGTCATGATGGATCGCACAACACTCGATTCAGGATGATTGTTTGATGAACAGGACACCACACTGATAAAGTGATGTTGTGGTGTGTTACCACTGCGAGCTTTATAGGATATTAGTACAATTTTGAAATTCAATGCGTTGTCTTACTAGTAGCAAATGGAATTTCTGTAAAATTGGTGTGACATTATCATACTTAAGAGTATTTGTTATTATGCGATGTATAAGTAACATATAAAAAATATGTACGTAGTCTTCTATGTGACTCAGTCGAGGATTGAACCCACGACCTCTCGCACGGGACGCGCATACTGTGAAACAAAACTTTTCTGATGTTATGCAACACCAACATAAGTAACGTAGTATCTTTCTTATCTTAGATTAGCCACAAAGAAAATACAGTAAAACCTCTCTAAATCGACCGACCATGGGACCGACTTCAAGTGGTCCATTTAGGGAGGTGGTCGCTTTACAATTGTATTGTTGGGACCCAAATAAGCGATCGATATAGGGGAGTGGTCAATCTGTGGAGGTGGTCGGTTAGAGAGGTTTTACTGTATATCGAAAATACAGTGAACAGAAAATTCAGAAGACTCAAAAAAAGAGAGCAAAAACAAGTCATCCCAGCTAACGCATCTGTTTATCAAGCAATGAGCACACATAGTTTGGGAAAATCCTTTTTGGTCAGTGTGTTTATCCATATATCTACATCATGTTAACCAGCCTTTGACTACTGTTAGTTTAAGAAACACTCCGAATTCTTTCTTTACTCAGCCGAGCTGGTGTGGCGCCTACCCCTCCTCCTCACCCCCCACACACACCTCCACCCCCACCCCCACACACCACTCACCACCCACCACGTCACCTTTAAAACCTCTATGTCACATCCTCTCATCAACAGGAAACATGACACGCTTGATGTGCGCGAAATATGACAGGCCAATTCCTTGTAAGTTATATCACGTTTAGCCTGTAACTATCGGTTTAACCAAAGCCTACATGACGTGAATATAAACGTCAAGATCTCCTACGCAGATAGCCTTCGCGCCATGGAGCAGGTTTCACACCCACTGGAGGTGCAGGGGGGCACCCAGGAATTGGCTAGGGGAAGGGGCTTTCCAAATATGGATCGAAACTACCCCTATTTTAGGGTAATTTCTTTCACATAGGGTGGTGGAACAACACCCATTTTAGGGCAATATTTTACATGGTTTTCTGGTGCAACAACATTTTGGTGCAATTGTTCACATAATCTTAATAAGATATACGTTTATATAATTTTTAAAACAATTTTTTTGGAGGCAACCAGGACCCCCCCCCCCCCCCTGGGTGCGCCCCTGAGGTGCATGCGCACATTATGTGTATTATATAGGCGCCGTAATTGAAGTGAAACGTGAGCCGACGCACAATATACCCCGGCGTTATTTAAGACGTCAAATAGTCATTTCAAAGATCACGTATAGTTTTGGTTTCGCCGCGACCGGACCCGTTGGCCGAGTCGGTAATACCCCTGTCACACTACGACGTAACGAGCCAACGTGAGCCTAACGTGATGATTTTTCGTCATTACGTTGCCGTACGTTGGGTCACGTTATGATGACGTCATAATGACGTTAGAGTGACGTCGAGCTACGTCATGTTACGTTGTGTTACGTTGGCGCGCGTCGAGGTTTTGAACCTGTTCAAAACTTTCGACGTATCTCAACGTGAAGCCGTTACGTTGGGATGACGTGACAATGACGTTAGGTTGACGTTCCGCGATCGTTATAGCAACGTAAATGACGTTAGAGTCACGTTATGTGACGTCAGACCGACGGCCCGGGTGGGAGCAACGTGTGTGGGCAGCGTTTTGCACGTTACGGTCACGTTTACGGTCACGTTACGGTCACGTTACGGTCACGTTACGGTCACGGTTACGGTCACGTTATGGTCACGTTACGGTCACGTTACGGTCACGTTACGGTCACGTTACGGTGGCGTTACGGTCACGTTACGTCCACGTCGCACCCGTTACGGCGACGTTACGCTCACGTTACACTAACGCCCGGTCACGTCGCCAATTACCCCTCCCCCTAACGTTGTCACGTTACAGCTAAGGTCACGACGTACACCCACGTTACTTTCACGTTACGCTCACGTCCACAATTTGCATATTACGCCGATAACTTCGACGTGATATCATTATTTTCACGTTGTGGTTACGCTGACGTAGTCACGTCGTAGTGTGACAGGGCCATAAGACTCAGAGCGCTTGCTGGTTTCCCATGCGGGAGGTCGTGGGTTCGAAGCCCCGCCGAGTCAAAGCAATGACGTACAAATTTATACTTGTCACTACCTAGCCCGGTGCTTGATATTAATTGGATAGGGCAGGGCTGGTTTGCTCAGTGTCAGGATAATATGGCTGAGCAAGATATTCGGTCATTGTGCCAGCAGCTTGCTCTTCAAGTGAGGCGACGCTATAAGGCAGGGTGTCCATAGACTGTTCCCTTGTTCCATGTTCCCTTGTTCCATGTTCGCTTGTGACCTTCTGACACGCCACACAGACAATGAACATGTTCATTTTCTATGTTCCTGGTAAGTATGTCACATGTGCCACGCACAAGGCCAGACGGTCCGTAGGTCCAAACTCTGGGAACAGCCACTAAGCAAATCACAGGTTCATTGTCTTTGTGGCACATCACAAGTTCAGAAGTGAACACAGAACAAGGGAGCACACCACAATGGAACAGTCTATGGATGCACAGCTTTAAAGGTTGCCATGAGTCTGCACTGTCACAAGGCAGTACCCATCCTGGCATGACCTTCTATGTTGCTAGGGTGTAAAGCCCAAGCTAATGGTTTCGACGCCTTGTGGCGCCATCCACCACAGCGCCTCTAAACTCGCATGTGTCCGACAGGGGTCATTCATCATATTTAATGCAACATAAGGACGGGGGCGGTGGAGGAGAATGTGGAGAACACGATTGGAGCTCATGTAAAGAATGTGCCCAGCATGCTTGAGCTCCGGCAGCGGGTTTCATTGTGGCCCGTGCATACTTCTCTCGATGTCTCTGTTCTCTGTGAAGAAGAGAGCCCGGCTCTCTGACTGTGTTCTTAAGGACACGAGCCCTCTCTTTTTAATTTAATTTGTCTAATTTTTGTATAGATGGAACATTAGTTGAATATGCAGGGGGAACTTTCAATCACATACAATTGGTCTTCCTCATTTCGCTGCTCCTTGTCATATCGTAGTAATTCCGAATACCAGGCTAGGTAATGACAAGTATGCATTTTAAGGCCACCTTGTCAAACAAAAATAAGCGAGTCTGTTCTCCGCGAAGAAGAGAGCACGTTCTCTTACGGTGTTCTTGGGGACAGGCAACCTCTCTTTAATTATTTTTTTATGGGACTGCATTTCAATCCCAGACAATTGGTCTTCCTCATTCCACTGCTCCTTGTTCTATCCTAGTAATTCCAAATGCCCAGCTAGGTATTGACAAGTATACATTTTTAATGCCATCTTGTCGAACATAAAATAACGTGACCTACTTTAAGAGTGTCCACTTCAGGGGCCATATGCATGACGCACTTTTGGTGTTATAGCCGGACACCGTTTAGCTATCACTGATGTCGGGAACTATGTCAAGTGGTATGCAGGAGCGCATAACACTTTGATTATAGCTAAACGTGAATTTATTTATAGATTTGGGAAATCCCTCCATTCGACAATATGAAAAATGCCGCCAATGCGGCGTCGGCGTTAATATCGGTTCGAATTTATGGTTAAATTGATAAAATTTCACTTATTGCGTATTTAATTCTGTTGAATATGATAGCATTGAATAGATTTGGGCCTAATAAATTGCCGCCGCGACGTCGCTTTCCATACTGGCGGATGAAAGCGATGTTGATGCGGCGGCAGCGGCGATTTGTTTACTTTACATTCGTCGATTCGACAATATTAATATGGCCGCCGACTCGGCGCAGCCTTAATCTCGCTTCGATTTTAGGGTTAATTTAATAAAATTTCACGATTTGAGTATGTAATTCTGTTAAATATGACAGCATTGAATAGATTTGGCCCTAATCGGTTCCTAACACTGCTAGTAAACCTGCTATTTTTCTGGTTTAGCATAACCTAGTTTAAGCTTGTGGTGTTAGCCCTATCACTGACTCTTGCATGCGACTTTTCGCCACTAAACTGGAAATCCCGGCCAAAACCCGTTTTGGCTCGCTAACACCGCGTCATGCATATGGGCCCTGAGCTCCACCTACAAAGTTTGAATGCCTAGATTTAGCAAAGTCAGTTTATATGTCAAACTAAATTATGCTATATAACACATTATGTAAATATAATAAATGTAAATGTCATAATATTGATTTACAGTACAATAAAGCCAACAGAAATGTATCTGTTATAAAGACGGTATCCTTGGAGAGACAAGTCCTTTGGAGAGGAGCACTTGCCCTAAATAGTAGGATACATATAACAATAAATGCCAGTGGCCATTTAACCGTTATCATATATAATAATGTCTAAATATCTGTGCTTCATATCCTGTAACATATCTATGCTTCACAGTTATCTATTCAGAACACCATGTTCAATGTTGGCAAACATGTAGGCAACCATCCATGGTATAAGCAAAATAACTGATTGTGTGGTACATCATGACATCATGATGAATACTGATGTAAATAAGCAGGCGACATAAAAAAAATCATATGCGCGATAGCGAATTGTGTATATTAACTATAATAGTATTTCAGGATATAAACCATGTCATGGATGTATATAGATTATGTACACATGCGATAGGTTGATATATCCGTGACCTAGTTAATGTCACATAATTACAGATATAATGATTTATGAGTGCAATAAACTATATATACACAGTCATAATCCCTTTATACATCCATGATCTAGTTTATATCATGCATAAATCCTCATATATGTCATTATTTAAATATAATTCGCATATTATATTCAAACATTTTATAGCCCTGTGGAATTCCAACCACCTGTAGATTCAATGCATCTCAGTTTACATTACTTCACATATTTTAAATGAGGTTCGGTGTACTTTAATGTCCCTCCCTCTTTCTTTGTACAACATATCCCGTTATAGTAACTGCAGTATTACCGAAAAGTATTTATTTGAAAGCCCCCACCCCCCCACCCCCGTTCCTTTCGACCGGATACACACAAACTTTTCAATTTCCCGAAGGTCATTTAAACATTTTACCGCCTTAGTTATTTTGTTCAAATTGCTAAGCCCCTCTTGATGCCTGACTTGCCTCGTTAGCAGTCTGCAGCTAAATAGGGCTTAAATCCTTTCTGCCTGATCAGCTCCAAGTCTGGCCGACAAAACACACCAAATCGCCGGCCCTGTGTAAGTCTGCGTAAGATTCTTGCCCGAGGAGAAGTTGTGTTTAGTGTTAGATTTGTCTTAATCGTGTGCAAGTGGTAAGCCGTGAGCTGCTAAAAGCCAGGCCGGTGCGGGTAATGCCTTAATTACGGCCGCGTCCCGCCAGGTGGCGACAGTCTTATCTGCGCACGCATCTTGTTGTGCGAGTGATCCTACGCTGGGTCCGCAGTTGTACAGTGCACGTTGTACAGTTATAGAAGACAACACGCGGTAACCAGCGCGCGGTGTCAATGGGACGCGGTAGGGGGTGCATTGTAACGCGCCACCAGGTGGCAGTGTCGTCAGAAGCAGGGCACCGGAAGGCGCACAAAACACGCGCTGGGCAGCTTCCCCGGATTTTAAGGTCGCTCCGGGCGGGATTTAATCTGTCAATTTACAGGATCTGGATGGTGGTGCAAATGCACTTAGCTTGGGGCGAGGCGGGGGGGGGCGGGGAGGAGCGGGTGGGGACGTGCGGGGGGGGGGGGCGGGAAGAGGCGTGCTGGATGTGGCCGAGTAGGGCCTTGCAGGGCAGGACAGGGCGTGGTGGGCGGGGCGGGGTTAGACAGGGCTGGACTGGGCCGGGTGGAGAAGGTCGTGGGCGGGTCGGGCGATTGAGGGATGGCGGGGACGAGTGCGGGTGCCTGCCGAGGATGTGCATGGCCGGGGGAAGAAAGGCAGCCGCGAGGGGTGGGGTACACAGGGAATTGATGGGCAAGGGTGGGGGATTGTCGGGGATGGGTTGGACAAGGCTAGCGGGGAAAGACTGGGGCGAGCAAGAACACTCCTGGGCGGGCAGGTGGGAAAATGTAATGGACGGGCGATAACTGTCAGGCGGGCGGGGACACCAAGTGGAGGTGGTGGTGGTGGTGGTGGTGGGGGGGGGGGGGGGGGGGGCACAGTAGGGAGGGGGGCAATTGTGCGGTGACAGTTTTGACCGGGCTAGAACGGCGCGGGCGGCGGCAGTGGGGTCCGTCAGGGACAGCAGGATAGGGCGGGGGCGGAGACAGACAGGGGCTGGAATGAGCGAGCAAGACTAGCAGGGGGCAGGTTAGAACATGGACATGCAGGCGAGGACACACGGAGGCTGGGCGGGGCGATGCGAGGTTGGGTTTGGCGGGGCGGGGCAGGGTGGTGTGGGGCGGAGCGCGGCGGGACGGGGCGGAGCTGGGCGGGACGGGGTGGTGCGGGACGGGCCGGGGCTGTGCCGGGCGGGTCGGGGTGGGCGCGGCTAGCGCGTGGTTCCCTCGACCACGACTTAGCTCGATCCGCAGGTACAACAGCCTCGGGGATGACCCGAGAGCATAATGCGATAGCAACAAACCCAGAGATACTTCAGCCTCTCTGCCTCGCCCCACCACAACCACATAAGACCACTATCAAGTGCCAGCACACACTCACACCACCTCATTTCAACACCAGATGACTTGACATAGATAGCCATGAGACAACCAGCCATCCGACGAAAGCACCCCACCTGTATAGCCATACTCCAACCATTACCAGATCACTAATAATTCAAACAAGCCTTCGTAACCGTGCACTGGGTTACAAAATAACAGTATACAGCTGCCTTAAGTCTTACAAAACCAGTTAAACCCTATGCTACTTATAAAACATACTTGTAGTGTATCTTATATGAAATAAGTAGCTAATATTGAACTATTTGATTGATTAATTATGTTATGTATAAGTACTTATGCATATATTGTGTCAAATTTAATTATCCCGCTATGTTTACTACTTGTCACCTCTAACCACCTGTAACCATATGGTGTAGTTGTTGGTAGTTGGATATTGGAGGTTGGTGTGTGGGCTGGATGGCTAGAGGTCTGCTTCAAACAGCCCTACACCCCATTTTCCCACCAGGTGGCACCTCAGCTTCACTATCTGCCCACTTCACCTCCATTCAAATATACGGAACACACGCATAATTTAAGCACAATATTATATATAATACATATTAATAATTAGTTATATATCTATGACTATTAAATTTATTCACATACTTATATTGTGCATACAAACACAAGGGAGGCAACATTGTTGCACGCCGTGTGAATATTTATTCACATACTTAGATCTACTACTACTACTACTACTACTAATTAAACTAATAATTTAAAACTCCTTGAGATTCTCAGGGGATCAGATGATTCCCCCCCTCCCGGATAGACCATGTATAGATGGCACCATCATTCCACATCATATGAAAGAGGAGTAATTAACATGAATATCACGAGGAAGGGCTTCAATGCACACAGACCCACCACCACCACCACCCCCCGACCACCACCACCCCACCCCATGAGGACCCGCCAGTTTGTCCTGCTTAAAAAGGGCCATGCCCAAGCGGACATCGGTTCAAATGCTCAGTGCAACGAAGATCTATTTACACAGCACGCCAGCCCTCGTCTCCTCGGCGTAGTTTCTTTATCCGCCGCCTGGGGCGCCACCGCTCCAGCTGACCCCAAGCCACACGGATACCACCGCGGATTATCGACACAACCTGCTTAGCAGGTAAGCCTATTAACATAATTATGAAAAGAACAAAACATAAAATAAACCCTCCAAATACATAAACCATAAAGGACTAATACAACAAATATATTAGTTCAATTACTCAATAAAGGCTCTAACGATCAAAATTTGGTTAGGCATATGTATTCACCCCAAAAGTAGCAGGGTATGCAAAATAAGCATTTGCCCGATATATTTAGCATGTTATATTGCAAGATCCTGAAGTTATTTATTTCTCTGTGGCGGAGTGGTTAGAGTGTCGGACATTTTTCTAGGTCAGACTCCTAATCTGAGGGTCGGCGGTTCAATTCCCTATGCCCCCAGCTCTGCCAATTTGGATTTCCACCGCTGTGTATAACTTACAGCGTCATCAAAGGCCGGTTGCTCTCATACCATGTCTATGTGGTGTGGGAGGTTAAAATTCCCTTGGGTCAGTAAAAGTGTAGGCTCGGGCTTTCTATCGACCAGCAGTGGAATGAGGAAGACCAGTCGTCTATGACTGAAATTTCCCCTGCTTAAAAAACTAATAGACAAAAAGAAAAAAGAAAAAAAAAAGGCTTTTCTAATGGATTGCTTAGCAGTCCTGTCACAGTGCTGTGGGTGTAACTAAAGGCCCTGTCACACTACGACGCGTCACGTTAGCGTTTGCTGACGTAGGTGATTCTGGGCCAACATGTTGGTGTACATCGAGATACGGTATGGGTATGTTAGGCGTACATTGGTATACGCTGTTGTACGGTGTCATATGGCGTCACACACCAAGGCGCCGAAAAAGTTTTGAGCATGTTCAAAACTTTCGATGTACAACAACGTGTGTCTTATACATTAGACATACGCTATGTATATGTTAGACATACATCAATGTATGCTAGAGGTACATTATACATATGCTATACATACATTGAACTACGTCAGTCATAAGTTGAACCAGCAGAAAACGCAGTCCACATATTGACAACATATGGATAACATACGTCTAACATACGTTTGGCATTTCTCCATGTGTCTTGACATATTTAACATATAAGGTATACTTCTGGCAATCGAATAACATATATAAAATATATATTGTGGTGTTCTCTGTGGCGGAGTGGTTAGAGTGTCTGACTTTTTTCTAGGTCGGACTCCTAATCTGAAGGTCAGTGGTTCAATTCCCTCTACCCCCACCTCTGCCAATTTGGATTTCCACCGCTGTGTATAACTTACAGCGTCATCAAAGGCCAGTTGCTCTCATACCATGTCTATGTGGTGTGGGAGGTTAAAAATCCCTTGGGTTGGTAAAAGTTTAGGCTCGGGCTTTCTATCGACAAACTGTCTAATGGTGAAAACAAGCCTATTCCGGCTTATCCATGATAGGCAGTATAAATCTTCAAGAAAAAATAACGTTCACTGGCATTCTGCGAGCGTTCCGTGAGCGTTTTGCAAGTGTATTGCATTTGGCCATACTTTCTATTATGATACACTCTCATATGCTAGCAATACATCGGATAAACGTTGTGTATACGTCGTCCAACATTGCCCCCCCCCCTCTACCCCCCCCCCGCCGAAAAGTTCTACGCTTCTTGATGTATAAAATTGATTTCATCCGTTGGCCATACACTGACGCAATATGTCATAGTGTGACAGGGCCTTAAGACAACAGCAAAACCACGGTTGCTCGACAACCTCACCAATAATGTCAGGCTGAATTTTTTTTTACAAGCTCAGTTCATCTTGCTGAGTAACATATCAAAAGTCCCCTAAAATCCCACCCTTGCTTCATTCCTAAAAAAATTGTGTTACCTAGCAACCATAGCTGAATGCTAAATGGCCCAGAAATTGCCCTTATGGATTAACTAATTCCACTATTAATCTAACATTTACTTATATTTATCATTCTGATTAATAAGCAAGTACAACAATACATACAACAACACCATACATATTTATTATACATGGTAACTAATGGCAACAGCGTACATTGCAGCCAAAGTATGGTAGCGCTAGCATGAATATTAGCAACCACATCCAAACTATGTCGCGATGAAAGTGTAGTAGATCATGTTATTATTAGTACAACATATATACAGTACAAATGGTTAATATCTTGTTTGAAACCATTTCATATCTGTGAATTATGCTGATCAATGACAACCTATGTCCGAACATATGCATAGCAACCAGCGTAATTGAAATGCATGTCCATTGTTTAGCGCCATATTATGGTTTTATTATTAGGTGTGTAATATATGCTAATGAATTAATTCCTTCATTCATCCATCAATCCGTCCGTTCGTCCTGCCATCCTTTCGTTCATCCGTCCGTCCATCCGTCTGCCTGTCCATCCATCCATCCTCCCATGCATATCGATACATCTGAGATCGTGGCTGCCTCAGATGAACTGGACAATGTTGTTGTTAGATTAGGTGGCTTCCACCTATTGATGTCTTATACGGGAGCTGTTGGCAACATAATGTCAGGCAGTGCATTAGAAGAACTGTGGAGCACAATATATGCCAAAGCCTCTGTTGCACACATGACAACTGGACACGCATATTCCCGTGCTCTGCGTGCTCACTATCTTACTCAAGAAACTCTGGCCACTATCCTTCTGCAAACACCAGACTGCCTTATTGAAGATGACAAAGGCACATTGACGAAGCTTTATCAGGATCTTCTGAAAGAGGAAACATCTGTTGGAAGATGGATTGGGGACTATTGTTATTAGTCAACTGAAGCAACTTCTCAAACAGCTGTCTGACCATGCCAAAGCTATATCTCGAACAGCTAAACTCTGGATCCAATACTTTGAGCAAGTTAACATCATGTGATTATTTGTCAGAGCAGAGAGGACAGGTGACTGGGAGCTTCACCGCTTTACTGTCACAAAAATGCTTCCACACCCGCATGCCGCAGGACATCTTCCATACGCAAAATCGGCACATCTATATGTACAGCAAATGACAGAATTGTCAAAGAGGATGACTTCGGAAGAATACAACATGTTCACAAACAGGGGTTTCTTCACAATCCGCCGAAGTGACAAGTTCTGGTGTGGAGTTTGGTCTGACATGACCATCGAACAGGTACTGATGGAGCTATGAAGACCTCGGGAGGATTAACCCGTGCCGTGGAATCAGCGAGAGCACACTTCCACAGTGGGTGCTTGCTCTACCGCTGTGTGTACCACTATGTAATGCCCTGGAAACATTCACTGGCATCAACCCAGGTACATCTGAGCAGCACAAAGAGCATAAGGAGGTTCTTACCTCAAGAGAAACCAGAGACAATCATGACTTGAACTCCTCCCTGGAATGGCTAGAAGCACACCCTCCCTTTGTGAACAAACCAGATAATACCTTGGTTTTCCTTGCTACTGGAATTGTAGCACACAAAACCATTAACTGCGATGAAGCTGAACGTCATGGATTCAAAGCTATGCAGGAAATGGTTGGTAAACTGTTTGCAGGAATAAAACTTCAACGGAATGACAAAGTAAAACCGCTTGCAGCAATGACAAACACTGTAAAAATTCGCAATGATGAAGTCACCGTTAATCCACTGCAACTGTTCAGTCAAATCACCTGCATTATTAACTCAAGCTCCGAGTTGTCCAGCTTCTTGAAGTATGAACTGGCGCCACGACCCCCATCATTGTTTGATGATGTGTCAGTGAGAAAATCGACAAAGGCTGCATTAGCTACTCTGCTAGAATCATTGGTACCCAGTGACAATAATATGCCAGGCGAGGCTCTTTGTGTTGTTGATGGTGGACATATTCACTCTGTGACTTGGCCACGTCCAGCAACTTATGATGAAATCTGTGAAATGTACCTCAAGCACTACCAGTCAAATGCAACAGTTGTCTTTGATGGATATGATGGCCCTCCTTCAACAAAATTTGTTGAACAAAAATCTGTTGAACAAAATCGCAGGGCAAGCAAGGCATTCTCCACAGATATCATCTTCACTGGCAGCATGCTGGGTTTCTTGGAAATGGAAACAATAAATTCCACCTTATTCTTGCTGTATCTTCTGGTCTCGGTGATGCCTGTATACATGTTGCACAGGCCACAGCTGATGCTGACACAATGATCATGTCTACAGCTCTAGATCTTGCATTCAATGGGGAGACAGTTGTTGTTGGTTGGGACTGGCACAGACCGGTTGGTCATGCTCGTTGCTCGGACACCAACCAATACAAAGCTATTCATGCTTCGTCCCAGTATGAACAATAAACCGGCAAAATTATTCAATATCACTGCGATACAGCAAGCTGTTGGAGAAAAACAACACAACTTGCTTTTTCTTCATGCCGTCACAGGGTGTGATACCACAT
This sequence comes from Branchipolynoe longqiensis, assembly GCA_030323885.1. Lineage (NCBI taxonomy): Eukaryota > Metazoa > Annelida > Polychaeta > Phyllodocida > Polynoidae > Branchipolynoe > Branchipolynoe longqiensis. The sequence continues at coordinate 57,808,495 of CM059186.1, read as the reverse complement.
CTGCATTATATGGACAAGGCAAGAAAAAGGCGTTTCGGTTGCTCATTTCAAATGAAGAGCTTGCTAAGGAAATGAGTGTTCAATACGGAAACTTTGAATCCCACTAATGTCTCAGCAGCTGGAGAAAAGTTTCTTCTTGCATTATATGGTGGAACAAGGTTCAATACACTGAATGACTACAGATACTATGCCTATAGTATAAGAGGAACATTGTTGGCAAGTCAGTGGGTGCCAAGTTCACTCTAGCCACTCTGCTGCCCACCAGCGCAGCTGCGCGACAACATTCTTTGTGGACCTACTTACAGGTGCAACAATGGTTGGGAAAGGATCCCTCACCGACTGAGTGGGGATTGTAGAGACAACAAGTGAACGCCACGACAACCAGGACACAAGTGGTTTATTATTAGTTCCTCTCTCCGCGCTTCACATGACCCTCACTCGGGCTACCCACTCTATCGCCCACACGCGACATCTGGTATTACATATATTACATCTCCCTTTTAAAAAAAAAAGAAGAGAAACAGAGAAACTGTGTGTCAATTAATCAATGAAATAACATTCTTATTGTACTAACATAATGGTAACAGAATATTGTGCGACATCTTCGGTCTGTCATCAAGTTTGTTTTCTATGCCGAGTTAAAAGTTCTTACGACTAACATGAAGAAAAAAAAACTATGAATAATAGACATATAAAGAAAACAAATGCAGGAGAACAAACAAACGCCAAATAACAAAATGATTATCGTAAAGACCATACATGGATTGTCTGTGTGTATTTTGGTCTGACTTGCTAACGTCTTGGTTTGTTGCGGATTATTACAAATGGTTAACATTATTATTTTTATATTACTCGTTTACCGCATCGAATACTTGGTTTCAATGTCTGAAATACTTATTTCTATGTTAGTCAAACAAATACTTTCAATCATACAATTTCTTTGTACACGTGGTTGGCAATTCTGCTTTGCCGGTGTCAATTGTTTTTCCGTGCCGTGGCAGACTATTTTTGTGTTAGTTGATACTATCATGGTAGTCGCCCCCTTGGCAGGTCAAGCTGCACTGCACGGCATTGGATTGTTATTCAGCTAACACTCAGTTGTCGCTGGCTACACTAATTACTCCTATTAATATCATCTGACTTCAGCCACGCCTAATCGATCTGGTTTCTGGCATGTTCGTCCGACCCTGGTTACATAACCATTTACTTTGGGTCGGTTATTACTTACTAATTGGTCTGTTGCATGTTTGTCCTGTATCATTTCTTTATCAAGTTGGATGTTCGGAATTTTGAACAAATGAATTCGATTTCTTCTTAGTATTTTCCCGTTACTGGTTTGTATTTCATAGTCATGTGTGTTTGGGTAGTTTGCTTTGGTTATTCGTCCGGTTGACCATTTACCCTCATGTGTTCTATACCGAATTTGATCATGTACGCTTAATTGTTTGTGTGGTTTTGCTGCGTGTTTGTTGTAGTAATTTCGTTGTCTCTCTTGAATTTTCTTGAAGTCATCGACTTTAGACTTTTGTACTTCAGGTTTTAATTGTCTGTCAATCGTAGGTAATTTTGAATTTAACCTTCTGCTCATTAGCAATTGAGCTGGTGATGCATTTAGCGTTTCTAAAGGCGTGTTACGGTAGTTTAGAAGCGCTAAGTTGTAGTTCATGTTACTGGCTAGTGCTTTTTTTATTAAATTTTTTACGGTCTGCACGTAGCGTTCCACTTGCCCGTTACTTTGAGGGTAGTGGGGATTGGAAGTGATATGTTTGAAATCATATTCTGTTTCAAAATTACGAAATTCACTACTGCTGAATTGTGGACCATTGTCCGATATTACTATTTTTGGTATTCCATGTATACCGAAAATTTCTGAGAGTGCTTTAATTACATTCGCTGAACTTGTCGAATTTAATTGACGTATTTCAGGGAATTTGGAATAGTAGTCAATGACAATTAGAAATGTTTTGTGTTCTATTTCAAAAAGGTCTGTTCCTACTTTCTCGAATGGCTTGTTGGGAATGTGATGGGAAATCATAGGCTCTGCATGAGGTGTATTTCTGTATTGCTGGCAAATGACACACTGGCCTACTTTATCCTGTATTTGTTTACTCATACCCGGCCAGAACACGTGGTCCCAGGCAAATTGCTTGCACTTTACAATTCCCATGTGCGTTTCGTGTACTAATTCCAAAACTACTGGGCGCAACGTATGTGGTATGACAATTTGGGTGCCTTTCAGTAGAACATTGTTACTGAAGGTTATATCGTCTCGAAATCCGTAAAAAGGTCTTACATCATTAGACAGATTTATGTTACTCGTTGGCCATCCCTCATTTACTATTTTGACAACTTTTTGCAGAGTTTCGTCAGTTTTTGTTTCTAGTTCAATGCGTTTTAACAGGGCGCGAGACACGTCGATACTTGCTACTGACATACTTTTGTCGAACAGGTTATGTGGTTCAGTAGTTGCACCGTGCGCTCTTGACAAGGCATCTGCAAAATACATTTCGGATCCGTTAATATGTTTTACAACTATATTATAGTTTTGCAGCCGCATTCGCATGGGCTGCATACGAGCTGACAACAAATGTAATGGTTTACTCATGATTCTCACCAGTGGTTTATGGTCTGTTTCAATCAAAATTAGTTTACCAAGCACATATTCATGGAACTTAACGCACCCGAAACATATGGCTAACAACTCTTTTTCGATAACCGCGTACTTGGACTGTGTCTCGTCTAGAGCTTTTGACGCCATGGCCACTGGCCTGCTGTTTTGGAACAATGTGGGACCCAACCCGGATTTCGATGCGTCAACTTGAATTGTAATAGGTTCTTTTACATCGTAATAGTTTAGAACTGGGGCAGTTATCAGTAACTTTTTTAATAAGGCAAACGCTTGGTCCTGCTCATATTGCCAGTGCCATGCCGTATTTTTTTCTAGCACTGTTCGCAATGGTTTGGTTATTTCCGAGAATTTGGGTATAAATTTGCTTACGTAGCCTACCATTCCCCAAAACCGTTGGATACCCGCCTTATCTGTGGGTGTAGGCATGTCTACAATGGCTTGTAGCCTCTCAGCATTTGGCTTTAACTCTGCTTGTGTTAATACATGCCCTACGTAGTTGACTTGTGTCTGACAAATTTAGGATTTTTTAGGATTTAATTTTAAATTTGCTTGTCGTGCTCTGATAAAAACTCCTTCCAAATTTCGGTTATGCTCTTTTATTCTTTTACCGTAAATGAGTATGTCATCTGTGACTACGTTTACTCCAGGCAAATCCTTTAAAATTTCGTTCATCTCATTAATAAAAATGTCTCCATCCGTTTTAATGCCAAATGGCAGACGTGTATACCGGTACCTCCCCCACGGCGTGTTAAATGTACACAATTCTGAACTTCGTTTATTCAACTCAATTTGCCAGTAGCCACTATTTGCGTCTAGAACTGAGAAATACCTGGCTCCAGCTGTTTTCGCAATAACCTCCTCTATCGTTCGTGTCGGGTAGGGCGTGCGCAAACTGGCTATGTTCAACTTTGTTGGGTCGAGGCAGACTCAAATTTTATTAGGTTTGCGCACTACTGTGATGGAACTTACCCACGGGGTGGGCTCTACTTGCGGTACAATTACACCTAATTCAAGCATCTTGTCTATCTCGACTTTGACCTGGTCTGCTACAGCATGGGGAATTCTACGCGGTGGGTCTACACAGGGGGTTACATTGTTATCAATAAAAATATTGGCATCTGTTTTAATAGTCCCTAGCCCTACAAAGATATCATTATATTTTTTTACCAGGTTGTTAGCTTCAGCGTTGATATTCTGTAGCTCGTCCGTTGATGCACGGACTGTCTTCTGACGCTCGGACTGCAGTTGCCGCACTCTGCCACGCTTGACTCCGACAAGGCGCCCCCGCTTGATGAGTTGCAACTGCACGCATGCGTCCCTCCCCAGGATTGGGGTTCCCTCCACAGTGACTTGAAAACGCACGTCAATTCCTTCTATGGTTGTGTGGACTTCACCCTCGGGGATGATACGATGACCTGAGTACGTTACCAGGATACTTGATTATGGGTGTAAGACAGTGTTTTGAAGTTTCACATAAACGCTCTTTGGTATTATGTTGGCCGGTGATCCTGTGTCGAGTTTGAAGTCCACGTATTCATTTTCTAGCAATATCGTCGTGAACCACAGTTGGTTATTTCCGCCTTCGGGACATGACACCTCCCCGATGTACAGTTCGTCGCTGTCACTGTCGGGCTGGTCATGTGTCTCTTGCTGTTGTTCGTTGTCTACTTTGATTTCGCCTACATATGACTTATTGCGGTTTTTTGCTCTGCAAACTTTCTGAAAATGTCCTAACTTTTTGCAATAGAGACATGGCTTGTCTCGAGCAGGACACTGGTCTATCGCATGATAGTACCCGCACTTGTTGCACTGTACCTTTGGCTGGTTGAATGTCGGTGGCCGCTCTGTCCGACCACGTGGCGTCACTGACGCGTATCGGGACTGACTTGCACTCGTAGTTGGGCGTTTTCTGATGAAATCGACACACTCAGCAATGCCAGTCGTTGCTTCTGTTAACTGGTCTTGACTATTCTCATTTAGTCTACACATATCTCGACACTGGTCTAACGTCAGGTTCGGTGTCTGTAAGAGTCTTTCTCGTAGTTTATAGTCCTTCACTCCACACACCAACCTGTCGCACAACATGGAATCCTCCAAACTGCCATAGTCACATAAGTGTATACGATGCTGTAATTGCCGCATGTAAGTGTCCATACTTTCTGTTGTCTGGTTGTAGGAGTTGAATTTATATCTTATTACTGTCACATTGGTGTGGCCTGTGCAGTATTTTCCGAACGCCTCAATCAACGGCGCAATCTTGTCTTGTTCACTGTCGTTCAATTTAAAGTTCAAATGCACTTTTTGAGCCTCCTTACCTGCTACATGCAGGAAAATGCAGCATTGCACCTTTTCTGCTTTGTTTGACGCACCTGAAGCTATGGCGTAAATGTCATATGAATGTAACCATTCATGCCAGTTCAACGCCATGTTGCCCTCTAAACTTAGAGGACCCGGTGGCTTTAAGCCTGTGAGCGCCATTTTGTTCGTTCTTCTATATCTGACACCATGTAGAGACAACAAGTGAACGCCACGACAACCAGGACACAAGTGGTTTATTATTAGTTCCTCTCTCCGCGCTTCACGTGACCCTCACTCGGGCTACCCACTCTATCGCCCCCACGCGACATCTGGTATTACATATATTACAGGGATGGAAAATTCATAACAACGTATTGCTTCCCCTCCTTTCTGACTTGCCACTGGCACCTCAGAAACTAATAAAACTCATAAGCTGCAACTGTAAGGCAGGATGCATGAGTCGTTGTGGGTGAAGACAGGCAGGAATGGCTTGTTCTGCAATGTGTTCACAATGTATGGGAATCGGATGCAGCAACGCCCCACAGGCTGAGGAACTCGGTACTGGCGAGGACGAGTAAATTCAAGTGTTGGTTGATCAGTTGATCGCTCATACATCAGGATTACATAACTAATAACTTTCCTGATATATATATATCAATATGCAATGAACAAAATTCAAGCATTTCATTGAACAATCATTGATATGTATGCTGTTGCCATTGGTTACCGATTTATAATAATCATGTATGGTGTTGTTCTATGTATTATCTTACTTGCTTATTAATTAGAATGTTAATTACAAGCATATGTTAAGTTCATAATGCAGTAAGTCCATTTATAAGGTTATTATCTGGACCATTAGCATGCATCGATGGTTGCTAGGCAACATCATCTTTTTAGTGATAAAGCAAGGGTTGGATTTTAGGGGACTTTTGATATTTTGTTTAATATACTACATTAAGCTTATATAAAAGAAATTAGCTTGACATTATTTTTTTCCGGGTTTTACTGTTCTGGTCGCTAATGCTCCTGAACTATTAATTAAACAATGCATGAAGTCTTGATGTTTCAGACGTTCCCAGTTTCAATTGGGTAGGCCCACTCTCACCGCCATTCCCCACTGCTACTTGCTTTTAGCTGTGACTAGTGTGAGACATCTATCCTAAATATCACCCCCTCACCCAACAACACCACATACACAAAACAACTAAACCCCGAAGCCCCACAATAACCTATCGCAAACCAAGTTGGGAGCAACAAATAACAGCCCTGTGGCAAGTTGATTGGAGTAGGGTCGCCACAATATCAGAGCTCCTGAAGTGTCAATAATCTCTACCATCTAAAGGTGTCGTTGGTATATTAGTATTGATCATTGCTAAAAAGCGAATGTCTGTCTGTTTTGTTTGCTGTGGCGTTCTCTGTGGCGGAGTGGTTAGAGTGTCTGACTTTTTTCTAGGTCAGACTCCTAATCTGAGGGTCGGCGGTTCGATTCCCCATGCCCCCAGCTCTGCCAATTTGGATTTCCACGGCTGTGTATAACTTACAGCATCATCAAAGGCCGGTTGCTCTCATACCATGTCTATGTGGTGTGGGAGGTTAAAAATCCCTTGGGTCGGTAAAAGTGTAGGCTCAGGCTTTCTATCGACCAGCAGTGGAGTAGGGAAGACCAGTCATCTGTGACTAGGATTTCCCCTGCTTGGGACAACTAATGTACCAACAAAACAAAAAGAGAGACAAATAAGTGTTCACACTTCCTGTCTACCATTCGCTATATAGACGACCAAAAGCTCCAGCGAAACATTTAAACCCGCGTGCCCTCTGGTGTCTTCTCTTAGCATTAAACGACAGGTGCGCACACCGTTGCAGTCTTCAGGTGGCGCCACCATAAGCATTGTGGATTCAGCGTTGTCTGAACTGTAGTTCCACTTCTAGTAGTAGTACTATAGTTTCTTTTACGTCCTAGCAACATCTAAAGTCATATCAGGACGGGTACTGACTTGTGACAGTGTTCACTCATGGCGACTTTATAGTACTGCCCCACTGGGAGAACACGCCACCATGACCTGATATCCCACTCAGTCACATTATTCTGACACTGAGACAACCAGTCGTTGCCATGTCTTAATAATGCCGAGCACCTGGCTAGGAAGTGACAAGTAATACATTTTTAAGTCATTGGTTTGACTCAACCAGGGTTCGAACCCACAAATGCATGGGTTGGGATCCCCCACAACAGGAGACGGACACTCAAGTCATTCGGCCATCCCGTCTGGTGTATACTAGTAGTAAATAGTCATCGACTAGTTATAACAGTATTAACACTCTTCTCCGCAATGCCACTTTTGAAATTGCAACACTTTAATGACACTCATAACAACACCAAAACCCCGCCTCCTTGTGCTCCCAAATTGTATTCAATAGTGGTATAGGCTTCGCTTGTATCTACCAACTGCTTTTACTGGAACGGATATATGCATAATGCCTGTTGTATATACAGTAAAACCTGCCTAACCTCCCACCTCCACAGATCGACCAGTCCCATATATCGATCGCTATATTTGGGTCCGATAAATACCATTGTAATCACATTCTAACTCCCTAAACCGACCACTTTAAGTCTGTCTCAAGGTCGGTCGATTTAGAGAGGTTTTTTACTAAATACTATATATAACTTTAAAAATTAAATAATTCTGCAATCATTTATTGCAGTTTAGCCTTCCTGTATAGACAAACTGACCGATGGGTAATGGTTTATTGCCATGTCACCTGCAAATAACAGATTTTATTGTCACTTTGTTTTCATACAAAAAATGTGTTAATATGTCATTTATTCAGTATTTTCGTGGGGTGTGGAGGCGCCACCTATCGGAAGCCAAATTTGACAGACACACTGTGGTATGGTATTCATAGTAATCCGGGCAGAACAGTTACATAATCTAACATGTATGAAAACAAAAACAAAATTAAACAAAGTAAAATCTAAACCTTTTTGTGACTTGATTAAAGCTGCATAGTCCGATGAATCATCAAAACCAAAATAATTATTTAGATTTGATTCTACATATCTATCTTAGATACTGATGCACTTATTAAGCATTTGTTTCTGTGTAGAAGGCAATACTGAGTCAATTTAACATAAGCAGTTATCGCAGAAGTCTATGGTGTTAAGAGTTTTGGCAAGCTTGCCGAAACTAATTTGCCATGTTTGCACTCAAAAGTTTACCATTTAAAATAAAAGTAACCCTGAACTAATGTAAACTAGATACTAGTGATCGATCTAATATATTTATCTCAGAGAAAATACAGAAATCCAAAACCATCGGACTATGCAACTTTAATTAAAGCTGGTTAGTCCGATGAAGCATACCATTTTCAAAACGAAAACATGGACCTAAATTTGATTATACACATCTAACTTAGATAATTAGTTAATATGAAGCATTTATTGCCACACAGAACATATTGAGTCAATTTAATCGAACATGTTACTACTGAACCATTATGGCGTCATATCATGCTTGCCAAAATAAATTTTACATGCTTGCACTTCAAATATCTCAAAAGCTAGTCATTTAAAATAAAGTTACTTCCAAGTAAAATAAGGTACAAGATAAAAATCTATGTAATATATGTATGTCAGAAAAATTACAGAAACTCAAAACGATCGGACTATGAAACTTTATGTAACTTCTGAAAGAAGAACAAAATTATGGAAAGCCAGAATAACATGTTTATTAAATTAAAATAGTAAGTTGCAAAAAAGTATTTATTTGTACATATGCTTTCATATATCTTGCAACAATGTTTTGCCTGTACTTTATATGTAAACTTTTAATATCTAAATATCAGGGATGAAAGTGGTCTTCGGGAAAAAAAGCGGAAATGCTGATATTCTCCCATACGTTTAAAACTGTTAGGGAATCGCGGAAAATTTCCCAGTCGGGTTTCATATATATTGGTATACAATGATAGTGATGCGCCATTTGAAGCAGGTATAGTAGTAGTATACGCTGATAGTGCTGCGGCGTTTGGAGCATTTATTAGTTGTATACGCTGATAGTGCTGCGGCGTCTGCACCACAAATTAGTATAAATCTACACTGATGGTGCTGCGGTATTAAAAAATCCCGGAAATCCGCAGAATCTCGGAGATCTTTCATCCTTTATTTACACATTCACGTTTCCCATAGTTTTCTTGCCAACAACCAACAATATTATTATCATTTTGCTTAATTCAACTACATATCACTTTCGCAAGGGTTTTGCCCTGTGACATCATCAGTGAGCACGGGGGCCAGCAGACGTCTAATAGCCGATGATAAAAATCAATGCGCTCTAGAGGCGTCGTTAAATAAAACAAGCTTTTCGGACGCGAGCAGCACCCTACCACGTCGGCAGCCCGGAGTAGCACACATCAAACATTAAAAATAGATCATCACTGAAGAAGTCGGTCAGCAGGGAGTAAGGTGACATGTGCCACAGGTAGGTGTGGCTGAAGACGAGGAGAGCACCGCCAAATAGCGACCCGAGCAGAAGGTCCTGGGTGCGGGAAAGGGGCATCAGAGCTCGGAAGCCCCCGGTGCAACAGAGCTTGCAGGACGAGAGGGCGCAGGGCGAAGGGTGGTCTCTGGCGGAAACCTCGTCGGCCAGTATGAGTCGCGACCCGCCAGTTGTCGTCTGCATCGCGTCAAAAACGAGGTTGACGCTTCCTGTGGGCGTGCTGGCCGTGCTGGTGACGTCATCAGCCTCGTAAACCAATAGGTACTCGCCACTTGGAGTTGTTTGGGTAGTAGCGTCTATATCAGCTTCGACATTGACATCGACATCGACATCGACTTCGATATCAGCATCGATTTCAACATCGCTATCTTCCACTGGTGCTTGCATTTTGACAGCATTGTTGGTGTTCTGATTGCCGGCTGACGGAGGAGGGTTAGTCGAGTTCACCTGTGGGTTTTGAAGAATACCTTGGATGTCCCTTTTACTTGGTTCCTGCGCATCCATGCTGTTTCTGGAACTGGAAATTAGCTTAGACTTTAGATTTGCAAAGTCACATGGTTTTGAGTTTCTGCAATAAAAAAACCCAGATTAGGTTGGTTGTCAATGTTATAATCGATATTACATTAGTTTGAAGTAACCTTTATTGGAAATGGTTAACTTTGGAGATATTAGAAGTGAAGCCATGTGAAATTAAAGTTGCATTGTCCGATGAAATATTTATTTTTCAAAACCAAAACATGTATCTTAATTTGATTATATATATCCATCTCAGATATTGGTGCATTAACAAGTGATTTGGGACAGCAGACATAGAATAATCAGTGAATTCACTACCTCATCCTACTTTGAGAAACCCATCACACAAGGAAGCCATTAATCAATTAGGTCAATCTCGTGGCCTCAGTAGCCTTAAGCCTCATTCCAAGTACCTAGTCAGGTTCCAGGATGTCCAGTGGTAGTATTGCTGGCACCATACCCTGGGTTGATATAAAGTTGCATGGAATTTTGTATTAAATAATTGTTACAGATCTGAATAAGAGTGATGGAATAATTATGTATATTATTATCCGGGAACAATACATTTGATAATCATTAGGTCATCCCACATCACATCACATGCCAACAAACAAATGATGTGCAATGGCGCCATCAGTGAAAATACCAGGAAACCAGGCTACATTTGAATTAGGTCATCCCACATCACGTGGTCATCGCGAGATGTCAGTACGCGTCATAGCTAGAAGACTTTTTGGAAAGCTTGTCAAAAGTATTTTGGGTTCTTTCAGCTCAAAATGCTTCAAAACTAGCCACTTTTCATCAAAATTACTCCGGACTAATGATTAGTAGGTTGTAACGATCAATTTGATATATTTATCTAAAAAATCAAATGAAAATTCAAATGCCATCGGACCATGCAACTTTAATGTTGGTGTGCATATAACAATTCTGACACTGTAGGCTTCAGCAATAACATGTTTGAATAAAGTGACTTCGGATGCCTTTCTATGCAGCAATACATACTTAATAGGTGTGTGTATCAGTATCTAAGTTGGATATGTGACTTCTAATCAACTGTGTCTAATTCTAAGTGTTTTGGTACAGAAAATTTGGTGTTTTCACCGGACGGTGTTATGTATGTACTAATGCTCGGTGGGCCTGGAACCAGCCAGCCGAGGCCAGCGACACAGGGGACCAGTGTAGACTAACGCTGGCGGGTAATAAAGCATTGGGTAACAAGACATCAACGTGTGCGGTCGTTCCTCACTCAATCACATTACATGGTGTCAGAGGCGGCACCTTAGACGGACATGTCTTTCTCAGGTTTGAAACTACCCAGGCGATTGAATTTGGAGGAAAATCTGTCAGCCAACTGGAAGACATGGATTCATTCCTTCAACATCTATGCTACTGCAGCAGGAGTGCAGAGCAGGAGCGAGAAAGTGCAGTGCTGCGTATTCCTTCATGTTGCCAGTGCGGAGGCGCACAAGGTACTTCAATCAATGAGATTCACGCGGTTGGTTTGCGAAATTCCTGTAGAGACAATCGACATTAATTTCAAACTCGACACGGGTTCTGAAGCTAACATCATCCCCATGGACGTGTTTAAAAAAATGTACAATGCGGAAATAACCAAACCGAGATGCTGGTTAGTCACATACTCAGGACAGAGGATTAACCCATTAGGCAAAACGAAACTACAGGTATGCGACCAACTACTACGATTCCAAATCACAGACAGTGGATGTCCCATCCTCGGTAAGGATGTCTGCGTTTGGCTAGGCATACTCCCACGCATTGACAGCATCCGTTCAGAAGGCAATGAGAACAACGATGAAGCAAAGCAAATGGTAAAGACATTTCATGACGTGTTCACTGGGATATGGACTATTAAGATAGACGCTAAAATACATGTTGATAGCTCTATCCAACCTGTAATTGATCCTCCCAGAAGAATTCCCCATGCTATCGAAGATAAAGTATATGAAGAACTAGATAGAATGATCAAACTAGGTGTAATTGTTGAAGAAACTGAACCGACCCCATGGGTTAACTCAATAACGATTGTCAAGAAAAAAGATAAAATCCGCATTTGTTTAGATCCAACGAAATTAAACAAAACTATAAAGCGAGGACCATACCCTGCTATGACAATAGAGGAAGTTTTTTCAAAGATAGAGGGAGCACAATTCTTTTCTATGGTGGATGCAAATTCAGCTTGACACTGAGAGTTCAAAACTTTGTACATTCAATTCACCGTGGGGAAGGTTCAGATATACCAGGTTGCCGTTCGGAATAAAAACTGCTGGAGATATATTCATTTACGAGATGAACCGAATTTTGCATGACCTAAAATGTGTTAACGTCATAACCGGTAATTCATTGCATGAACATAATGAAAATCTACGAGCAGTTCTCGAACGAGCAAGACAGGTAAATTTAAGATTGGATCCTGCCAAATCTAGCGTGTGAATATGTAGGTCACATCATATCTGAAATAGGTATAAAACCCAACAATGAGAGTACAGGCAATCACCGACATGCCCACACCCACAAATAAACAATCAGTACAACGCTTTCTAGGTATGATCGCATATGTAGCCAAGTTCCTTCCTAACCTAGCAGAGATAACAAAACCCTTACGCATACTAACAAATAAGGAAATTGCATGGCACTGGGAAACAGAGCAACAGAAAGCGTTTGACAAACTAATAATAACACTTCAAGTAGACGCCTCCGAGTTGGGTCTTGGAGCAGCTCTATTGCAAGGTCACCCAATGGGAAGCTTTCATGAGCCATTTCTCTCGCTATGCGCTTGGTGGCAGCACCCGTTCCCAGTCCAATGGTTGGATAGAAGCAGTTCCTCTACTATCAAGTGTCTGTAAATAAAACAAAAATCACAAATCTATTCACTGCTACGATCTAATTCTGTTATTTAGAACCAGGAATATTCACTCGGGAGTTGAAATAAGGTTATTTAAGAGCATAGCTTACTCAATAAATGAAATTCGGCTCAAATTAAATCCAAAATCCGAGCGATATTAAGGCCACCGCTGCATCAGGGCCGTTATTGCGAATGTAAATAAAACAAAAAGCACTATGTCAAATCTATTCACTGCTACAATCTAATTCTGTTATTTAGAACCATGAATATTCACTCGGGGGTTGAAAAAATGTTATTTAGGAGCTTAACTTACTCAATAAGTAAAATTCAGTCAAATTAAACCCAAAATCAAAGCGATATTATTATTACGGGCATGGCCACATCGGCAGGGTTATTGCCATTGTCACTGTACTTTCACTCAGATTTTGGGTTTAATTTGACTCAGAATTTAACTTATTGAGTAAGTTATGCTTCTAAATGACATTATTTCAACCTCCCAGTGAATATTCATGGTTCTAAATAACAGAATTAGATCGTAGTAGTGACACTGTCGACAGCAGTGACAGCTGAGAAAATGGCGAAACACGCGACATGCAGCATTACACGGGACCGGCATGTTGCGCCATCTGACAACAGAGTCATGCAAACTGGTATTTCAACGAAAGCTCCTCATTGCAATGTCCTCTAAGGCTCTCGATGACATTCAAAGCAGTTATGCAGTTATCGAGAAGGAGCTCCTAGCCATCTGTTTCGGTTGTACAAAATTCCATAATTACATTTTCGGTAAAAAAGTAGGCGTAGAAACGGACCACAAACCACTTGTATCGCTCGTTAACAAACCTTTGCATCAACTGTCCGCCTGCATGCACCATTCCACACATTTCGACATGAAATAACAAAACAGGACGAATTATTACTAAAGTGAAAAAGAATAATCATACCGAAACAACTAGAAAAAACAGTGCTCACTAAACTACACAAAACCCATCAGGGAATAATCAAAAGCAAGAGATTAGCAAGGGAACATGTGTTTTGGCTGGGGATGCAGGCCCAATTAGATTTAAAAGAATGGTGTAGTTTGTGCCAATAATACCGGAACAAACAACATAGGGAGCCTTTAAAGCCCCACAAAATACCATGCATCCCATTCAGCAAAATAGGTGCAGACCTATTTCAAATAGGGAACCAGCACTATCTACTATTAGTGGATTACTTTTCTAAATATCCAGAAGTAATTGACAACGAGTAATGCGGTCATATTAGCCATGAAGCAAACATTCAGTAGACACAGAATTCCTGCTGTAGTTATTTCAGATAATGGGCCACAATTCACCAGTGCCGAATACAAAAGCTTCGCAAAAGATTACGAATTCGAAATAACATTCTCAAGCCCGCATTATCTGCAAAGCAATGGCCAAGTGGAAAGACATATTCAAATGGTGAAAACAATGATAAAGCAAGCCATGCATGAATCTAAAGATTATAATCTCTTTCTGTTAAACTTTCACAACACGCCGCTAACAGGGCTAAACGCATCACCTGCTCAATTATTAATGAGCCTTAGACTCCGATCAAAACTAAGCATCTGAAACCAAAAACAGTAAAAGTAGATGACAATCAAATCAAAAAGGTACAAAACCAAAAGAAATTCTATGACCGGCACACAGGAAAACAACACAAACATTTGAAAACCGGAGAACACATACAATATGTCACACACAAAGGCAAGTCAGCTCCAGGGACAATCACAAAAGGAACAGACAAAGACTCACAAAATTACGAAATACAGAACAAAAACAATTTAACACTGAAAAGAAATCGCAAACACATATTCCTTGCCCATGCCAAAATGAATCAAAACCGACAAGTAATCCAAAACCCAGCCGTCCAACAAACGAGAACCAGAGATAACCCAGATTCAATGCCAGCTAACTATGTCACTCGACGGGTCGAGAAATAAGGCCTGTGAATAGATTAGGGTATCAGTAAAACACAACTAATTACAAACTCTTAACAGCAAAGTGTCAACATAACACAAACAAGGTAAATGAAAAATGTTTTATGTGTGTTACCGGTGATAAAGTATATTTAACTAGGTTGGCTAATTAGTTGACATGCTGAAAGTAAAGTAGCTTAAACCAGAAGCATTAAAATGAATGTTAGTATTAAGAACATAAAATGTATCATATTATGTCTTGTGAATTAACCCGGAACCATCTAAAGTTATTGGCACCAAAATAACAAGGACTCACAGACATGACTAAAACACATTTGTGTTACCATAAACTACAAGTGTATGTAGTCAACAGGTTATACATAAGAACAATACGGACTCCAAATTTCTCGAAAGTTGAATTGAACTGTATATTACATGTACATTGCATTTATGTTAAACTAAAATCTATTTTCTTCAAAAGGGAGATAATATATGCATCTGAAACCACCGTTAAACAGAGACTATCAAAATAACCATACCGATTATAATACCCAAAGAACAACGTGTGTATATTTGTATACGTTAACTGCTCATATGTCAAATCGGACTGAACTATAGTTGAAACCTATCATTGCAAACCAGAGATGGTAACTATTATTACTTCTGCACATTATATTGTATATTCCCAAACCATTTTCTCTTTTGTTCTCTGTGAAAAGGAGATGTTATGTATGTACTAAGGCTCAGCGGGCTGTGAACCAGCCGGCCGGGACCAGCGACAAGACGGACCAGTGTAGACTAACGCTGGCGGGTAATAAAGCATTTGGTAACAAGACGTCAATGTGTGCGGTCGTTCCTCACTCAATCACATTACAGACTGGGCAGTTTTAATATTAAAGGTGTTAAGGCATGGACAAAGTGGGAACCAGAACTGTGCTCCCGCAAATGCTCTCCAGAACTACAGCTGTGCATGAGTTTTCTGTCTATATAAACAACTAGGTGTCTTCGGAGTGCCACGCGCAAGAGCCTTCACAGTATTGAGTATTATTTGCAAATACAACTTGAAAGCTGTATATATTTTTAATATTGATTTATGTAAAATGACCCGATGATAACTTCAAAATAGATCAGATTTAACTGTTAATGGTATTACTGGGCTCTCCATCTAAATTCCAGAAAAGACATAAGATTCTATTTTTAAACCGCTGTGTGCTAACTAAATAATTGGTTGATAAATATAGAACAATACAATGTCCATCCGATTCAGAAGAAATAAATACAGAAGAAGCAGAGACTAGAAATAGTAAGGGCGACATCAGTTTATTCATGCTTAGAACAATGCATGGTGAAGCCGTGTAAGGCAATATCGCATCAATCATAATAACAGTAAGTTGAGCAACAGCTCCATAATCAATTATCAATCAATGTAAGTGGGTCTTATGACCATCAACTGACATCTGGCTGGCCACTGCCTACCGTAAAAAAAACAAAAAAACGCACAGTAGTTGTTCGGGTGGAGCCGGGGGAGCGAGTGGCAGCTCTGCAGGCAGCGGCAGGCCAGCAGTAGGCAGCGCCAATAGTCCCCTGGTGCCAGAGCCGGGAACTAGAGTAGTATCAGGAAGTAGTATAGCCGGAGCCTGCTTTGGCCTTACAGCCGTATACAGTCTTGTATACGAGTTATAATTTTATGAATTAAAAAAAAGAAATATATAACATACGTATGGGAATATTATGTCTACGTATTTAATGCTTGGATTATGGGTATATTATGGAACGGATCGGATTCTGATTCGGTGGATGCGGTCTGGAAGGTTCTATGGGTGCTGCTTGAGCAGCCTGGTGGGCAGGTGGGGTGCAGTGAGGTAGGCAGTAAGTCTGTGGGTGGTCTGCAGGGTGTCACCTGACCACTACCGGCTGGTTACTGACCCGGAATCTTTGACTTAATAAAGAATAGGGGGTTTAGGAGCCAGCCAGAGCTGAGACTCTCCTCCATACCATTATATATACTGTGTTATATAGTCCTGTGTGCTGTGAGTAGTTTGTGCTGAAGGAAACAATATATCATGAATTAAAAAGAACTAGAGGGCAACGTGCGAGGTACGAGGATAAAAATCCAAGTAATGTTCACCGATAACTACGTATATGTTTATATGATATCCCAGCATATCGCTTCCCTAATTGATTCTAACATATGAAGGGCAATTGCTAATTAGAAGTAGCAATTACCTTTCTCTAGGTAATAAGGGTGTATCCCAATAAACTAGTATAATCAAAAGACATTATTTTAAATACAATTAGACATTTAATTATCCAAGTGTGTGGGCGGTAATTTTAAATGGGCCTAAGCCTTTCACTTTAACCCATTTGAAATCACTTTACCCACCCACGAGAATTATTATGATGTATACAGGTATATACAGTTGGAAGCTTCATTTCACATTGCACGGCTATTTTGCTATTTGCGATGGAACTATATTAAGGTAATTTCATATGGTACTAATAGTGCCATTCAGCCGAGCAGAAAACAACCATGAATCAAACGTAATGTGAGTGCAATACTTTACTGAATCTCCACTGACCGACTCTGGGCCTCTTGTTCCGAAAATGTTCGCAGGAAGCGGGTCATGTGCATGCCCGTCACACAGGAGGCTTGTGAGACGCCAGCTTTCTGCGCCAGCTGCGCCATTTCGTGCACCATCCCGCGCAGCACCAGCATGGCCCGGTTCGTCTGCTCACAGAAGAGGGTCACATCTGACTGGTCACTCGGAAATGCCACCTGACGAAGTGAAGATAACTGCAATCAGCAGGGTGCGCATAGAGGTTCTATCAAACACTCGTCTGTGGGGTCCGACAATTTCTGCTTTGTTCAAATCCCGTTGTAAGCCTAATTGATCGGTTCATAGCCTATAATTATGTGACTAAGTGGAATATTGTATCTTGGTGACAGTGGTATGCTATCTCATTGCCATTGGGACATCCCTTGAGAAGTCGGTACCTGGCATGATGTGTTCTCCGATGGTGCTAGGGATAAGACCCTAATCTATCACTCATTTAAAGATTGACTAAGGGGCCGTCCACCGTTTTCAATATTTTCATGGGGGGAGGGGGGTTTCTGTCAAGTACGAATTTTATCATTTAATACAATGTAAATATTTAAAGCATTGTATTTGACGAAGTATTTAAATATTGACGTGTACTACTTCGGGTTGGGGCAGGGAAGGGTCCTGGAAAGATAGTACGCGTTGTACGACCGTGAAAATGTAGACTACTTTGGATGACTATTATTAAGACTATTAATAGTTTGTATATTCTTAAAGTTGCATAGTCCGATGCCATTTTTTTAGATACATATACATGTATATATATATACATTACATTGTTCATTATAATCTACCTTACTTTAGTTCGAAGTAACTTTTATAAATGGCAACCTTTGGAGATTTTGAACTGAAAACATGCAATATTAAGGTTGGGTTGAACGTCAAAACTCTTAGACCATAGGCTTCAGCAGTACCAGATTCAAAATGACTTAGCATCACCTTCTACTAAGCAATAAAGGCTTAATAAGTTCATCAGTATCTAAGTTGGACATGTAATAATTGTAAGATAAAATCTAGGTCAATGCCTTAGTTTCATCGGACTATGCACCTTTAAACAAAACATTCTGCAGGTAATAAAGGATATATATGAGAGGGTCAACTTTTAGTAACACAGGCCCGTGCAGTAATTGTTGAACAGCTGAAATTGTGCTCAAGAAACCACACACCTGTCTATGCGGCTGTCTATTTTCGATATTCAGATGGTCACACACAAAAAAACAGTTATAAAGATACAACTAAACCAAACGCATCGTGATGACGACGCCGGTTTTCCGATCACAATGAATTCAACTAGGAGCGGTGTTCTGCATATTGACTGCGCTAGCATAAGTTAAGTAAGACAATATTTAAGTCCTTTCAAATGTGTTCCAAGTTCTGCAGTACACTCTCACTTCGCCATTACCCTAATTGCCACCCTCATCCTCACTTCACCCCTTAGCCCCACTTCACCCGCACCCACCCATCATCAATCCCCCTTCACTTCACACTTACTCTCAACCTTACTCAACATGTCTATAGCCATCACTGTGTGAGTTGCATTGTTCAAAAACGTCCACTTGGTGCGTGGCAATAACAGCTGTTACATGGCTTGGGATGGGAGTTGGGCTTCTCTTCTCTGGTGTGGGTGCTATTTATGGCCTAGGGTGACAGGGCTTCTGAAGTTAAGCTGTGTTTTTAGTGTCTTAATCATTAGTTAAAAATGTATCTTAAGTTTAATCATCTGTTATTGTCATCACTTGTTCAATCACATCCTGGAGACCAGCTAGATAAGCGGTGCTTTTCTGCGATCCTTTCTGTCTGTAAGGAATGTGTATGCATTTATTGTATTACCTCAGTTTATTGTAAACATACCTTACATAGTTAAAATAAAAGAATTGAATTGTCTAGTAGCATCAATTACTGTCAAAACAAATTCATCTATAGGCTTCTACTATGACATAGTAGTGGAACCCTTTTAGGTGAATAGGTCAATGACCTTTTACATTAGATCACTAATCATCCAAGAGCATTATTAACAATGTCATCTAATAAAAGCTTTCATAAAATCACTAAGAACATTTAACATCTTCCCCTTGCATGAGTCTAGACTTTGAAGTCCCTTTTCTCAACTCTACAATAAATATTAGCTACTTAAGATCTATCACCAAAAGGCACGGACATTACAGCAAGTAGCACCTGAATGTTCATCACAGCCTCAAAGAAAATCCAGTTAAGTTTATATCTAGGATCTGTATATTTTGTGATATCCAGGATATCTATGAAGGCAAGTTCAAGCCGCTTCACCCAGCTCGCCTAAGTTGCTAACCTTGTGCATGTGGTCGAGTGCACAGTCCATTTGTTGGTCGATGGTGCTGAGAGCACACTCCAGGTTCAGCTGATGGCGAGATGAGCTCTGGCTTAGCGTTTGCTGGAAATAGCACTTCTCGAGACGGTCACCCAGCATGTTCAGGCACTCTGTCGAAGAATGAGTGCAAGGTAGTGACATAAATGTTGTCATATAAGGTTTGAATGTCATAAAAGTACTGTTGTAAAAGTGAGAACCTACAGTTACTAGGAACAAAGGTGAAGGTCAGACCAGCCATCTTGTGTGTAACATGTTAGTCCAATTAGCTGCTTTCATGGGTTTGAGGCAGCGAATTCCGGAGAGTTTTGATGTCAAAACATATTTAAACGGAATTAATCACGTTTTCTTTCAATTTCTTGACTTTAATATGAGTTGCTTCAGAATAAATCGAAATAAAATACAATTCCTAATATTTTATGCTATGGTTTACTATGTTTTTGAGTTATAAATCATAGTACGGAACAATTTTACTTAGTTGTGTCTATAACAACTCTATTATCGCCCACAAGTGGAAGGTGGCCGTACAGGGGCGTGTCCATTCTGTGCACCCGACCTGACTTTATCTGGCCCGACTTTAACCGACTTGACTTTGCCCGACCTGACTTTGCTCCACTTGACATTACCCGACCTGACTTTACCCAACCCAACTTTACCCGACTTGAGTTTACCCGACCCGACTTAACCCGATCCAACTTTACTGACCCAACTTTAACCAACTTGACTTTACCCGACTTGACTTTACCTGATCCGACTTTACCCAACTTGATTTGACCTGACCCGACTTTACCCGACTTGACTTTACCTGACCCAACTTTACCCGACCTGACTTTGCCCAACTTCACTTTACCAGACTTCACTTTACCCGACCTGACTTTACCCGACCCGACTTTACCCGATCTGACTTTGCCCGACTTGACTTTACCCGACTTGACTTTACCCGACCCGACTTTACCCGACTCGACTTTACCCGACTTGACTTTTCCTGACTTGACTTTACCCGACCCGACTTTACCTGACCTGACTTTGCCCGACTTCACTTTACCAGTGTTCGATTTGAAATTCCAGCAACTCGGGTGACCCGAGTCGCCCGGGTCGTTTTAATCGAATACGGCCAGTGTGGCTTCAGGTCACCTCATGGTATTTACCCGGTCTGGTGTGCATAGATAGGTAACCTCCTCAAATTTTCAAAAGAGTCCAAACATTCAAATTATAAAATCACTGGAAGCTCCAATGAATCAGAAGCAATATGATTTTTGAATTTGATTATATTCCAAAATCTGAGTGAGATATGTGCATTTGAAAGATTTTGACTTTCAGATCTTTTGTATTAGCTAATGCAGCAGCCGTTACATGCTTGCCGCAGACAAATAAGTGTTCACACTTCCTGTCTACTATTCGCTATATCAGATGGGCCTGAGCATTAATGGTTTGATGGGATCAACCGCAAATACACAGGTTTCCGGTTTTAATGCTATGAAGGCAGCAGCCGTTCAGGTCGTGCCTATGCATTATCGTTTGGACGGCATCCATCGCAAATGTGCCGGGCTCTGGGCGATCCCAAGCCATCCGGTGGCGCATACACTGCAGAACAGCTGCTGCCGTCATAACATTAAGTCCAGAACCCGGCACATTTGCGATGGATCCTGTCCAAACTAAAACGCACATGCATGACCGGGACGGCTGCTACCATCATAACATTAAACCCGGAAACCTGCACATTTAAGTCGGATCCCGTCAAACTATTAATGCTCAGGACGGCTGGATCGTAGAATATGCAGTTTATCATAGTTGAGTGTACAAACTAATATGGTTCTACGACCCCGGGTCGTCCTCCGGTGCATACGCTGCGGAACGGCTGCTGCCGTCATAGCGTTAAGCCCAGGACCCAGCACGTTTGCGATGGATCCTGTCCAAACAATAATATTTCGGCACGACCAGAACAGTTGCTGCCATCATAGCATTACAACCGAAAACCTGTGTATTTGCGGTCGATCCCATCAAACCATTAATGCTCAGGCCCGTCTGATGTGGCAAGTATGGAACGGCTGCTGCATTAGCTAATACAAAAGATCTGAAAGTCAAAATCTTTCAAATGCATGTATCTCACTCAGATTTTGGAATATAATAAAAATTCAAAAAGCATATTGCTTCTGATTCATTGGAGCTTCCAGTGAATTTATAACTGGAATGTTTGGACCCCTTTGGAAATGTTAGGTTACCTATCTATGCACACCACACCGGGTAAATACCATGAGGTGACCTGAAGTCACCGTACGGCCACGTGGAAGTATGGTACTTTTATCTAATGGCGGTCGTGCAGTGACATTAATATTAGGCTGCCATACGATGGCCTCCCAGTTTGTTTACATGAGCGATATTAAGTGATACCACTGCAATGACTGTCCCATACTAGTAATTATGAAGATATTCAAGTAAAACGTTTATTATTAGAACATATATGACTTACTTCATATTTCATAGCAATTGTGTATTTATTATAATAGTAGGTATCCCAAGTGAAATTTTGTATGAGTTCGGAGTTTGATATAAATGATTCCATCTGTTAGTATATGCAATTCGAAATACAATGATACTTCATTTGTCAAAATCGGTCAAGTATTAAGGCAAATACAGCCTTTTAAAATTTAACTAACCCTACTTGAAATCGGTCTCGCTGCAAAGTCTAAAAGATAGCATTTTTGATGGTCTCCAAAATTTAAAGGGATCACCCAGGTTGCTCCACAAGGCAGAGGCTATGAGTCCCTGGTCTGTACACAGTGTATATACAGTTACAGGTGCATGGGGTGGCTAGTTTAAAAAATATAGACCTTCAAACTTGGTAAAAATAGCATTTTCCTTGAATTCACCATTTGTGAAATTAGGCCCCAGAGCACTTTTTCGAGTGCGCTGGTGGTAAAAATTGCCACCCAAATTGATTCTTTTCTAATTATCCCGGGCCTATGGGGTAGTGCTAGTAACTCTATTTTTTTTCAAGGCCCCAAACCATGGGGAACAATTAAAATAAATAGGCTGAAAACACCCGAGAGCCAGTTTTGGCAGGTGATAACATTTGGTGAAAAACTGGCTTTTTGGAAAAGTTTGAAAAATCACAGAACAAAAACTGTACAATGGAATTGGATGAAATTTTCAGGTGCTATTCATCTTTATCAGATACTTCAATACATCCATAACAACATACATTACAAAACAGTTAAATATTTTATAAGTGAGGAGAAAGAATGCACATTTTACCAAAATCATGAAAAATGTTGAGTTTGAAAAAAATTATAGCTCCCAAAATTAAAACTAAGGAAATGAGCAGTGGAAATGAGGAAGACCAGTTCTCCTGCTTAAACTAATAATGTATCCAAAAACAAATTTTAAAACAAATTAAAAAAAAAAAGTTTAAAAAAAACAACAAAAAACAAACATTTTTAGTCATTAAATCGCCGTGCGCATGAGCGCCATAGGTTCGCATGAGCGCTGATAATTATGATTGGACAGGAAATTAAATTCTCTTTAATTCAATACCAACTTTTAATGGTTTTTAAATTATATTTTCAGTAGAAAATAGCACTTAAAATGGAAATTTTTGTAACTTCAAATTTCAATCATTTTTTTTGCATTTTCTCTAAAATTAAAACATATAGAGTTTTATATGAATGGAAAGCTCGGAATCTCACCTATCTAGGGGTATTAGTACCTTTTTCCTGGGTACTTTGATCAACAAATGGCGTTGTTGCACAAATTGGATGTACACTAGCTAATTCTACTAGGGATACCATGACACATCTCCACCTGGGAAATTACATGGTTTGAGAGTGAAAAATGGGAGTTGGTGGTAGTTTATATTTAGCTATATCAGGCTTATTTATTTGAATAATAAAATGAATCCAAGACCAGGTTAAAGGTAAGAGAACAAAGGTTGTTTCTGCTGTAATACATTTGTAAAAGTCCTTTGTGGTTTGTTTTGGCAAGGTGTTGAAGTGGAGCATTTTTTGATAGAATTTGGCATATTCAACAAGTAATCAGCCTGGGTTTGGGGTACCTAATAATAGGCTAAGTTAGTCTTTTTAACAAAACATGTTGGTTGTCTGCTTTTCCCCTACGTTTTGTGTGGCTATTGCTGAAAGCTGGGGAGAATGCAAATGTCACGTGACTATGAAAGGCTATGAATATAATACTATATATATATTTTTAAACAACCACATAGCCTAGCCCAATCTTTTATGCACAGAACACACAGAAGAATATCTACATGATTTCCGTTTACACCAGCAGCCGTAGGAATATCCACTTCATTAAGTTTATCTAGTATTACGTGACCAATCTACCCTAGATAAAAGATTCACCCCATACTGCTGCGGTAGCCACAGGAGGGGTGAATACCAACCCTATGTAAAAGCTGGCCAAAAATGTCAACATGCTGGGTAAATGAACTTCAGGAGCTGATAAATTCTTAATTTAAGAAACAATATATATTCTTCACATATATCTTAATATTTAATAAAACATGTAGCTTAATAAACTTTAAAAGTGAAATCGACGGCGTTCTATCGTCACCATCTTGTCTTTTTGCATTCTCTCTCATTTTACCAACTCTATGCCGATATGGATCGTTCTCAGAAGTTGTGTACCAATAGTGTGACATCAGTACCAGAAAATCAAAATGCTGCCAAAGTCCTATAAGCAAGTTTCCTCAATGTGTATGTCCTTTTGCATCTGAATAATTGAAAATAAACATATTCTGGCATTTTTAAGTAGGTCAAATGATGCTTCCACCCAATAAATAGCAGTATAGCATGGAAACCAATCTGACTCCAAAATCAAATATTTTCCACACAAAACTTGACATTTTTAGGACATTTCACATGCCACTTGCTTTATAAACAGTAGTAATAATACTTTGAAACCGCATTGCTATGGTTTTGTCTTATTTGTGAATATTAAAGAGAAAAGCAAGAAAATATTAGCAGAGTAACAGATTAGCAGAGTAACAAAGTGGAAACAACAGTTTTACACAAATGTTCGGCTCAAATTTCAATGTTTAGAGGCAATTTCAGGATTTATCTTTTACTATACCATAATGGGTCCATGCATAGAGTGTCAAATGGTGAAAATAGTTCCTGTACTGTATCTGTACTCAGTGTTTGATACAGAGTTTCATAGTACTTGCAAGTGGAAACGAAATGTTACGATGTTAATGACTCCAGAAAATGTTAACTATTTCATAATTAAAATTTTTTTTTAGAAATAATTGTCTTCAACTTAATGAAGACATTGTATATGACCATTTGAAGTGAAATGAGCTGTTGTTCAGAGGTTTTCATTAAGTTTGTGACACTTTATTTTCAATGCTGTTGACAATGTCACAAATTAGTGATGTAATTTTCTATCTATTTAGCTACATCCATCCCAATAAGATACATAATACACAATATTAACATTTACTTTTGATCTAAACTATCTCCCACATTATTTGGCTAACTGATGAAATCTAAATATTGACACTCCAATAAAGGGTTTCTTTGAAATATGCATTTCTAGTAGACTACCTCAAGTGGTACACAGTTTCTGAGAATGACCCATATATAAGTAACCATTATATACTGGAACCAGAGATTGTACTTCCTGTTCCATACTAAAGCTATTTTTGCTCGTATTTAGACTACTTTGACGTTCACCCCTACAGTAAGTAGTGGGTAAATCGTTTATCTAAATCTACCCTAGATAAAAGATTCACCCGGTACTTGTAGTACACGGGTGAAGACCAGCCTTATATAAATACTGGCGAAAATAGCGTTAGTATGGAAGTGAGGCTCCAGTATGGAAGTGAGGCTCCAGTATGTGGCTCCAGTATCAAATGGATACTTCTATAGGCACAGAGTTGGTGAAATGGGAGAGAATGCAAAAAGACAAGATGGCGGCCGCAGAACGCCGTCGATTTCACTTTTAAATCTTATTAAACTAGATATTATATTATATTTTTAAACTCAAAGGTAGCGGGTAAATAATAAAACAGATGTAAAGAATAAATGTTGCTTCTTAGATTGTTAAATTAGGCCCTCAATTCTTTTACCCGCATTTTCGCCACCTTTTACATAAGGCTGGTTTGCACCCCTACTGCAGCAGTACGGGGTGAATCTTGTACCTAAATCTACCCATGCTCACCTGGCTTAGTTAGCGCTGCTAGAACCTCGTCGAGTGTAGCATGCACCTTCTTAGCTACCCTGTGCTGGCGAAGGCTGAAGGTGGAGGAGCTCTTTCGTACAATCCCATCGCAGCTCTTTTCTTTTTCTATAGCCGTCACCGATATCGGCACAACGGACCAATCATCACATGGTGGTGATGTTTGGTTCCTGCTTCTCAGACCAACCACTTTAAGTTTAACGTTTTCAACACCAATTCGGATGTTACTAGAATGCCCCGTTGTGGTGTGGGACACTTGATTCCCGGATGGAATGTGCTTCTTTTCTAACCCAGCACTCGACTCCTTGCTGACAAGCTTGTCATTCTTGTGGCTGCACATTTTAGAGTCCAAGTCAACTGCTCTTGTCGAACGAAACCCCACAGGTCTACCATAACCCTGATCATCTGTCTGAACCAGCTTCGAGGGACTCCGTAGCTGTTGCTTCTTTACCAATTCTGTACGTGGCTCCATTTGGACATGTCTGCCAGTCTCAGAAGTGCAGTTCTGCACTTCACAGTCCAAGTGAGTTGTTGGAGTGGTATCAAACACCGCATCACCCGTCAGTATCGTCGGGGATGGGCCTCGCTGGTTTGGCAACAACTCACTGCTGTTCTCAGTCTCAGAATAGCCGCGCAATGCCGAGTCCATATCCAGTTCTCGCATCCTTTGCATTTGTGTTCTGATGAGATCATAGCTCGTCCTGCTGGATCGCCTAGTCGAACTACCCACCGGACATTCTGATCTTCGTGAGGAATCCATATTGTGACCATTATTACACCTATGACAGTTTTTTGTGTAGCAATGGTCAACGATAAATATGTGAACCGCGGCCAGAGCCACGTGCGATTACCATGGCATACTTTTAGTCCCGCTGGTACCAACCGGAAAACAATACAAACCAGCAAAAGATGGTCGGCAGCCAATCAGCACCAATGTAATATTCCATGCCCGAGGTTGAAAAATGTGCAATCGCCACATTTAAAGAAGTTTGTAATTAGTTATGTCTCCAACTTTAGTCGACCTTTAATTAAACTTACCTAATGATAGGTCATCTATACGGTGCGTGTATTTTGATAGTAGGAACACGAATCAACACCACAGATAGAGATTAATAAGCACAGTGTTGTGACTCCATCACCATGTCACGGTAACCAGGCAACGCGTCGCTGTCTATGTTCGCATTTGTTGACATACAGCTAAAGCCAGTAAAGGTCCTTTATATGTACAACGGGCAGTTGAAATGACAATTGTTGCTTTCTACAACTATGTATGCTTCTAGGAGTATTCTTCCCCCGTATGCCGTGATGACGCTATGTTAGTAACGCATAGGAAAACAACACATAACCTAGCTTCAAGTAGACTTATTCAGTTATTCAACTTTGAAGTTATTCAATGAACTTATTTAAAAATATTTACTGCTTCCTGTCTCGAACTTCTGATATCATGGCCTGCTCAGTTGTCATCGATACATCTTAGTTTGGTACCTAAACTGGTTCTCCACTTTCAGTTAGTGATCCCATAGACTATGGTTCCGTAACATAATGTTAATAATAATAAATAGGTACCCAGCTATAGGTATGGTCGTATCCTGAGCTCTGCTTTGAACGTGGCTGACGGAGTACATGACTAGGAAAACTATTCTTCTGCCACCTAACGGAAAATGGCAGAAGTTAAGTTAGCATTCTATGCCGCCACCTTCCCATCAGGTGGCGGCACCATAACCTCAGAGATTTTAGCATGGGATGACCTAGATACAAGATTCACCCCGTACTGCTGCAGTAGCCACAGGAGGGGTGCATACCAGCCCTATGTAAAAGCTGGCGAAAAAACGGGTCAAAGAATTGAAAGCCTAATTTAACAAACTAACAAGCAACAATTATTCTTTACATATGTTTTATTATTTACCCGCTACCTTTGAGTTGAAAAATATAATATAATATATAGTTTAATAAGATTTAAAAGTGAAATCGACGGCGTTCTGCGGCCGCCATCTTGTCTTTTTTGCATTCTCTCCCATTTCACCAACTCTGTGCCTATATGCATAATATAGGTAGCCATTTGATACTGGAGCCACATACTGTAGCCTCACTTCCATATTAATGCTATTTTCCCCCGTATTTATATAAGGCTGGTCTTCACCCGTGTACTACAAGTACCGGGTGAATCTTTTATCTAGGGATGACCTACGTATTATTGAACGTTTAGCCCAGGGTTAGCGCGGCGAAGCTGTTTTTCGGCGGGTTTACCGGTTTGCGGCGAAAACTCTGTATGTATGTGTCGGCGTTAGACAAACACTTAGCTTAAAGTCACCTGCACTAACCCCAAGCCATAGGATGGTTAACATCGATGTTAGGGACTGATTAGGCCCAACTCTATTCAATGCGATCATATTTAACAGAATTACATACACAATAAGTGAAATTTGATCAATTTAACCCTAAATTCGAACCGTTATTAACGCTGCCGCCGCATTGGCGGCAATATTAATAGTGTCGAATCGACGAATGTAAAGTAAACAAATCGCCGCCGCTGCAGCAACGTCGATATCCATACTGCCAACGCCGCCGCATCGGCAGCAATATATTAGGCCCAAATCTATTCAATGCGATCATATTTAACAGAATTACATACGCAATAAGTGAAATTTGATCAATTTAACCCTAAATTCGAACCGTTATTAACGCTGCCGCCGCATTGGCGGCGATATTAATATTGTCGAATCGACGAATGTAAAGTAAACAAATCGCCGCCGCCGCAGCAACGTCGATATCCATACTGTCCAACATCAACTAAACATGGCCGCCGCCGTCGCCGCCATATCGGCGGCAATATATTAGGCCCAAATCTATTAAATGCTGTCATATTTAACAGAATTACCTACGCAATAAGTGAAATTTAATCAAATTAACCCTAAAATCGAACCGTTATTAATGCTGCTGCCGCATTGGCGGTGTAATTCATATTGTCGAATCGACGAATGTAAACTAAACAAACCGCCGCCGCCGCAGCGACGTCGATATCCATACTGCCAGAACGCCGCCACATCGGCGATCATATTTAACTAACCCCGCCGCGCTTTGGACACATACATACCCCGTGACACATCTGGAATACCGGCTTTAGATAACCCGGGACCCGCCGTTAACACCGGAGCCGATAAAAAGTTGCTCATACATATGGCCCCTGGGGCCAAATGTATAAACAACTTAGCTAATGCCGGTGTTGGAAAATGGGTCATGGGGTATGTATGAAGCCATAGCGTGGCAGCGTTAGCTAACCTATGCATTATTTATAGATCTGGGGAAACTCTCTGAGCCTGTTGCCGGCGAGCACCGCTATTTAACAATATCGCCGCCAATTCGGCGGTGGCGGCGATTTGTTTTCCTTACATTTGTCGATTCGACAATATTAATATCGCCGCCGATTTAGCGGTGGCGTTAATATCGCTTTGATTTTATGGTTAATTTGATGAAATTTCACTTATGGCATATGTAATTCTGTTAAATATGATAGCATTGAATAGATTCGGGCCTAATCGGTACTTAACACCGATGTTAAACTTGCTATGGCGTGGTGTTAGCGTAGCCGACCTTAAACTCGCAGTGTTTCCATAACACTGCTCCATACATACCGACTTTTCGCCGCTAACCCGGAGATCGCCGTTAACCATGGGTTTGGAGCGCTAACACTGCTTCATACATTTGGCCCTGCTTGATGAGATACTCCCCTTCACGCCCATTCAATTGCATGCTAATATCGACAACGTGTATTCGAATTGGACAGATTTATCGAATTTAGTAAAACAATAGATGTGGCAGAAGGTGGGATGGTGAACAAAAAAAGAGAAGGAGTTGACTGGTCGCAGGTGGATACAATATTCACCCCCCCCCCCGCTCACAGTTCTGAGGGGGTAACATAAAAGTATATCTAGAAATTCCCTATGAGATTCACAATAGCCGGTCGATAGAATTCGTGACAAATTAGCACTGACTTAGAAATATTTCAATGCTCTGTTAACTGTCATTATCAAATGCTAGTTTATATGCGTTGTCTTCCGTTGTCACGAAACATAGCGTCAGGTTATGTGGCTGTCACACTACGACGACAAGCGGCGACGACAGCCCAGCGACTTGGATTTTGTGAAAACCCGACGACATATGCAAATTCGAGCCAAGTTGGACGACAGTGCGGCGACAGTGCGGCGACAGTGCGGCGACAGTGCGGCGACAGTGCGGCGACAGTGCGGCGACAGTGCGGCGACAGTGCGGCGACAGTGCGGCGACAGTGCCGTGACAGTGCCGCGACAGTGCCCCCGGACCTGTTTAGGAAGCAGTTTCCATGAGAAATATGAAGAATGGGATGGTGCAAACATGTAGGTTTATGCGGCGGACCTGTTAGGAAGCAGTCTTCATATTTGGGACGGTCCTAACATCCCTCAAAGCAAGCTAAACTGAGCCATGTTTGGACCGTCCCATTCTGTGTGTGTTTCTCTGTGTGTGTGTCTGTGTGTGTGTGTGTCTGTGTTGTGTCTCTGTGTGTGTCTCTGTGTGTGTATTTGTGTCTGTGTGTGTCTCTGTGTGTGTCTCTATGTTGTGTCTCTGTGTGTGTCTGTGTCTTTGTGTCTCTGTTGCTGTGTGTGTGTGAGTGTGATAGTGAGTGTGATAGTGAGTGTGATAGTGAGTGTGATAGTGAGTGTGAGTGTGATAGTGAGTGTGAGTGTGATAGTGAGTGTGAATGTGATAGTGAGTGTGAATGTGATAGTGAGTGTGAATGTGATAGTGAGTGTGATAGTGAGTGTGATAGTGAGTGTGATAGTGAGTATGAGTGTGATAGTGAGTGTGATAGTGAGTGTGATAGTGAGTGTGTGTGGTTTATCGCACACACAGACACACACACAGACACACACACAGACACACAGGGACACAACACAGAGACTATGCGGCGGACCTGTGAGGTTGATTGATTGTATGGGGTGTTCGTAACCTTACGACGGTTACCGGTTGCAGGACTGCAACATTTGTAGAGAGGCTTCCGATAAATCGGCCCAGTCTTTGGTTAAGACATGTCTTCTGCGGTGAAGTGGTCTCAGAGGAAGTGTTGTGAAGGCTGGGGGCATCCTTCAAGACGTGGTGACGACGGGGCGTCGGGTGGCAGCGGATCTCTCCGTGCCGTCTGTTTGTAGTGATCTGTATGGTGTCTGTAGGGGAGCACTCGTATCCGGTCAGCAGGGGTGTGAGGAAGGCGGGCAAAGGTGGTAGCAGCGGTCGTTCCAGCAACAAGAACCAGTCAGAGAAAGGAAAAAAGGTCAAGAGCCCCCCCCAAGAACACATCAACCCTGGTTAGGGGAAGAAGTGAGCCTGGGGAAATCGAGTGGGCAGATCTAGGAAAGAGAAATGAGGAGAGTTGAGTCAAAGGCCCGTGCCTATCTGCCCTATGGTGACCAACCGGCGAGCCATAGACACGGACAGAGTAAGGGTAGAAAGTGAAAATGCCGGCAGGCACCCCCTCCTGGAACTCTTTTCAGACATATCAAGGAGGTGTCCGGCCGGCGGAGAGGTGATAGAGAGAGGTGTGGACGAGGTGCGGTCCGGATAGCAAGTGACCTGTGAGGTTGATTGTATGGGGTGTTCGTAACCTTACGACGGTTACCGGTTGCAGGACTGCAACATTTGTAGAGAGGCTTCCGATAAATCGGCCCAGTCTTTGGTTAAGACATGTCTTCTGCGGTGAAGTGGTCTCAGAGGAAGTGTTGTGAAGGCTGGGGGCATCCTTCAAGACGTGGTGACGACGGGGCGTCGGGTGGCAGCGGATCTCTCCGTGCCGTCTGTTTGTAGTGATCTGTATGGTGTCTGTAGGGGAGCACTCGTATCCGGTCAGCAGGGGTGTGAGGAAGGCGGGCAAAGGTGGTAGCAGCGGTCGTTCCAGCAACAAGAACCAGTCAGAGAAAGGAAAAAAGGTCAAGAGCCCCCCCCAAGAACACATCAACCCTGGTTAGGGGAAGAAGTGAGCCTGGGGGAAATCGAGTGGGCAGATCTAGGAAAGAGAAATGAGGAGAGTTGAGTCAAAGGCCCGTGCCTATCTGCCCTATGGTGACCAACCGGCGAGCCATAGACACGGACAGAGTAAGGGTAGAAAGTGAAAATGCCGGCAGGCACCCCCTCCTGGAACTCTTTTCAGACATATCAAGGAGGTGTCCGGCCGGCGGAGAGGTGATAGAGAGAGGTGTGGACGAAGCAGTCTCCATATGATATATGAAGAAATGGGACGGTACAAACATGTGTGTTAGACTATGCGGCGGACCTGTTAGGAAGCAGTCTTCATGAGAAATATGAAGAATGGGATGATGCAAACATGGCTCATGATAGTGAGTGTAATAGTGAGTGAGTGTGATAGTGAGTGAGTGTGATAGTGAGTGAGTGTGATAGTGAGTGTGATAGTGAGTGTGATAGTGAGTGTGATAGTGAGTGTGATAGTGAGTGTGATAGTGAGTGTGATAGTGAGTGTGATAGTGAGTGTGAGTGTGTGTGGTTTATCGCACACACAGACACAACAGAGACACACACACAGAGACACACACACAGAGACACAAACAGACACAGAGACACAACACAGAGACACACACAGACACATACAGAGACACACACACAGACACACACACAGACAAAGAGACACAC
The DNA here is from genome assembly GCA_030323885.1 of Branchipolynoe longqiensis. Classification (NCBI taxonomy): domain Eukaryota; kingdom Metazoa; phylum Annelida; class Polychaeta; order Phyllodocida; family Polynoidae; genus Branchipolynoe; species Branchipolynoe longqiensis. The sequence continues at coordinate 57,775,943 of CM059186.1, read as the reverse complement.
ACAGACACAGATACACACACAGACACAGAGACACACCACTACACACACAGAGACACACACGAAGTAGTTTCCATGAGAAATATGAAGAATGGGACGGTGCAAACATGTAGGTTTATGCGGCGGACCTGTTAGGAAGCAGTCTCCATATGATATATGAAGAAATGGGACGGTACAAACATGTGTGTTAGCCTATGCGGCGGACCTGTTAGGAAGCAGTCTTCATAAGAAATATGAAGAATGGGACCCACACACACAGACACACACACACAGAGACACACACACAGAAACAGATACACACACAGACACAGAGACACACACACACACACACACCACTACACACACAGAGACATACATGAAGCAGTTTCCATGAGAAATATGAAGAATGGGACGGTGCAAACATGTAGGTTTATGCGGCGGACCTGTGAGGAAGCAGTCTCCATATGACATATGAAGAAATGGGACGGTACAAACATGTGTATTAGACTATGCGGCGGACCTGTTAGGAAGCAGTCTTCATATTTGGGACGGTCCTAACATCCCTCAAAGCAAGCTAAACTGAGCCATGTTTGGACCGTCCCATTCTTGTGTTTTTGCGACGACAGCTTAACGACAAAGACGACACCGTAACGACACCGTAGCGACACCATAGCGACAGCCGAACGACATCGGCTGTCGTCGAACTTTTTCAACATGCTCAAAAACCCGACGACAACCCGGCGACAGTGGATAAGGTGGAGGTGTCGCGGAGGTGTCGCGGGGGTGTCGCGGCGACACCCGAACGACAACATAACGACACCGTAGCGACAGCCGACGACAGCCGACGACAGAGCAAAACGACAAGTCGTTGGGCTGTCGTCGGCCTTGTCGCCGTAGTGTGACTGCTACATTAGGTCGGTATCGTAGGGGGGGGGGGTAGAGTCTAAAATCAAAGCATCTTAAGACTATTGTAATTGTGTACAATAGGTACTAAAATTCCAAGTGGCGCTGCGACGCAAGTTGGGCCAGAGTGGGTGATAAAGTGAAAAGCAGTACATTGGTATTTGCTTGGTGGTGGTGGTGGTGGGGGGGGGGGGGGGGGGTTAAGGGGTATAGGTGTGTCTGGTGGGGTGTAGGTGGGGTGGAGTAGGAGTTGAGGGTGTGCATGGTTGGGGTGTAGGTGTGTGTGGTGGGGGCTGAGGGGGTGTAGGAGGGGTTGGGTGTAGGTGTGTGTGGTGGGGGGTGTAGTAGGGTTAAGGGGTGTAGGTGGGTGTGGTTGGGGTGTAGGTGTATATGGTGGGTGGGTGGTGGTTGTGTGGTGGGCGCGTATATTTTTGTGGTGGGTGTGTAGGGGTATGTGGTGGGGATGTATGTTTGTGTGGTGGGTGTGTAGGGGTGTGTGGTAGACGGGTAGGGGTGTGGTGATGATTTTGGAGTGTGTGGGGAGGGGGATTTAGGGGTTTGTCATGGGAGTGTAGGGGTGTGTTTTGAGTGGGTATGGTGAGGGTTGTAGGGGTGTGGTGGGAGCTTAAGTATGTGGTGGGAGCTTAGGGATGTGGTGGGGGTGTAGGTGTGTGTGGTGTGGGTTGACCGTGTGTGTGGTTGGGGTGTAGGCGGGTATGGTGGGGGTGTAGGTGTAGGTGTCTGTGGTGGGTGTGTAGGGTTGTAAAATTGTCCGATCTAATGGCATGAGGATATATGTGAAGCTACTATAATAAATTGCAAACTGTCTATATAATGGTAAATGGTGATATATAAAATCCAAAGGCATATGAGGGATATGTGGAATTGGTTAACTATTACTCATTAGGTATAGAAATTGTATAGTAAAATAGTCTTTGGAGGAGTGTCACTTCTTAGATAGTCTTTGGAGGAGTCACCTCACATACCCCCTCCCCCCATGGTGTTATTTATGGATCATTGGCCACTACAAGGCACTGTAGCCAGCATAACAAGGCCTTGGTTACAACAGATTGAACTCTGATTGGTGGATCAACCCATGTGACCACTGCCATCTTGGATTCTAGAAGATAATATATAATCTAGAAGATAATTTATATAAGATAATAAATCAAGGAGTCTCACTCTCCTACTTTCACTCTTTACCTACTTTCCTTCATTACCTGTATTGATTTCTCTTGGCTTGTCCACACCACCCACACCACCAGCCGGCGACTTTACAAAATGGTGACCACGACGTGTTGAAACTACCGAGATTTGAACCTACACGACATTGGTTAGTAGTGGCTGTATGAACTGTATTTGATACTTTCGGTGTGTTTTGGTAGCATTTTCATTTTTATTTGTTATTTAATACTGTAATAGCCCACGGCCCTCCGACTCTCACTCACGCAGTCACCCACGGAAGAACCCCAAGATTCAATTCAGTGTACGCTTCACCCTTGGTTTATTGAACCATCTGCTCTCCGCGGCGTGAGTAGTTGTCTGACCCGCCCCCTGACTTGCCAGATCCCACATCGACTCTATAGGTGTGTGTGGGGGGGGGGGGGGGGGGGGGGTCAGCCACACGCAGTAGAGGTCAGCCCAGTTGGGGTCTGACCGGTGGCTACCCATGCCGCCACCTGGCGCAGTGTAATGGTACTGCGCTGGTGTACGGCGTAGTCTCCGCTGCTACCGCGTGATAGTAGAGCTCATGTTCAGACTACTACAATACTATAAAGGTTATATTTCTTAATTAAATTGTTAGTTGATGGCTGGTTAATTGAACGCGTGTGGTGTTGTAATTTTGACGTTAGGGCTAGAACTAAATTTTTTTTTTAGAGAATATATATTATATACGTAGTATTTTTATTTCATTTAATTTGATATGTTATTCTAAATTCTAAAAAAAAAAGAAAAAGAAGGACTTTTCTATTGACTACGACTGGTGGGTTGTTGGAGTGGATGAGTTAGTTTTTCTTCTATTGATTCTCCAATCTTTTTGCTTTATACAGGGACTAAATTAAATTAAATTGCTTTGTCGACGAGTTTTCCGACGAAAGTGTCAGTTCTCGAGGGAGGCATTAGTCTTTGGTGTCGATATTACTGTAATGTCGCATGTCTGAAGCCTCATGTCGCCACTAGAATATTTGTCATTTCGGACTACTTTCGGTAATTTTCTTTAACCCTGAAGTAAATTAGAGCGTATTAATATATACGGGAGAGACTTTTCACTTTTCCGCTACTTTACAGGTAATTCTATCGGTTGGATACAATTCTTTAAATTAATTTCTACCGCGCTTTTCACAACACACTAAAATTCCTATATAACCCGGTACAATGAGGATATCAATAGCGTGAACATAATTGACTGGTGGTAAGTTGTATATTGTATTAAATACACTTACACTACACACTCACAATGCCTATAACACGGTTAAAAGAGGATGCATTACGTGAACAATTTGGGTTGTGGTTTGAAAGTCAGGTAGATATAGGTATTCTTAGTGCTGACTGTGATAAATTGGAATCATGGACTAAATTGATGGCTGATAGCTTAGAAAGTATTGCTGACAAAAATGAGGAAAGGATATTGCAAATTACAGAGCGTACTGAGGCTGATAATGACAGGGAAGAGCGTAGAGAGAGACGGGAATTAGCTAGTCTACAGCATAAAAGTAATGAAACCAAGATAAGAGCTCTTAAAGCATATGGGAAGTCTGTACCTATGCTGGATGGGACTGACAGAGGTGCACTGAGAGAGTGGGTAGATCTTATTGAGAGGATTGGAGTTCTTGCAGATGTGTCAGACTTAGATATAATTCCCTTCGCACTTTCAAATGCAACAGGTACACTGCATGAAGTGTTATTCACTGCCTTCACAACTAAGGGTGCTAAGTCATGGGATGATATCAAAGAGGAAATCGCTAAGACTTTGTTAACTGCAGATGAAAAAAATTCACATATCTGGCTTGAGGAAGTGTAATTGATTTTCAGCAGGCTACACAGCGAAGGGAAGTAACTGATGGTAGTAAGACAACAACTTTGAACTATTGGGGAATGACTTTCTGATCACTAAAAATGGCATGAACTGATTACTCTGTAACTCCATTACAGTACAGATAGATGCATTTACGTTCATTTGTTATTTTGAAATCAGTAGGACTGAAGAGTTAAATATATATTTTTTATATGTTTCTTTAACTTGAGGAAGTACGCTGTAACTCAGCAGGGCTGAAGAGTAATTAACATATATATTTTTTTGAGATCATAAGCAACTTTTTGCAATATATCATACTATTATTATTAATTAACTAATATTGCTAAAATTGTTTAACCGTCGGGCTATTCCACCCCCGCTTAAGGCGAGCCTTCGTGTTAATTTATATAATTATTTCCATGTGAATTTCCTGGGCCAGCCGCGGGCCGCTGCTGCCTCCCGTCCCGTCTGCAGGTAGTCCGTGTCCGTCGGTGTCATTCCCGGGCTAAGGTCGACCAGCCAGAGTATCATCTAAATACAGATTTTGTCCCCTCTTGCATTTATCGGCCTAAAGCAATTACTTAGTTATAGTTATTTCAACTAACTGGCTGGTCTACCCGCCTTACGGTGTATTTAATATGTTTAAATTGATCCAGAACTAGTGTCACTGCCACTGTCACTGATAATCAGCCTACGTTACTGTCATATTTTAACCAAAAGATCTCTACATTAATTCTGTTTATATGTCTGGTATAATCTCCCCGCAGATGGGTTAAGTAGCTGCATGAGGCCTATTAGGCTTAAGGCCCTTAATTATATATATAAAGCAATCCAATGTTAAGTTTGACCATAGCGGTTAATCCATAGAAGTCTGGAGGATAGTAAAGAATGCAAGGAACGTTCCAATTTACCTTTCCAAGAGCTCACAGCCTTTTATTCTTAACCAAACTAACATTCGTTTGTAGCACATGTCGTTGATATATTATTCAATCCCCTCCCATAATCATTTAGTTCAAACAAGTTTAGAATTTTGACAATAAAGGCCTAAAACTCGGCTAAAACATCAGAGCGTCATTAAATACGTCTGATCGGTCTGGGTCCGAACGCCCGACCTTCTATCGTTGCCAGGAGAGTCGCAATTGGCGTCTCCTAGCAACGCTTTACGGCCGGAAACCCGGTGCCTCGTAAAGGTTTGGCATTCGCAAGTCTGCCATGGCGAGTAGCTCGTATTTCCAAATACGGGTTAATCGGCGCACGCTCGTAAATGTCACAAGGCGAATAGTCTCGCCCACTTCACTTGTATAGACATTAGACTATATTACACTGCATAAATGTTTTGCTATTGATAATATAAAATGAATCAAGAGATGACTAAAAACAAAAATTCTTTGAGGTTTGACTGAGAGTTCCTTAAATGTTAAATTTTATTTAAAATTGATTCAAATGAATGAAACTTACCTGGTGGATAGGCCACATAAAACTTGTGTTGGATCGTAAAGTCACGTGGACTGTTAAACTCTGCTTAAAACTATAGTTGCAAGGAAGATTCTTTTCTTGATGATACTAGGGGTATTATCTTCTTCTTCTTGTAATGCGGTGGCATTCCACATCTTCTGATGTGAGATGACACTGTGGTGGGCTATAGTAATAACGCCCTATCTGCTACATGTTGTAGTATGGCATATTCTTTCTTGTCATAAGACACAACGTTGTCCAGTTCTTGTTCCATAGGGGTGGGATAAAACTCATGATGTTACATGTTCTCATGTTGTTATAGGGGACGACACTAGCCAATTCTTGTTCCATAGGGATGGAATACACCTAAGTTCTTTTGCTAGAGGAAGATCTAAACACATAGTACAATTTCGATGGTAAAATCTGATAACTTTGGATTTGTCGATCATAAAAGAACAGAGCATATGAATATTATCATCATTGTCATGAAATATCATAGACATAAGTTGTCATGAACTACTTATTGAAATGCATAAGAGACATTATTAACATCATTGTCATGAGATGTCGTTCATATTTGAAAATATCATGGACATAAGTGAGCTTGAATATTTTTTCATTTGTAAATTTGTGTAAATGTTGGGTGTGCATGTGTTCATATTTATTCATTTGAAAGTCATTGACAGATGAGGTGTTGAATGTTGCATGTATTCTTATTTATTCACTTGAAATGATAGATTAAATATTGCATGGTTCATAGTAAATTCATTTGAAACTAAATAATATAATGCAGGATGTTATCATAATTGTCATTAAATGTCATAGTCAGAGGTTGATAAATGGTTCATTTATAATGCATGACTATGGTTGAATGTTATCATATATTGCATGGAGATGTATTCATTGAAATTCATGAAGGTACATTATTAACATTATTGTCATGAGATGTCTTTCATATTGAAATTATCCTAGACATAGGGTTGTCCATAAAGGTATTCATTTGAAAAATCATGGACATATGGGATGTTGATTGTTGCATGAAAGATTCATTGGAAATTCATTGCATAATTGATGAATGTTATCATGTATTACAGTATTATTTTGTTCCATTGACATAGACATATGATTGAACATTGCATGTATTATCAAATATTAACTAGCTAAAACTATAATTGACATTATTTGTGTTATAGGGACATATTAATGATCTTTTGATACTAGAGATATTTATCATTAACATTATTAGTGTTTTGAGAACATATAATGATTTTGATACTGGAGATGTATATTATTGACATTATTCATGTTATAGGAACATATTAATGATCATTATATTGCAAAAACATCTAATTAAATAATCTATAGGGTTATAGATTTAAAATTTAAAATTTAAAAAATACTTGGAGAATATTATTATTCTAAAATAATGTTATTGAATATAAACAAAATAATTGATATGTTACATCAATAATTTCTATGTAAGAAGAAGTCACCGGTTGCCTTCTACAATGACTACATCACAGGATCACAAGATCTTGAACATTGTGATCACATCAGTAATAACAATGGACAATGCTCAGTTCACAAGGAACTGCAGCATATGCTGATGGTCACTATGTTGGACTAATAAGGTTCACGAGGAACCTTCGCATATATGACTGAGTCAATGATTTCATAGCAGCAGTGTGATGGACAATGCTAGGTTCACGAGGAACTAAAGTATATGCTGACGGGTGCTTGGATTGATGGTATTCGAGAAGTATGCAGCACTAACATTGACATTAAATTGACTTCGCGATATCAGCAATATCAACACGAGGCTCACTTTGTGGAGAACTGCAGCATATGCTGATGGTCACTATGTTCGCAATAAGGTTCACGAGGAACTTTAGCATAGGTGACTGCGTCAATGATTTCACTTCAGCAATGCAATGGACAATGCTGAGTTCAAGGAGAACTAGCGCATATGCTGATGGTCATTGGATTGTGTTAGCGATATCAAGAGCGGAGACTGGCATAGTTCACGAAGAACGAGCACAGAGACAATTTATTCAATACAAATTCGCCGTTTCGCCGGAGAAATGCCTTAACATCATAAATCGACGTCAACAAAAAGAGAACATTCTAATACTACTACAGTATGGGTTAAACTTGAGCAAGAGCATGTAGATCTATTATTATTTAATAATATAGATATAAGTATTATGGTTTTGAAGTTCAAAAAGAACCACTGTCATTGCTTTGTTTACATTACGCCGCTGAGTTAACGCTGTCGTATATGAATTTCTATTGCCATGATTATATTTGTTAATACTGATATTTGATGCTTTATCTTTGTACAGGAGGTACAAAAAGACATATTGATTCATCTTTTGCCATTATTTTGACACAAAATGACTTGAAATTGGTGAAATCAAAGATTTTGGTGTTGATTTGCAAGAAAATAGTTCCTGAAACTATGTCATCGATTCAAACTGCTTAGGCCTTGTTTTCTCATTGGATTGAGTTCCGTAATGTTAATCCTATGAAGACCTGTCGAGCAACCACATGTCTACCATCGACGTCCCAGGTTTTTTCTATTTTGACAGTCGGTAAAGCAAAAGCCTTGTACAAGCGTAGCGATGTTGGACTAAATGACAGCAGATACCAAATCCGATTAAGCACTAATGTAAGATCGATGCTATGTGACTGCAGTGTGCCTTGGAATCGTTGCAAAACGACCTCTAAACCGTCACAAAACTAAAAAATGCTCGGAATAAGCTAAAAATGATGGCAAATGAATCAGATGCTTCTTAAGACATCATGTGAGATATCAGAAGAATGATATAATATCCAAACATGGTAAAAATTAAGATTATAAAAATAAAATTAAAAATTAATTTCTTTATTCAAAATTTGTTTTTCTCTCGAAGTCAGATATACCTTATCCATTAACGTGGCTACTTAGACTCAATTTATTATTTTGGTTGATAGAAGATATTTAAAGGTGATATAACTACAACATAGTACTGTGCACTTCTTTCTACGCTGCTGGGCAGGTGGTAAGAAGTGGAGGGGCGGAGTACGTTGTAAAATTTTCCGATCTAATGGCATGAGGATATATGTGAAGCTACTATAATAAATTGCAAACTGTCTATATAATGGTAAATGGTGATATATAAAATCCAAAGGCATATGAGGGATATGTGGAATTGGTTAACTATTACTCATTAGGTATAGAAATTGTATAGTAAAATAGTCTTTGGAGGAGTGTCACTTCTTAGATAGTCTTTGGAGGAGTCACCTCACATACCCCCTCACCCCATGGTGTTATTTATGGATCATTGGCCACTACAAGGCACTGTAGCCAGCATAACAAGGCCTTGGTTACAACAGATTGAACTCTGATTGGTGGATCAACCCATGTGACCACTGCCATCTTGGATTCTAGAAACCTATATAAGATAATAAATCAAGGAGTCTCACTCTCCTACTTTCACTCTTTACCTACTTTCCTTCATTACCTGTATTGATTTCTCTTGGCTTGTCCACACCACCCACACCACCAGCCGGCGACTTTACAGGGTGTTTGTGGTAGAGGTGTAGGTGGTTTGTGGTCGAGGTGTAGGGGTGTCTTGCAGAGCATCACCTCACAGTCTTTAGCATCCTATACCCCCACTAACGCTACCCCCCACCACACACACCTAAACCTCCCACCACACACACCTACACCCGCACCAGATCCTTAAACCCCCACTACACCCCCTCACCACACACCTACACCCCCACCACACACCTACAGCCCCACCACACCCTCCACACCTACACCTACACCACCACCCACACCTACACCCTCACCACACACACCTACACCTCAACCACACATACCTACACCCCCACTACATCCCTAACCCCCCAATACATCTCCTCACCACACATCTACACCCCCATGACACACCTACACCCCGACCACCCCCACCCACCACACACCTACACCACCAACATACACACATACACCCTCACCACACCCCTAAACCCTCACCACACACCTACACCCCCACCAAACACACTTAAACCACCAACACACACACCTCCTACACCCTCACCACACCCCTAAGCCCTCACCACCCATTGGCTCCAATGCATAGCCATGTCGGTCCTTGGCCCGAGTTGCGTTGCAGCGCCACCTATCGATTCCTGTGGATTTGTCTAACCCCATTAAAGGCGCAGCAAACTAGATGAGATCACCGTTCCGACTGTGCATGCGCTGAAAACGGCGTTGGCAGCAAAGCAAAGGCGTACAGCCATTGAGTTTGCCGATGCGATTCAAAATGAATAAAAATACATAACAATTTGTTACAAACGTGGATGGATGGATGCAATATAATAATATAATGAATATGTTTAAGACACAACTCTCCATAATTAAGCATTTTGAGCTAAGAAACATACAATTTCAGTCACTTTACAGTCTGATGTTTACATCACCATTGACTAGACATAAGTAATTCTTGTTCTAAATATTAAAATGTCAAAGTGTCAACACAAACTTGTTTCAAAGAAATATATAAACAGTATCTGATTGACCCTACTTATTTTCTAGTTCTACATATGTCATTAACCATAGGATATTGTAGTGGTCTGCACTGACCTCTCAGGCAAGTAACCACATAGACAGGTAGGTGTGGGGAGTGTATTGATATCAGGGAGCCTAGGTGGTGTAATGGTTAGCACACTGGCCCGGAATGCAAAGAGATGTGGGTTCGAGTCCCGCTCTAGGCGCAGTATTTCCCATTTTCATCACCCCCATGACACTGGTTGCCGTGATCAGGATCCTGTACAAGCTTTGCGCTGTATGGTTGTTGAACCTACCCTGTTTATGTATGTGTTGGTGCATTGCCTGTATGTATGTAATTGTAAGCATTACAATACTTACAATTCCAGGGGGACGAGTGTAGTGGTCTGCACTGACCTCTCAGGCAAGTAACCACATAGACAGGTAGGTGTGGGGAGTGTATTGATATCAGGGAGCCTAGGTGGTGTAATGGTTAGCACACTGGCCCGGAATGCAAAGAGATGTGGGTTCGGGTCCCGCTCTAGGCACAATATTTCCCATTTTCATCACCCCCATGACAATATGAATAAAACCATGAATAAAATAAGTCAAACTGACTCTGGCTATGGCTCTAACACTAGTCTGAGTGCCCATATTTGTCTAAATCTAAATGCACATGGCATAAGATGTGCTGATTATATTGATGTAAATGCAATGCTTGATAAAAGATGAATATCTTAATTTATTATACATATTTTTTTACATAACCCAACTTGACATTACCCAACTTGATATTACTCGACTTGACATTACCCGACTTGACTCTGCCCGACTTGACTTTGCCTGACTTGACTCTGCCCAACTTGACTTTACCCGACTTGATTTTGCCCGACTTGACTTTGCCTGCCTTGACTTTGCCCGACCTGACTTTGCCTGACCTGACTTTGCCCTACCTGACTTTGCCCAACCTGACTTTGCCCGACCTAACTTTGCCCGACCTGACTTTACCTGACCTGACTTTAGGTCAAGTAGAGGTTGGGTAAAGTCGAGTCGGGTAAAGTTGAGTCGGGTAAAGTTGAGTCAGGTCAAGTTGAGTCGGGTAAAGTCGAGTTGGGTAAAGTCGAGACGGGTAAAGTAGAGTCAGGTAAAGGCGAGTCGGGTAAAGTCGAGTCGGGTAAAGGCGAGTCGGGTAAAGTGGAGTAGGATAAATTTGGTCAGGTATAGTCGGGTCGGGTAAATTCGGGTCGGGTAAAATCAGGTCAGGTAAAGTGGGGTCAGGTAAAGTGGGGTCGGGTAAAGATGGGTCGGGTAAAGTACGGTCAGGTAAATTCTGGCTGGGGAAAGTTTGGTCGGGTAAAGTGTGGTCGGGTAAAGTCCGGTCAGATAAAGTCGAGTCGGGTAAAGTTGGGTCGGGTAAAGTTGTGGCGGGTGAATTTGGGTCGGGTGAACTCGGGTCGGGTGAAGTCAGGTCGGGTGAAGTCGATTCAGATGAAGTCGAGTCGGGTGAAGTCCGGTCGGGTGAAGTCGGGTCGGGTGAAGTCGAGGTGGGTAATGTCAAGGCGGGTAAAGTCGAGCCGGGTAAAGTTGCACCGGGTAAAGTCGTGCCGGGTAAAGTTGCGCCGGGTAAAGTCAAGCCGGGTAAAGTGGTGCCGGGTAAAGTCGAGCTGGGTAAAGTCGAGCCGAAAAGTCGAGTCAGGTAAAGTCGAGCCGGGTAAAGTCGCGCCGTGTAAAGTCGACCCGGGTAAGGTCGACCCGGGTAAAGTCGACTTTTGGGCCTATGGGTAACTGGAATGCAGCAGATCCCAATGGGGCTGTTAATTGATTGAAATGCAATTTTGTCGAATATACCGTGCATAAGCCGCGATCCAGACACCTTGAAATAGGTATTTGAAGTAATATCTCCTTAAATTGAATTGTTTTTGAGTTATTATTAACCCCCAATCATGAATGTAGATTCAGATTCAGATTCAAATAATGTAGATTCAGATTCAGTTACCTGACATTTCCGTAGGAGACCCCTAAAAGCACATAGAACTGCTGCACGCCAATCCACATGGCCTGGATTGGAAGTCAAATTCGAAAAAATTGCACTGTACACTGCCTCAGTAGGAGCAAATTGCTTCAAAATTTGCGCCCTGCCATTGAAAGTCCTAACAAATGATAGCCACCAATCAAGGTCTCGCTTAATACCTTTCGTTAATCGAATCTTATGATGAGATTTTTTTAAACGTCCTAATAGATCATAATTTCTTTAGAACAGTGTGCCAAGAGCCCTCCTACTCGTTCGAACTCTTTCTTTGTAGCTTTTTTTCTACATCTTAGCTTATAAAGTATTGAAATAGTTTTTTCCAACTTATCCTCTGGTAATGTTAATTCTAATTTACCACTATCAATAAATATACCAAGGAATCTCACTCTAGTCTCAGTAGCCGTAACTTTCTTGTAATTAATTTTTAAAATCCAACTCTACGCAAAACTGACATAGCTGTCCCCTGGTAAGCCATAGCTTCCATTTTTGAACTACCAACTATACAATAGTCTTCCAGATAATTTACGACTGTCATGACACCCCCTCTTGCAGCACATCTAACGGTGAAATCCGAAATTCGCGAGAATATATAAGGGCTGGACGAAAGGCCCATACATAACCGATTATCCAATAATAAGTGCTTTCCCCACTGTCACTAGGCGGTCCTAACAATCCCTGTCTGCGCCTGTCGTCCGAGGAATAGCCACAACCCGATATGCATTTTTAATGTCAATAGTGCACAGATAATCACCGCGCCGCATCATATGCACGACATCATCTATAGTTTTATAAGAAAATTTCTCAGAAATCTCACCTGTATGGTCATTCACAGACACTTCTGGTCTACTACAGTCTACCACTATACGGCCACTGCCGTCACCCTTCGGTACTACAAATAGGTTATGGATACACCTAGATATCTCATTAGTCTCCAATATTATATTTGCTTCAAGCTCCTCCCTAAACTTATCTGCAATTATTTTCTTATGCTTAACTGAACCTCTATTCCTGCCAACATCATAGGTAATGGTGCAATTTTTATTAATAGCCCTAAGTCCGAAAACAGAACCAGATAAAATATACCACCAGTCCAGATCGATTCCACCCCCGGAAAAAAACATTCAGGGAACACCCTGCAAGGTTGAGTGGGAATACCAGCAATATAATGCATACAAATACATATACCATAAACACATTGAGAAGTAACAGAAAATTGTACAGGCATGCACCCTAAAGCTAGGATTCCTTACACACGGTATGCGGCATGCGGCATGGGCATGCGGCATGCGCATGCGGCATGCGGTATGCGAATGGGAAGATTCCTTACACACGGCATGCGGCGTGCGGCATGCGGTAAGCAGCATATAAAAGTGTGCACCCATGTGTACATTCATTGGTATTCTGTTGCTTTCTGTTCCGGCTGTCCGTGTGTGTCTGTGTGTCTGTGTCTCTGACAAAGAGACACACACAGACACATATACACACACAGACACACACAGACACAGATACACACGCAAATACACACACAGAGACACACACAGAGACACAACACAGAGACACACAGAGACACACACACAGACATACACACAGACACACACACAGACACACCACCACACACACAGACACACACAGGCACGGAGACACACACACACAGAAACACACACAGAGACAAAGAGATACACACACAGACACACACACAGCAACAGAGACACAAAGACACAGACACACAACACAGAGACACACACACACACAGACACACACAGAGACACACACAGACACACATACACACACATAGACACACACAGAGACACAACACAGAGACACACACACAGACACACACACAGACACAGAGACACACACACAGAGACACAGATACACACACAGAGACACACACACACAGAATGGGACGGTCCAAACATGGCTCAGTTTAGCTTGCTTAGAGGGATGTTAGGACCGTCCCAAATATGAAGACTGCTTCCTAACAGGTCCGCCGCATAAACCTACATGTTTGCACCGGCTGTCCGTAATTATCAGTCCCCTCCTCCAGCCTTATATCAATGGACAAATGCGACTGATGCTTTTCTATTCACACCACCCTGTCCCGGCTGTCCGTAATTATCAGTCGCCTCCTCCAGCCTTATATCAATGGACAAATGCGACTGATGCTAATCTATTCGCACCCCCGTGTCGCATGCCGCATGCCGGACCGATCGCTACAGGGACCGATCGAGTTGTCGCATTCGCATTCGCATTCGCATTCGCATTCGCATACCGTATGTAAGGGTTGCAGCCCATTGACTTCAAGGCGTTTCGATTTTTTGCCGCATTCGCATTCGCATTCGCAGATCGCATACCGCGTGTAAGGAATCTCAGCTTTAAGCCTCACAAATAGGTACCAATAACCCATTATCACAATTCTCCACTAATAAATTGTTGTTTTTGCCCAACCCAGCCGGGTACGTCCAAACCAGTCCGTCATGTCCTGCAGTGTTATGGTGCAGTCACACTACGACGTAATGGACAATGAGTGTCTGACGAGTGGGATTTTCGAAAAACCCGACGAGTTATGCAAATACGGGGCCAAGTTGGACGACACCGCGGCATGGTCGACGTGGGTGTAACAACGGTATAATGTCGTCGGAACGAGAGAGGACGTAGAAGATATTTATTTGCGTGTGTCTGTGTGTGTGTGTGTGTGTGTGTATGTGTCTGTGTGTATATGTGTCTCTGTGTGTGTCTGAGTGTCTCTGTGTGTGTGTCTGTGTGTGTCTGTGTGTGTCTGTGTGTGTGTCTGTCTGTGTGTCTGTCTGACACAGACACAGACACAGACACAGACACAGACACACACAGACACATACACACACACACACACATACACACATACACACACATACACACACAGACACACACACAGACACAGACACATACACACAGACACATGTGACACACACAGACACCTACACACAGACACACACAGACACACACATACACACAGACACACACAGACACATACATACACAGACACACACCCACAGACACATACACAGACAGACAAACACACATACACACATACACACAGACACACACACATATATACACAGACACACACATACACACATACACAGAGACAGAGACAGAGAGACACAGACACACACAGACAGACACAGACACACACATACACACACAGACACATACACACATACACATAAACACACAGACACACAGAGACACATACACACACAGACACCCACCCACAGACACCCACAGACACACACACAGACACACACAGACACACAAACACAGACATACACAGAGACACACACATACACAGAGACAGAGAGACACAGACACACACAGACACACACACAGACACACACATACACACAGACACATACACACAGAGACACACACACAGACATATACACACAGACATGCACATACACATACATAGACACACACCCACAGACACACACATACACACAGACACACACATACATACACAGACACACACACAGACACACCCACAGCCACAGAGACAGAGAGACACAGACACACACATACACACACAGACACAGACGCACACACAGACACACACCCATACACATACACACAGACACACACAGACACATACACACAGACACACATACACATACACACAGACACACACCCACATACACACATACAGACACACACAGACACACACATACACACACAGACATACACACATACACACATACACATACATACACACACAGACACATACACACATACATACCCACATACACAGACATACACAGACAGACACCCACACACACATATACACACACAGACACACACACATACACACCCACAGACACACAACCAAAAAACAACCAACAACCACCCAACCAACAACCAATCCACAACCAACCAAAAACCAGCCAACCAACCAAACAACCAACCAACAACCAACCAACAACCAACCAACAACCAACCAACAACCAAACAACCAACCAACAACCAACCAACAACCAACCAACAACCAATCCACAACCAACCAAAAACCAACCGACCAACCAACCAACAACCAACCAACAACCAACCAACAACCAACCAACAACCAACAACAGTAGTAACACTAGTAATACTAATCCACAACGTTGGCCATTACATCGTAGTGTGACTGCACCATGGCTCCACCATAACGTGACCTTGAGCCTAACGTGACCGAGAGCCTAACATGACCGTAACGTGACCGTAATGTGACCGTGATGTGATGCAAATGTCTTATCAACTCGTCGAGCTACGTCCAAGTTTTTCAACATGTCCAAAACCTCGACGTCCTCCGACGAGAGGCGAGGAGAGGCGAGGAGAGGCGCCAAGAGTGGACGTGATGTGATGAGACCTTAACGTGACCGTAACGTGATTTTAAGGTGACCCGACGTCTTCCGACATAATGACGAAAAGTCATACTCGTCGGACACTCGTTGGCCATTACGTTGTAGTGTGACTGCACCATTACTGGGCTGATTGCCCCATGGGCCGTGACCCGCCGGTTGTTCACATGAATCAACCCTAGCTGTCAAGTGGGCGCACGTGCCCACATGCACACGCCCCCCGACTGAAGGGTCTGCCAGCTCAATTGCAATTAGCTCAGGAATGTCATCGCCGGCTGTAGAATAATTGGAGTCATCAGCATGGTTCAATGCAATTTCCCCAGGGGTTTGCTGAACTAAATTAACGTTTCATTCCTTACATTTATATTTCTTATTGTTTTTTTAACCACATTTCGAGTACTTATGCTCATAATTACACTCCTGCTCCGTTCTGCTGCCCACCTCCTCGCCGTTCCACAGATAGCAGCAGCATGTTGGTTTCAAACCCGTACCTGCGCTCTTCCTGCCGTACTAACCACCAGCACCCGCCTTGTGCACCTTCGCATTCTGCGCACCATAGTGCACCACACTCTCGCCTGAATTAACCTTAGCAAATGCCGCCATCCCCATCTGCTCTGCTGACTTGCGCACCACCAGTGCACAGTCCATATGGGCTGAATCTTTGAAGTAGTCGTCATGGGCGCTAACACCAATAAAAACAATAGACTCAATAATTGCACTGTAATCTGGTATTGAGAGCTCCTGAATATCTAAGCACCAGAGACCCGTGGCCGCAATTACTTCATAGCCATTCAGACAGCGCACTTCCTTGCTGCCTACAGTGTAGCGCTTCAAAGCCCACTTACTGCATCTTTGCCAGCTCGAGCTGCTGTCACTGCGGCTGCGTGTTCGTCGTCGTCCGCCACCGTCCCTCGTTCGCACTCTGGAGCGACTGAAGTTCGAGAACTTGGCCGTGGTGCCCAGCGTGCCCGGAGTCAACGCACCCACATTCCACGTGGGCGCCGGTAGTCCCAAGTCGTCCACATTCTCGGCAGAATGCTCTCGTCGTCATCCTGCCAGCTGGTCGTCCCTCATCACCTGCAACTCCCTCCTGCGCACCTCCAATGCACCGACTCTAATTTCCGTCTTGAGTGTCGCTATGTCCTCCTTAGCATTGCTCTCCCAGTCATCAATAGTCAATGAGGAAAGTGACTTGTCCACCACCTCCACTTCCACGTCATCCGCCTGCCTTTTACCCTTAGCAGCCATAGTAGACTGCCACATAGTCTTCTTCTCTTGTTGATAACGCACACAAGTTACTTTGCCGTCATTTTTATGCCCTTCACCACACTCATGACAAAATACCATAGCGCACAACTTAAATTCAGAAACGACGAACAGCAGGCGAACGACAAGTAGACGGCTGGCAGGCTGGCTGCACAGTAATAATCCGAATAACAATAATGGTAAAGCCGCTCCGCCTTTCTATATAATGATAATAAATTACCCTGTCTATATATATATGTGTGTGCATATGTCTGTGTTTATATGCACATACACATATACTGAGTGATGGATATACCACACAGCAAAGTGGCGTGCCCGATGTGGTCAGGAAGGCATGGCCTCGAAGTGGCGGCTGGGTACGAGTCACGTATTAGGCCGCGCTGTGCGACCAGGGTCTCGGCCGTTCGATGGAGCTCATCGTGACGCCTGCTCAGGGCGTCAGCCAGGACCAAGTCCTTGCCAGCCTTATGGTGGATCTGTATATCCGTGCTTAGGTTAGCCGCGAGGAGCCATATCTCTCTCGCGCATGCGGTCAGGACGGGGTCGCGGCCGCATAGCGTGGACAGTACCTGTTGCGAGGCTCAGTTGTCCGTGTTGACATTGATGGTGTGGTGGAGGGGGTGCTTGGGCAGGAGGGCCTTGATGGCCGCGACCAGGTTTATGGCTTCGAGCTGCGCTATGGTCATCCCTTTTTCGCGTACCTCATTGGGGTATCATTCCGCATAGAAGTGGGGGAGTGCGCGCCCGCCCCGGTGAGGGACGAGTCACACTCGATGGTCCATCCGATTCTTGGGGCCGATTGCAGGAGGACATAACCGTTGAACTACTCGGCGAACCTGTTGAACCAAAAGATGTCGTCGACGAGGTCCTCCGGGATTAGGTGTTTGCCGGTCAGGGGTGCATTCCTGAGTGCGGCGAGTATTCTCGACATGAATCGCCTGGCCGGCCTCACGCACATCGCCACGTGCTGCAGCCGAATGAGTTCGATCCCGTGTCTCAATTACCCATGTTGCCGCCGCAACATGCACAATCCGAGTGGGTGGGCAGGATAATTTCAAATGCATCAAAGGCAAAGCCTCAGGCCCATCTGAAATCACTCTACACGCCCATGAGGACTGCAATGTTTTCCTGGTGGTAGGTAAAGTCAAGCCTTTCGATTTTGATTGCGCAGTGGTGGTCATGTATTCATATATAGTATAGTTATACGAATCTTACCTGGGTATAGATGATGGATAACTGTTGTTTTCCCGAGGTATAAGCCTCGGGTAGACGTGGGCTAGGGAGAAGGAAGCACGTGAGGTACGAGCAATTTTAACCTACTTATTCAGGATAAAAATGATCTTTCAATACAATGGATACTATGATTTTCCCGTAATGGTACACCAATGGGATAGACGTGGCAGGGCGTGGTGGGTGGGCCCTAGCCCACGTCTACCCGAGGCTTATACCTCGGGAAAACAACAGTTATCCATCATCTATACCCAGGTAAGATTCGTATAACTATACTATTTTACCTCGGTATACAGCCTCAGGCTAGCCTCAGGCTAGGGAGAGCTTTACATAATTCATTTTTATCCTTAATATCATCCATTCTTATATAATATTCAACGTTTTTGTTCTCACCTATTCTTGTTAGTTGGCGAGCAGGCGCTTTGCAATGCCGGTAGGCTTTTCTAGTCGCTTGTTGTAATGTTTTGCAAACGACTTAGCCGTCTTCCAGCCTGCATGCGCTAGTATTCTTTTCACAGAAATACCTAGCAACCGTGCCTTGGAGACCATGGCACCTCTAGTTGAGTGGGATGAGTATTTGCTCGTATCCACTCCAGCCAATTTCAACACCGTAATTGTCCATCTGGCAAGGGTGTCTCGTGAAATTGCCTTATGTGGCTTTATAAAGCTCACTAATAGTTGTTGTGATGCACGTAAATCTTTTGTTTTAGATATATAAGCCCGTATGGCTGACACAACACATAATTTCCGATCACTCGGAAAACAGTCTAAGTGAACCGTAGATAAAGGGTCACCTAACGTGTTCGATTTAAGCAATTGTGCTAAATCAAACGTAGCTTGTTTCTTGTCTATTTCTAATCCAGTTAAAGACAAAGCAACAATGGTCTGTCCTCTGTGTCCGGTTACTAATAATAACAGGACCGCGACCTTAAAACCTAATTGTTTTAAATCTAACCACGAGTTGTGAGGCCAAGCCTGAAACAACTTAAATACTACAGACACATCCCAAAACCGACTATACTTTGGTTTTGGAGGATTCCTTTGATAAATTGAACGAAGTAGATATCCAAGAACATAATGTTTTCCAACTGTTTCGCCATCAATTCTCGGTAATATGATTGATAACGCACATCTTGCCGCATTAATCGACCCAAATGATAGTCCCTCATCCTCTAGAGAACGAAGAAAACGAGCTACTTGTGAAATTGTTGGATTTGTTGGCTTAACTTTCATTAACAAACAATGTACACCCCATTTCTTTAAATAGGATGTGTACATTTTAACAGTTCCTGGCCTCCAGGCATCAGCTACTATCCTATTCTCAGTAATTTTGTCCAATCCAAATTGCCGCAGCTGGTTCCTTAGAAAAGGAATGCCAATAGGGGCGTCGTTGACACGTCGCCGTGAACCACTAGCGGTCCGTGGTGTATCAGATTCCAGAGTTTTCTTGGGAATCGGCCCCGAAAAGCTTGACCGAAGTTTGAGCCCGGTCTGGTTCCCCTGGTGAACCGCCGTGGACGAAAATACCCTCGTGACCTTTTGAAACGAGGAGTTTCCTGTGTCTTCTTACCATCCATGTTTTGCCACTCTTGGCTGCAGTTTCTACCTCTTTATAGAGGTATTGTAGTTGACCGCCAAACATTTTGGTGTTATCTAAAGGGTTCCCTTTAATTGGCTCTGGAGCAAGAAAGAGCGTAAACTCTTTCCCATCATTATCAGTAACCTTCTTTGAGCGAGCCACTTCTTTGCCAGCATCTGTGCAAACCGACTTGAAAACATTTTCATATCTTCGATACGACAGGTAATTACCTGCCGCAGCCAACAATGCAATACCTTTGTCCATCGTCTTAGCCAAAGACGAGAACTTGTTTTCTCGTTGCATTCTGTTTGCTACAGGAGCAATAGCTGTTAGGGTACCAAGCACCGCCTTATGCACTATGTGCAACACACCCTCAAATCTCTTACGGTCCTCCGTCATATTGACATCTCGATCCATCTCCTTAATGATGGAGTTGGGAACACCTTTAATGCCTGTTAACTCATCTGATAACTTAGAAATAATCTCCGCCGGCTTAAACGTGCGGAAATGGCCATTAATGTTCTCACGCATAAGCGTAGTGGTTTTCACACGCTTAGCCCTTGGCTTCTCCACTTTCTTAGCCACTTTGCCCCCAATGGCAGCATAGACACCTTCATATTGCATGTCTGAGTCCGATTCCGTGGAAGTGGAATCCGTGGACGAGTCAGAAGAAGAAGAATCTTTCCTATTCTTCTTCTTCTTGGACTTGGTCTTGCGCTTTTTGCGAAGCCCAGTCTTCCCCCTCTCCTTGGTGAAATCATCACCCGAAGAAACAATCTGTTTCTTCTTCTTCCTCCGTTTAGGAGAAGGAGGAGGAGCCCTAAGCTCCATCGCTGAGTCTGTGTCCGAGAAATCCTCCAGAGAAGACTCTTCTTGAACACTCGGCACTCGCCGTTTACGAGACACCGGTGGTTTGAGAGCCATTATATGACTCTCCATCGCCGCAAACCGCGTCTCCCAATTTTGAGGCGCGGCACCGTCAGGCACTATGTCCTCCTCGGAGAGAATATGCGCCCCGGGCTGTGTCGAAGGCCCTGCCGACAACACGGGTGAGGAGTCGTACTCCTCGTCCCCTCCACTCGGAACACGCCCCTCGGCTGCTGCTGCACCGCGCTTACCCCGCTTCGTGGCCATCGGGAGCTGAAACAAACATTTTTGATCAGTCCCGGTATATATATATGTCACAACATGGTTGTTTCAAACTCATTTGGACATCTATTGGTGTTAGAGAACGTGTTTATACCGTTATAACACAGGCGTAATAAGCTAAATTTGTGTGTGGGTTGTGGGTCAAGCCCAAACCTTACGCGGGGTCGGGACCAGTGTATCGGCCCGCCCATCCCTCTGTTCTGCACACTTCTCCCACCTGTGACTACTACGTCAACAAGTTGGAGAAAATGCTACGAAACTCGGAGAAACACCTGAAAAAGTTTGTGGGGAGTCTATAAAAGAAACCCAGGAGCATCTCCAACATTACTCTCTATTAGAGTACGAGAGAATTTCCACAGGAGACGAGGCAGAGCCCACATCTCTACCCATAATCACACAGTGACTCGGGTGTTGACAGAACCGCTAATGATCGGTTTCAATCCTTCGAGAAGGAATTTTATCCTTGGTTTTTTATAACCAAATAACTCGTCCAAAATGGACCAAAGAAAGTCTAAACTTTCCATAATGATGCTCTAATGCATCATAATTAAGATAACCACAGTTTTTATGATACTTACTGCGTATTAGCTTGTATGTAGACTAAATTTGCCGGAGCAACCCAACGACACGTAATCCAGTCGTGAGTTGTATATGCTAATTGCTGGTACCTCACGTGCTTCCTTCTCCCTAGCCTGAGGCTAGCCTGAGGCTGTATACCGAGGTAAAATATATATATATATATATCGGACCTATATATATATATATATGTATATCTATATATGTAGAGTATTCATAAATATATATAGAGAGAGTATATATAGTATTAGGAACAGTATATATAGAGTAAATAGGGTGTTTCTTTCTCCTTGGAACATTACTAACGTTTATATAAATAGATATATATATATATATATATATATATATATATATTGCCTATTTACTCTCACAACCCTGTTTTGAGGGCAGGACTGCTAAACACCCATATAGAAAAAGTATCGGATGACTGCGTTACAGACATATTTCCATAAGATTCCAATCTAATTGGCTAGATATATTGTTCATATAGTTAACTATCACAACATTCTACATTTGGAGTGCAACATTTATGAAATCATGTAGATTAATCAGCTTTATAGGTTGAAAAGAAAGAATCCAGCGGTTGCCATATTGGTTTCTGTGCGTTCTCTCACAATTCATCAATGCTATGCCAATATAGATATATATATATACACTGCCCACTGGAACCAGGGACTCCATAGCTTGTTCACAGTTGATTCATACAGCATGGATTAGAACGCCTGCTTCTTGTAAACGTGCCGGCTGGTGGTGTGGGTGGTGTAAATAGGTCAAATGAAAGCACTACAGGTAATGAAGGAAACAGGGTTAGAGTGAAAGTAAGAGAATGAGACTCTTCAATTTATTGGCTTATATAGGTTTTCCAGAATTCAAGATGGCCATGGTCACATGATTCCATTCATCAATCACAGTACAATGCAGTGGTCACATGACTTAATCCTCCAATTAGAATACAATGCAGTGGTCAATGATCATAACAATACCATGTGGGGGGGGAGGGGGCATGTGAGGTGACTCTTCCAAAGACTGTTCTTAGCCACTCGGAAGTGACACTCCCTCCAAAGACTATTCAATTATACAAGTTCTATACCTAATGAATAATAGTTTACCAATTTGGGTTTTTATATTTTAACTCTTATCATTATATAGACAGTCTGTAATTTATTATAGTAATTTCACCTCGGTTCACATGTATCAAATCGGACAATTTTACAACGTACTCTGCCCCTCCACTTCTTACCACCTGCCCAGCAGCGTAGAAAGAAGTGCACAGTACTACGTTGTAGTTATATCACCTTTAAATCTTTCTATCTTCTATCAACCTAAATAATAAATTGAGTCTGAAATAGTCGCGCTAATAGATAAGGTACATCTGACTTTGAGAGCAAAAAAAAAAATTCGAAAATTTTCATCTTTTCCTCTTTTATTTTATTTTTATGGTATTTAATAAAATAATTCTATATTTTATTTTTATAATTTAAATTTTAACTATGTTTCAAGTCTTATATTACCCATCTGATAACATATATGATGTCTTAAGAAGCATACGATTCATTTGCCATCACTTTTAGCTTATTCCGAGCATTCTTTAGTTTTGTGACGGTTTAGAGGTCGTTCTGCAACGATTCTAAGGCACACTCCAGTCACTTAGCATCGACCTTACATTAGTGCCTAATCGGATTTGGTATTTGCTGTCAACCCTTCATATCGATACGCTTGTACAAGGCTTTTTGTTTTACCGAATGCTAAACTCGTAGAAAACCTGGGACGTCGATGGTAGACGCGTGGTTGATCGACAGGTCTCCATAGGAATAACATTGCGGAACTCAAATCAATGAGAAAACAAGGCCTATGCGGTTTGAATCGATGACCTAGTTTCAGGGACTATTTTCTTGCAAATTTAGACCAAAATCTTCGATTTCACCAATTTTAAGTCGTTTTAATCCCGAAATAATGGCAAAAGATGAATCAATATGTGTTTTTGTAGCTCCTGTACAAGAATAAAGCATCAATTATCAGTTTTAACAAATATAATTGTGTCAACAGAAATTCAACATATACGATAGCGTAACTTGGCGGCATAATGTAAACAAAGCAATGACAGTGGTTCTTTTTTAACTTCAAAACCATAATACTTATCTATATTATTAAATAATAATAGATTTACATGCTTCTGCTCAAGTTTAACGTATTAAATAGTAATGTTCGAATGTTCTGTATTTGTTGACGTCGATCTTCGATGTTAAGGCGTTTCTACCACGAAACGACAAATTTATATTGAATATAAGTGTCTCTGCGTTAGTTCTATGTGAACTCGTCCGTCTTCGTTGCTCAATATCACCAACACGATCCAGTCACTAGCAGCATATGCGTTAGTTCTATGTGAACTTTAGCATAGTCCATCACATTGCTGTAGCAAAATCCTCGACTCAGTCACATTTGCCAAAGTTCCTGCCGAACTCTGTTGCGAACATATTGACGATCAGCATGTGGTACAGTTCTCCAGAACTGCTACGCGTTGATAGTGCTGCATACGAAGTTCATCGAATGTCAATATTATTGTTGCAATTTATCGAAGACTAATGGAAGCACTGGTCAGCATATGCTTTAGTTCTCCTCGTGAACCTAGCATTTCCTCGTACTGTGGACGCGAAATCATTGACTCAGTCACATATGCCAAAGTTCCTACCAAACTCTGTTGCGAACATAGTGACCATCAGTATATGCTGCAGCTCCTCGCACACTGAGCATAGTCGAATGTTCGTACTGATGTCAATGTTTCAGGTCTGGTGATCCTATAGTTTGTAGAAGGCAACGGATGACTTCTTTCTTCTTTTACATAGAAATCACTGATACAATATATCAATTTTATGTTTATATTCAATAATATTATTCTAAGTATTTTTAAATTTAAATTTAAATCTATAACCTCATATATTATATTATATCATTTTGTAAATGAATATAGTTTTGCTATTTTGTAAATCATGATCATTAATATGTCCCTATAACATGAGTAATGTCAATAATATATCTCCAGTACAAAGATCATTAATATATTTCCACAACATGAATAATGTCAATGAAATAACTCTTTCATATAAAAGATCATTAATATGTTTCCACAACATGAATAATGTCAATGAAATATATCTAGTATCAAAAGATCATCAATAGGTCCCTATAACAAATTAATGTCAACACAACCATCAACACAAGCAAATCAAAAACAGTACTCTTCTCGCATAAACAAATGCCAGAAAGAAAACTACACTGTAAGTTAGGAAACCAAACACTAGAAAATGTAGACCATTACAAATACCTAGGCCTTGAGTTGGACAGCCAACTAAACTACAACCTATGTATAAATAAAATTATACAAAAAGTAAACCACAAACTGTGGCTATTTGCAAAGCTAAGAGACTACATGACACAAGAAATGTCAATAAAAATCTTCAAGGGCATGGTGCTCCCCTATTTTGACTATGGAGATGTAAACTACATGGTGCGAGAAAAGAACTCCTAAAAAAACTGCAAACACTGCAGAACAGAGCCCTAAAAATCTGTCTAAGAGTAGACAAGCTACACCCAACCTATGACATACACAAAAGAACCAAAGTGAAACTACTAGAAAATAGGAGAATAATTCATTTGAAAACATTAGCATATAGCTATAGTCAAAACATTAAACTTCTAACAAAACCACAAAGGGCTACTAGAGAAAATAATGCGCCACTACTAAGGCAGACCAGAAGCCTAATAAAAGCTCATGAGAGAAGCACGCTGGAAATGGCTGCCAAGGTGTGGAATGCCCAAACGGTAAATGAACGACAAATTCCTGACCAAAAAATGTACAAAAAATATCTGTGCAAAATAAGGCTAGGAAACCCCCAGTAAACTGCACTGCAAACGGGCATGTGATATGTCACGGCCCACCAGCGGGACGCCCAATGGAAGGTAACCATGCCAAAAGTAGCCAGATAACACACCACACAGCTATGTACAAGCCTATGATATGTAAATAGGAGTAGGCTAGTCTAGTAATAAGCGTAGAAAATAAATACATATATACCAAGAAAATCCAAAAAAACTAACATAGGCTACTAACCATATCAACCAATTATCTATCTGCTACTGAAATGCAGGCAATCAAATACCTTATCAGCAGCCACTGTGTGATAAGATAACACCAACACTACAACTGGCCAGCATTGAAAACAAGCCTGGGTACCCGGGCTTATATGCTATGGACAGTATAAATACAGCCTCAATAAAAAAAATATATATAAAAAAATGTCAATGATAGTTTTAGATAGTTAATATTTAATAATATATGCAATGTTCAATCATATGTCAATGTCAATGGAACAAATTAACAGTGTAATACATGATAATGTTAATCAATTATGCTATGAATTTTCAATGAATCTTTCATGCAACATTCAACATCTCATATGTACATGATTTTTTCAAAAGAACCTTTTGTGTAGACAACCTCTGCCTAGGACACTTTCAATCTGAAATACATCTCATGACAATTAATGTTAATGCAGCTCATGAATTTCAATGAATACATCTACATATAATATATCATAACATTCCATCATACTCATGCACTAGAAATGAACCATTTATCAACCTCTGACTATGACATTTAATCAATTATGATAACATTTTACATCATATTATTTTGCTTTAAATGAATTTTATGAACAATGCAAATTTAATCTATCATTTGTCAATCAATTTCAATGAATAACCATAAACACATGCAACATTTAACATCATACCGGTCAATGACTTTCAAATGAATAATATATGAACACATGCACACTGAACATCCATACACATTTTATAAATGAATAAATATCCAAGTCACCTTCTGTTCATAATATTTTCAACATGAATGACATTTGATGACAATGCTGTCAATATTGTTTCTTATGCATTGTTTTAATTAATTCAGACAACCTCTATCTTTGATATTTCATGACTATGATGACAATATTCATAGGTTCTTGTTCATTTTTAATCCAAAATCCAAAATCATTAGATTTTATTTTCGAAATTGTATTATGTTCAAGAGAACATGTAATATTTGGTTTATTCCCACCCTCTGAACACAAATTTATTCCATTCCCTATGGAATAACATCGGTTAGTGTCCCTCTATTTTGACAACATGAGAACATGTACAAGTACTCATCCCAACCCTATGAATCCCAAAACTTGACTCTATCCATATGGAGTGAGCCACACAGTCCTGTGCCAAACAAGAACCATGTCATACCACAACATGTAGCATATAGGCCGACATTACTACAGTCCCTCTCCAAGAGACAAGACTCCTGACAACATGTAGCAAATAGGGCGACACTATTATAGTCCATCTCCAAAAGACAAGACTCCTGACAATATGTAGCAAATAGGGCGACACTATTATAGCCCATCTCAAGAGACAACAACTCATTTGCCCCTTGAGTACTCATGAACATGCAATAGATTGGCCGGCATTACTACAGCCTCTTCAAGACAAAATGTCGTAGATAGTCAACAACCAAGTTTTTTATGTAGCCTAATCCACCAGGTAAGTTTCATTTCTGGTTGAGTTTGTTGAAAAATAAAATTTTAACATTTAAGGAAACTCTCAGTCAAACCTTAAATAATTTTGTTAGTCATCTCTTGTATCATTCTATATCACCAATAGTAAAACATGTTATGCAGTGTAATATAGTACAATGTCTATACAATCTTAGCAATATTAATTAATTAACAATAGTATGATATATTGCAAAAAGTGGCTTATGATCTCAAAAAAATATATATATGTCAATTTACTCTTCAGCCTTGCTGAGTTACAACATACTTCCTCAAGCTAAATAACATATTGAAAAATATATTCAACTCTTCAGTCCTATTGAATTCAAAATAACAAATGAACGTAAATGCAGCTATCTATAAAGTAATCGAGTTACAGAGTAATTAGTTCATGCCATTTTATATTAGTGAGAAAGTCATTCCCCAATAGTTCATAATTGTTGTCTTACTACCATCAGTTACTCCCATTTCGCTGTGTAGCCTGCTGAAAATCAATTACACCTCCTCAAGCTAGATATGTGAAACATCATACTTCCTCAATGATAATCATAGGTTCAACTATGCCTAGTATTCCTCTAGATAATTCAATAAGTATATGATAAAAAATAAAAATCAGATTTTCAAGACTAACAGTGTTAACTCATGTTATCCGAACCAATACTGATCATTTGTCAAAAATAAATGTTGAAGATCATATCAAAAAAATTATATATATCAGTTTAACTTATAGCTTCAGATCTGATCATCTTGCTCTTGTTAAGTTAACATAACATATTTATAAAAAAATTGTGAAATCCCTATGATTATTTTAGCTGACCTCCCAACGAACAGTCGCTTTTGTAAAAATAATTTAGTTCATTCAATACCCTAGGCATTTCTGTTGCCTCACCAGGTATCTTCTCCACTTGATAAGTAGTAGAAAGCAATTTATGTCTCGCTCAGCAAACAATAGAAAAAAAATAGGAAGAATCTTGCAGATCATTTTAATCAGAATGAAAAAGATCTTCACGTCAGACATTACTTAAAATCTCCCGACGTTCAACTAATGTTTTTGCTTAGCGGAATATTTTTGAAAAGTTCAACATAGAATAGAACTTCTACAAAAGTATTTATACATTCAAGTTCACTATTGACATTAATTCAACAATCAGTCCTGTACATAGGGTCAGAAAATCATTATTACTAACAGTTACTTCCCTTCATTGTATAGTAACTCAGTTACTCCAATTTCACTGAAGATTTATCAGCCTAATATATGGATCAGAAAGTAATTTTTATATCAAATTGTAGTTTACAAGTATCAACTTTCTGTTTAGGTTTTTCATCCATATGAATCACAATCAAGAACATTATTTAGTTTTATTGTTAAACAAATAATTACTTTTATAATATATATCACATTATTAAGTAACATGAACATATAGAATAAATTTCTTATTGAAAAATAAAAAATGTTTTTAAAAAGTTAATTTAAATGTGTTATTCCATAATGTTAAATCAACTTATCTGTATTGTAATACACATAACAATATAGAATAGATACTTTAGATGTCTTAACTATGTTAGTTTATGCTTCTAAGTATCTTAGTTATCGAGCTACGCATTTATTAGTACAAAAACATAAGACCTGAACCTTACCACAGTTCTAGTCAATGACGAAATGCTTCTGTGTAACCCCCGTCAACCACTACGCAGATTAGCGACATTTTAAGACAAATCGATCATGTTAATCATGTTATGTCTAATTACGCTTCACGCGCCGGTGAATTATCTGTAACTACTGCTTCATACAAGTCAAAACAATTTAGCTTTATCGCTTCACGCGTGTCGCCGTCGACACCCGATAAGAAATTGACTCCCGGCTCGCGCCAGCTGATTCTTATCGTCCTTACCGTATACTCGCGAAAAGTTTACGCTCGTCGAATAGAATTGCTCTATCGACCTTACGCAGCCGTCTTTTCTCCCACTCGAGAGGTACAGGTTCGATAAATTACCTATATTTATGGAAAAATAGTTTTTTTAGCCTGCGAGAATTTAATAGAATCAATACGGTAATGCAAGTCAATGTGCTATTTTAAGCGTTTTTAGATTTTTCACGGCCAATGAATAATGATTTTTGTACTTAAGAAAAGTTAATGCAAATCCAATGGTGTGTTCTAAATTGGATTAAATAACATCTTTGGTTATTTGCAATTGATCCGCTGTAATAATGTCAATTCTTACATATGCAAGATCTACCTCTTCCACAAACATAACATCTTCAAAGTCTTAGCGAAAGTGCTATAGTATTAGTTTCCATGAACATAACATTTCAGTCGTTAGTGTGACGAAATTTAGTTCTTTTCAGTAGCTAAACAGTTTAAACTCAAAGTATCAAGTAACACCTGTTTTACGTCTCACCCCGTAATTGGTAGGCGTACTAAAACTTAACTTAGATAAATAGAAAAGTCAATGGTAAATAAATGAAATTGTTATTTGTTAGTAAGACATTCAGTCACCACCGGTGTACTTTTTTCGCTCTATGTCCCGATAGAATAACAATACATTAGTACATGGCACCATTTTTCCTTAAAGTATTCACTTCCTTTGCTTATTCCACCCGAAATGCTCCGTAGCATTTGGTAAGCAACAAGTGTCAATTTCACTTTATTATGGAAATGCTACTACGGTGTCAATACCATTCACTGTATCTCTGTAATACAACAGTATTTAGTAACTTAATTAGTGGCGTAACTTACGATACAACCCGTTAATCTTGGCGCTAATTTAGTAAGGAACATAAATATTTCTTATAACTAGACCTCGAAAACCCTGTCGATTAGCTTTGGAGCTGTCGACTTGCGCTATTGTTAATATTTGCTTCGTATTAACGCAATGGTTAGGCATGGCGCAATCGTTATTTATTAGTGGCGCAGCAACAAAGAAAGTTTTTGGCGAATGAGCCGAAGCACTCAGACGTCTGCGGATTCGCCGATCCTTCCGCAGTGTTCTTTGCTGTGATTGGTCAATTCTTTTATCTGACGTCATACTACCAAATATTGGATTTACGCTCCGCGCTTGCTGTCGCGTAAGTGGCCCAGTACCAATTTCTCTCGAATGCAATAATTCAGGTTTTATTTTTGTTTTATTCACTAATAATTCATTAGTGTGTCGATTTTGATCAGAAATAATCGGATCGAAAGGCAAAGGTTGTGAAATACCTTTCCTTCATTCAGTTCTAGTTAATCGTGGAGCAATATCATCCCAAATGATTTTAGAATCAACTAATTTAACTTTATCACGGTTAACAACTTTACGATCGTTATTAGGGCCTACTACAGTTACTACTGAACCCCGTGATCTAACGACTATGTAACCTGGATCGTATTTCCTCTCCAAAGGTCCAGCTTCATTTATAAACAAAACTACTTTATCACCAGGAGTTAGTTTTACTGCATTCGCCTTTTTCCTCAAGCGAGCAACATTATAATTTCGACTTTCTTTTCGATTTTTGACAGCTTTAGCCAGGGCTATAGATAAGTCATCTACACGATAAGCTAAGTTCGAATCAATCGTCCCCGTCGATCGATACAGTAAAGAACTATGCTTCGTACCTGGATGTCTACCATAGGTTAGAAAGAAAGGCGAATAGCCAGTGCTATCAGAAGGTACAGTACGATACACATATATCACATTAGGCAAATAGGTTTCCCATAGATTAGCACGAGAATTAACCAATTTCCTCAATATGCCTTTTATAGTCCTATGATATCTTTCCACCATACCATTCGACTGTGGATGATAAGGTGTTGTATGCCTCACTTCTACACCTAATTCTTTAAAATGATTTATGATCAATTTATTTTTAAATTCTAACCCATTGTCTGAAATAAACATACAAGGTATTGCATGGTGAGGAATATAATCATTAAATATATAATCATGAATCCCCTTCGATGATTTATCTGGCAATGTTTTATATTCAACCCAACCACTACAATGATCTATAATAGATAGTAAATATCTATTACCACTAGTACTAACTGGATATGGACCAGATAGATCTGCAGCAATCACCATACCAGGTGCCTTAGGCAATGGCATTGATTGTGGATATGCACGTGTGCGTTTACTACAGTTAACCACACAATTTGCACAATTGGTAATTAATCTATGGACATCTCCAGCCATACCAGGCCAACGAAAATGTTCCTGTAATCGTTTTAATGTTTTAGACATAGCCATATGACCTACCTCTGTATGAGCTATTTTTATTACAGAATTCCTGTATTTTTTTGGTAACACTAATCTAGGATATG
Source organism: Branchipolynoe longqiensis (assembly GCA_030323885.1). Taxonomy (NCBI): domain Eukaryota; kingdom Metazoa; phylum Annelida; class Polychaeta; order Phyllodocida; family Polynoidae; genus Branchipolynoe; species Branchipolynoe longqiensis. Next base: position 57,743,959 of record CM059186.1, on the reverse strand, counting down.
TATCTTTCTTAGTAGGAGCTACTGTTGAATAAAGAAGATTATCCATTATCAAATAATTCTTTTCTTCATTCTCACCTAATGTATACTCTCTCATTTTTTTCTGTTCATTAATTACCTCATTATATGACAGTTCATAGTGTTCAAAAGGAATTACTTGTTCTGCTAAAAGTGAATCATAAGCAAACATTTCTACTGGTTCTTTTGCTTCAGTATTAGGTCTCAATCTAGACAACATATCAGCCCAGACATTATCTACACCTTTCATATAAACAATTGGTGCTGAAAATTCTGCTAATAATACTGCCCAGCGTTGTATACGTGTATTACGAATTTCTTTAGTGAAAAAACATTTCAATGGAGCATGATCTGTATAGATAGTAAATTCTGCACCGTATAAGTAAGGTCTTAATTTTACTAGAGCATAAATAATAGCAAATGCTTCTTTTTCTATAGTAGGATAATTACGTTGAGCAGGAGAAAATCTAGTACTGATTAAATGCACTGGTCTGTCTATTCCATTTTCATCCTCCTGCACCAATACAGCACCTAAACTGTACTCAGAAGCATCTGTATACAGCTTATATGGTTTAAAAGGATCAGGAAATTTCAACAGTACACAATCTAATAACAGTGTTTTCAACTCATTCCATGCAATTTCACATTCTATAGTCCATTCAAAACTACTTTTATTACTAGTCAAATAAGTTATAGGAGCGACTACATCAGCATAATTTGGAATTAATTGTCTGTAGTATCCTGCCGATCCTAACAATCGTCTTACTTCTTTTTTACTTGTCGGTGAAGCCATATCTCTTATTGCAGTTATTTTTTCAGGATCCGGTTTCAGCCCTGCTGAACATACAACGTAACCTAATAGTTTTACTTCTTTCACACCAAATTCACATTTAGATTCTTTAATAGTCATATTGTTATTTTGCAAGATAGTCAATATAGTAGTCACATCTTTCTCATGACTCTCCTCATCTGGTGAATAAATAATAATATCATCTAAATAAATTAGACAACATTTACCTAAATGTTCTGCAAAAATTACATTCATCATTCTTTGGAATACTGCAGGTGCATTAGTTAATCCAAATTGCATACGCTTAAATTGAAACAATCCCATGTGTGTATTTATAGCTGTTTTAGGTCTGCTATCCTCATCTACCATTACCTGCCAATACCCTGATTTAAGGTCAATGGTGGTAAAAATTTTAGCACCATGCAACTGATCAAAAATGTCCTGTATCCTGGGTAAAGGATAAGCATCTTTAATAGTTACTGCATTTAATTTACGGTAGTCACCACAGAGACGTATAGTACCATCTTTCTTAGGCACTAACGTAACTGGTGAAGCCCAAGGACTACAACTAGTTTCAATTATATCATCATCTAACATCTTATTTAATTCTTTTTCAACTATATGTCTTTTACTTAAAGGTATTCTATAAGGTCTTTGATTTATTGGATATGCATTACCTGTGTTTATATGCATCTCAACTACCTTAATAGCTTTAAGTTTCTCATTAGAATCAGGAAATATCAAGGGAAAATGCTTTTTCCAATAGTCTACTTCTAGAACTATTCCTGCCATTTTTCTATCAATTAATTCTAAACTACTCCATGGATGTACAATATCACATAAGGAAACAAATTTATTTCTGTAACAAATTTCAGCATTACACATTTCCATTATATCTGTCCCAATTAATAATTCAAAAGCTAATGATTCAACTACAAAGAAAGGACATAACTTATTATAAATAGAAATATAAGTCATACCTAAAGTTGGAATTAAATGACCTGAGATTGATCTCAGTCTACTACCTGGATACAATTGTTTATGTGCTATTCCAATATCTAACAATTTTTGAAATGCTTTTACATGTATTAAACTTTTAGCCGCACCTGAGTCTACCAGACCAGTTAATTTTACTTGATTAAATTCAACATCAATACTCGGACGAGTATCAAGTGCGCTTTTTTAGTTTCCCGAAGCAGTAGAGCTAATGTTACTACGCAGTAATTTTAAATGCGGACAATTTCTCATTAAATGCGGTTCATTACATACGTAACAAGTCAAAGTATTACGACTAGCACGCTGTGTCTGTGGTTGATACACGTGTTCTACTTTAGCCGTCGACGCCTGCGTGTGAGCAGTCGGCGTCGCTTTGCCATTGCTTCCTCGCTGTTGCTTTGACAGCGCATACTTTACTGTGTGCTCTCCGACTGAACTGAGTTTATTTTTAGATGTACTAGCTTGACCCTTCGGCGCTACGTTTACGCGCGGCGACTCAAGACGTCTGCCCGGTGCATAAGAATTGCCACCATACGCTGGCGCAACGTTTACCGCGTGAATCTCTGCACGTGTACATTTATTCTCAGAAACAGTTAAGCGTTCTACACACTTTCTTAGTGATTTCAATTCGTTCTGGAGCGACTTTAGAGCCTGAGTATCTTCTGTTATTCCTGAACTAGCCTGAACTTTCTCAGCAGGAACCCTTTTCGACAATTTAGAAGAATTAAAATTTAGACTATCTACCTGACTAGTCATATTTAAATCTGTTAGTCTTGATTGAGCACGTCGTTGCTGTCTCAATACAGACCTATCACTTAGTATAGCAAGAGTGAAAGCTTCCTCTAATGATTTAGGCCTATTGGTTTCTACGTACCACATAGTGTTGTCATCTAATAATGAATCAAGAAACCTTGATAGCAGAATTTCAAAGGTGTCAGTCCCCAAGGTAGCAGAAGGTAGTTTCCATCCCTTACTTGCAGCAGTTTTAAACCGTTGGCAATATGCTGCCACTGTCTCACCCTCATTCTGTACCATAGTCATTACTATACTTTTTAAGTGAGTTTTCTCATCAGCAGTTAACAAAGTTCTAGCAATTTCTTCTTTAATATCATTCCATGACCTAGCACCTTTAGCTGTGAAAGCAGTGAATAACACTTCATGCAGTGTGCCCGTTGCATTAGAAAGTGCAAACCGAATTATATCTAAGTCAGACACGTCAGCAAGAACCCCAATCCTCTCAATAAGATCTACCCACTCTCTTAATGCACCTCTGTCAGTACCGTCCAGCATAGGCACAGACTTTCCATATGCTTTTAGAGCTCTTATTTTGGTTTCACTACTTTTATGTTCTAGACTAGCTAACTCACGTTTTTCTCTACGTTCTTCTCTCTGATAGTCAGCTTCAGCACGTTCAGTAACCTGTAGTAACCTATCTTCATTTTGTTCAGTTATGTTCTCTATACTATCTGCCATAAACTTAGTCCATGCTTCCAATTTATCACAATCATCACTCAAAATTCCCAAATCTACTTGGTTCTCTAACCACAATCCAAATTGTTCACGTAAAGAATCTTCTTTTAACCGTGTTATAGGCATTGTGAATGTGTAGTGTGTAGTATCAGTACAAGTGTATTCAATACAATGAATGTGTAGTGTATAGTATCAGTACAAGTGTATTTAATACAATATATTCAATACAATATATTAACTTACCACAAGTCAAATATTTTTCACGCTATTGAAATCCTCCTTGTAGCGGGTCAATGGGAAATTTAGTGTGTTGCGTAAAGCGCGGTAGAAATAGAGTCAAAGAATTATATCCAACCGATAGAATTTACCTGTAATGTAGTAGAAAAGTGAAAAGTCTCTCCGTATGTATTAATACGCTCAATTTACTCCAAGGTTAAAGAAAATTACCGAAAGTAGTCCGAAAATGAAAACAATTCTAGCGGCGACACGAGGCTTCAGACAGGCGATAAAACTATAATATTACAGCAATATCAACGTCAAAGACAAATGTAACCCTTAAGAAAAGACACTTTCGTCGGAAATTCGTCGACAAAGTAATTTAATTTAATTTAATCCTTGCAAAAAGTAAAAAGAATAGAGAATCAAATAGAAGAAAACAACCTATCCACTCCAACTACCCACCAGTCGCAGTCTATGTCTCAGTCCTTATATTTCTCAACCTCAAGAAATTTAGAATTTAAAATAGCACATCAAATTAAATGAAATAAAAACACTACGTATATAATATAGTTTCTAAAAAATAATTGTAGTACTACCCCTAACGGCAAAAATGAAACAACACGTGTATTGAAGTCACACCACGTGCGTTCAAGTCACACCACGTGCGTTCAAAATAACAGTAGTCAGCTATCAATTAAATAAAGAAATATAAATGTGTAGTATTATAAAACAAATAAAAAGAAAATGCTACCGAAACACACCGAAAGTCTATAATAAACTATCTAATGTCAGTACTAACCAAATCTCGGTAGTTTCTCAAGTCGTGGTCGCCATTTTGTAAACGTGCCGGCTGGTGGTGTGGGTGGTGTAAATAGGTCAAATGAAAGCACTACAGGTAATGAAGGAAACAGGGTTAGAGTGAAAGTAAGAGAATGAGACTCTTCAATTTATTGGCTTATATAGGTTTTCCAGAATTCAAGATGGCCGTGGTCACATGATTCCATTCATCAATCACAGTACAATGCAGTGGTCACATGACTTAATCCTCCAATTAGAATACAATGCAGTGGTCAATGATCATAACAATACCATGTGGGGGGGGGAGGGGGCATGTGAGGTGACTCTTCCAAAGACTGTTCTTAGCCAAACTCGGAAGTGACACTCCCTCCAAAGACTATTCAATTATACAAGTTCTATACCTAATGAATAATAGTTTACCAATTTCACACCTCCTCCATATGCCTTTGGGTTTTTATATTCTAACTCTTATCATTATATAGACAGTCTGTAATTTATTATAGTAATTTCACCTCGGTTCACATGTATCAAATCGGACAATTTGATACATGGATTAGAACGCCTGCTTCTGTTGCAGAAGGTCATCCCAAGGTCATGGTTTTGGATCAAACCAAGTCAAACGAATGATGCCCACATTTGATACTTGTTGCTACTTAGCCTGGCCCTCAGCATCGCTAGGATAAAGCAAGGACTAATTTGTTCAGAATCGGGAAAATGTGACTGCATAGGATATCAGGTTATGGTGCTAGTAAAACGATATCTAGATGAGGCAGCACTGTAAAGTCACCATGACTAGCACTGTCACAAACCGATACCCGCCTTGATATGACCTTAGATGTTGATAGAACACAAACTTCTTCAAACAAACAGTAACAAGCTACTACACACACTGCCGTAACTTCTTATTGTGCATGTACCAAGATATTGGAAGGAGAGAAGGTATCATGTTCAATAACAACTTGCCACATACAGGCCTAATTGAACAGGGTTTGAACTTTTATTGACTTCATATTCCCTTAGTTGCAGCAACACATGCTTCTTAATAAGTGCACCAGTACCGAAGTCACATACAGGTTGGTTATTGGAGTATTACGTCCTGGCAACATCTGAAATCATATCAGGAGGGGTACGGACTTGTGACAGTGCACACGCATGGCAACTTTATTGTGCTTTCCCATTGGGAAATCAGGGTGCCGCCACCATGTCCATGACCTAATATCCCACTCAGTCACATTATCCTGACACTGAGCTAACCAGTCCTTGCCCTATCCTATTAATGCTGAGCGCCAGGCTAGAAAGTGACAAGTATCATTTTTAAAGTCTTTGGTTTGACTCGACCGGGAACCGAACTCCCGACCTTCCGTCCGCGAGACCTGCGCTCTACCGATTTGACCATCGCGCCCGGTAGTCACATATATGTAGGATCACATCAAGGTCAGTGTTTGGATTTAGAACACTTGATGAACTCATCCAACTGTGCAGTTTAAAAGTAACACGTGTGCAATATAATAAGAGGCCGTGTCTAATTGCAGTTACATGCCGTTTAGTTTGTCAGAGAAAGGGAGTGGCGGAGTGAGTGAATATGTGTGTGTGTGTGTGTGGTGTAGGGGTGTGTGGGTGGGTGGGGGTGACGGAAACGACATGGCTCACGCCACGACTCCCTCTGTCACGACCGAAAGTTATGTGATTTCCCAGCAACCACAAACTACCACAACACTACCACGCCAAGCATAAGGACACACAGGCGAACCGGTTGGTTCTGGTTTGTTGGAGGGTGGGGGTGAGGGTGAGGGTGGGGGGGGGGGGGGGAGTAAAGGGGGGGGGGACGTCTAAGCAGCGCTTAAGGTGATAATAATTTCATCGACTCATCTCATTTATTTACCGAATCCATTGGCTCATTTACAACTCTGACCAAAATACTACCATTTGTCATATAAAAAAGTTGGTTAAACCAAAGTCGGTTAATCCAAACCACATTTTCGGACCCCAGGCCACATCCGGTACAGCTACACCAAACTTTCGTGTGTTTATAAGGTCATCTGAGACTCCAACAACGTGTTTATATGATAAAGGGGAGTATTTTGGTGGCCTGCCGAAAAAAGTGCGGTTTAACCGATCGTTTGGTTGAACCGAGCTTGGTTTACCGGGGTTATACTGTATATACATAAAAAACGTGTCCACATACATTGTATATTACATTCATAATGCACCTGCATTTTTGCCAAAGCCAAGTCAAAGTCGAAGCCAAAGCTCGATTAAACCAACGATCGGTTAATCCAAACAAATTGTGTGGGCAGTTGGTAAGGAGTGAGGGTGATAGTTCGCCAGGAGGTGAACAGGGATTGATGCCAATAAAGCACAACCTCTTCACTGTCAATCTTGCGTGACTTGTCTTTCTTTATTCCTTATGAGTTGTTGAGAGTAACGACAGGTGGGAACTGACAGACAGTTGTCAGAACACACCTGTGGAGGCTCGTAATGTTTGGGGTTCAGACGGCCGAGTCCCGACCTGCTGTAATTTCGCTACCTATATGGGCGCTCGGCATTGTAATGTATGTGAATCACCTGATGACACGAGAGTAACAAGATAACCAAGGAACGTTGCCTGACAACGCATCGAGTAAATAAAGTCAGTCATGAACTAGAACTCAATGTGTCGACTCATATCTTAAATGGTGTCAGATGTGGATTACCTACCAAGGACTATGGCACTATCACTATCAGGATTGAAACTCCCTGTACCACTAAACTTGGAAGGTAATTTGGCATTGAATTGGAGCCAGTGGCAACATGCATATCAAATTTATGCCACAGCAGCAGGAGTTGCCGGGAAGTACAATGTTGTGTATTTCTTCATGTGGCAGGGACAGAGGCATAGAAAATTCACCGAACGCTCAACATTGACAATAATGACCATGACAAGATCATGTCACTCATCGATGCTTTTCGTGTATACTGTGAGGGTAAAACAAACATTACTGTAGTAAGGTATCAATTCAATTAATTGAATCAGACGAACGAGAGCATGGACACGTATATTCGCAAACTTCGAAACCGCATATCCCACTGTAACTACGGTGCGATTGAAGACTCATTATTATGCGACAGACTTGTGTGCGGCATGAAGGACAACACTCTCAGGGATCGTTTACTGCAGACTCAAAATTTGTCATTAGAACTCTGTTTAACAATGTGCCATGTAAGTGAACACAATGCAACACTACTAAGTGACAATGCCAGCAACAATACCGATGAACACATCGACATGTTATCCAGATTCGACAGCGGCGTGACGTCACAGTGTCAGTTACCTGCATGGAAACGACCATCACAACAATACCAATCAAATGTTTCAAGGTTCAAATGCTCGAATTTTGGGTACATGCATAACAAGGGACAATGCCCGGCTAAGGACAAACAATGCTCTGGGTGCAGAAAGGTAGGGCATTTCATAAAGATGTGTAGAAGTAGTGGGCATAGACCGTCAGCAGTCAATGAAGTAAACATGGGACGTCACTACGAACCCGATGAGTGGATACACCTGTACACAAATGAACAAGGTGAAGACGATTTGTTTGTTGGGACACTACAGGAGGATAACAATGAAAGAGAGGAACTTTGGTACACAGATGTTGTGATAGGTGAACGCGTTTATTAAATTCAAGCTCGACACAGGATCGGAGGCGAACATCATTCCCAGGAAAGTGTACGAACAACTGAGCAACATGACGATGACTCCACCGCGTTGCCACCTCGTCACTTACACAGGGCAACGTATACAACCACAAGGAGAGACTTTCATCACGATCAGTAGGCATCGATTGAAATTTCAAGTCACCGGTGTGGGTAGCCCCCTTCTAGGAAAGAATGTGTGTGTCACACTCAAGCTGATCACACATGTGAACTCTATAAGCAACACACCAAAACAAGACACAAGTGCCCAACACTTGGTGATTGATTGATTGATTGGTGGTTTCTTTACGCCGTGTCGGCAGCATAGGCCATATTCATGGCAAGAATTGTTTATTTTTTATTCAACCATTGCCTTTACATATAATGTAAAAGCATACAATCAATTATGTGTCAATAGGCACTTATACATTTTTTAAAGTTCGCAATCATATAATTAAATAAACTAGATGAAAGAATAAACGTCAGCATACATATTTACCAAAACTTGGTAAATATGTATGCTGATGTTTCTAAAGGTCTCGGTAAAATAAAAGTAAATGCCCGTATCCATGTTGATAAAAAAGTTGAGTGGTCCACAGGAAAAATACTCAAATCACAAATACCAGGTCCCCGGGATTACACAATACTGAACTCGAAGAACCACATAATCAAAAGAAATCGAAAACACATTTTCAAGTCCAATAAAAATACCACCCAGACAGTATTACAGCAACTACCAGCATACATCCCACACAAGTAAAATACACATCGTATACAACACAATACGCAGGGTTATTCGGCCAGTGAAAAGGCTAGGTTTTCCAACACCAAGATAAACAGATACCAAACCCACAAATAAGACAACCTAGACTCCACACATGTATCAACATTGAATGAGGTGACAACAAATTGTCATGAGACAAGTAATATTGTGTTTACGCTATTAAATTATTGCAGTTATTGTATTTATTGTTAATTATAAGAAGTTGTCATATTACACATGTTTTTAATACAGTCTGTAACTGTTACATATTTACTGTCAGGTATTGTTATTTATAAGAATTTAACATATTTAATGATTTGTCATATTTAAACTTGTTGTAATTACAGTCTGTAAATATAAAATCAGTCATCCCACACATATATTACACAGTTAGATAGAGCATCACCACATTGTGTTATTACAAATAAGGCATGCTAGATATTTAAATACACATAGTGAATACATCACATTGCTAGCCATATTAAGACATGTGTTGACATGAATAAGTAAGTTTTAACAACACCTACCGTTAAGGCCAATTTAATTAATGAATTATTAATAAAAACATAACAGAGGGAGATGTGGAGTAGATAATTATGGTATTAATGTAGTTATGGTATTTATTGTATTTATTGTACTTATTGTATTTATTGTATTTATTGTATTTATTGTATTTAATAAAACTAATGAAAGGGAGATGAAATGTATGTGAATCACCCGATGAGATGGGAGTAACAAGATAACCAAGGAACGTTGCCTGACAATGCGTTGAGTAAATAAAGTCAGTCATGAACTAGAACTCAAGGTGTCAACTCATATCTTACAGGCATTATGTAGTCAGTATCAGGATGATGCGCGAAAAGGAAGAAGGCAAGGCGGAAGTGGAAAAACAAGGCGTTTATTGGACGCCTCGGGAAATAAGTCATACAGAGGAGCAATCAACAACAGTGAAAGAGGAGCTCATGAGGAGCAGAAACATAGGTACAAGGAAAGGGGCTCATGAGGAGCAACGAGCAAGTAAATGTACAGGGGCCCTCAGGGGGCAAAGTCCGAGTCCGAGGAAAGAGTCGTGTGAGGGGGGCCGAGGAGCCCTCCACCAGCTGGAAGAGAGATGGTAATAGATAGTTGGGTGCGTGGGTGGAGGAAAAAGGGCAGAGCGGCTAGGAGGCTGGAGGGCGAGTGGGTGAGGGTGGCCGGCGGGCGGCCTTATAAGGGAGGGCCGGAGGGCGACGGCAGGTGAGGTGTGAAAGCAGCCGGCCCGGGGGAGGGCGAGGGAGAGGTGAGCAGCGGGCGTCGGGTGAGGCGAGAATGCTGCGCGACAGCGCAGGGCGGGGGAGGGTCTCTTCTTCTCCACGCATCAAACGCAATGCTTCGCATTACGACCGATGCGCGAAAAGGAAGAAGGCAAGGCGGTAGTGGAAAAACAAGGCGTTTATTGGACGCCTCGGGAAATAAGTCATACAGAGGAGCAATCAACAACAGTGAAAGAGGAGCTCATGAGGAGCAGAAACATAGGTACAAGGAAAGGGGCTCATGAGGAGCAATGAGCAAGTAAATGTACAGGGGCCCTCAGGGGGCAAAGTCAGAGTCCGAGGAAAGAGTCGTGTGAGGGGGGCCGAGGAGCCCTCCACCAAGGCGGGGCAGAGGGCTCGAGGCGCGCCCGAGGGGGCGAGGTGGGGCACGGTGCGCGCACCACCTCAGAGGTCAGGTTCCCTGTCTGGGCGGCGAGTGTCCAGGGCCTACGTCGACAGGGAGCGGGCGGCCAAAGAGAAAGGAGGGCCGCTCCTTGGAGAGATGCGGTGAGGAGGTCCGGCGAGGGTCGAGCAGGGGGGCAGCGAAGTCCTCAGGGCTGGGTGGGGTGGGGGTCGGGGTCGGGTCGGGCGGGTTGATGAAGGCGGTGTCATGGTCGGCGGCTGCGTTGTCTGGGGAGGGTTCCTCGTGAGGCTGGGCTGTGTCTGAGGCGTGAGGTGCGAGGTGATGATCCCCGGCTCTGTCTGTGGGGTTCGCGGGGCTGTCGGCAGTGGTGAGGGTGAGGCGCCGGGGAGGGTCCCCCGGGCCTGCCAGGGGGGGGCCGGCGGATCAAAAATCCGCCGAGGCGGCCGGGGTCTGGCGCTCACGGGCTTGCTTGGTTAGGCAGCCGGCCTCGCTGTGCATGGTCAGTATGCGCCGCACGTTGGCGCAGTAGGCGCACACGTGCCGGTGCCTGTCCCCCCCCTCGGCGTGGGCCTCCCCGACGGGGGCCCAGTCGCATGAGGCGGGCTCGCGGTTCCAGGCGGGGCAGGGGGCCCCGTGAGTCTGCCTATCGTATGCGATGCGGGTGTCGACTTGGGCCCGGGGCAGGTGTGCGCCTCGGGGAGGGTCGTCGCCTCGGGGGGTCGCTGCCGCCGGGGCGGCCTGAGGGGCGGGCAAGGTGAGGGCCTCCACCCTCACCAGGTTGAGGGCGACCGGGTCGTGCCACCCCTGGGGGAGTCTCCCGTCCGCGATCCATGTGAAGATCGTCTCTGAGTAGTTGCGGACGGTAGCCCAGGGGTAGATCAGGTTGTCCCTCAGCAGGGTGAGGTGGTGGTGGTGTAGGCCTCGGATGGAGTGGGTGGGGAAGTTAGGGTGGTCGATCAGGGTGAGTAGGGCGAGGCTATACTCGTCCTTAGTGGCCTCGCCCCTCTTCACTGGCTTCCTCTCGGGCCCCCTCTCCACCAGGTCTGAGGGGAAGATGTAATCTGACCGTATACCTTGCCGCCTCACGGAGTGCCGCGCCTCGGCGGAAGCCAGTATCTCCCGTACGGCGTCGGCTGCGGATGCTGGGGTGTGCTCGATCGGCTCCTCGTAGTAGGTGGGCGGAAGAGGAGGGGCGGCTTGGGCGGCGAGGTGGTTATACCGCTTGTACTGGGGGTGTACCGCCCCCGGCAGGGTCGCTTGAGGTGGCGGCGGGGGCCGAGCCCTGGCTGGGGCACGCGCCGGAGGTGCCGGGGCGGGCGCTGTGGTGTAGGCGGGCTGGTGCCTTGGTGCAGGTGGGGGTGTCTCCGGCGAGGCTCGGGGTCCCCCCGACTCCAGGGCGTCCATACGGGCGTCCATACGGGCGGTAGTCTGGCGCTGCTCAGTCTCGAGGCGCTGGAGGGCCTCGAGGATCGCCGTCATGTCGGCGCCCGAGGTGCGGTCGGAGGGTGCCGAGGGGGACGCCGGGGCCCAGGAGGGTGAGGTGCCCCGCGGTGAGCCTGAGGAGGGTCCCGGCGTGGCCAGGGCAGTGGCCCGGGAGCCCTTGCGGCCCTTTCCCTTTCCTTGTCCTGGCATGCTTGGAGCGGCCTGAGGAGTTGCAGCGGTCCGAGGTGGAGTCGGCGTGGCGGAGGTCCAAATCAGGAAAAAGGGCAGAGCGGCTAGGAGGCTGGAGGGCGAGTGGGTGAGGGTGGCCGGCGGGCGGCCTTATAAGGGAGGGCCGGAGGGCGACGGCAGGTGAGGTGTGAAAGCAGCCGGCCCGGGGGAGGGCGAGGGAGAGGTGAGCAGCGGGCGTCGGGTGAGGCGAGAATGCTGCGCGACAGCGCGGGGCGGGGGAGGGTCTCTTCCTCTCCACACATCAAACGCAATGCTTCGCATTACGACCAATGTGACTGAGTGGGATATCGGGTCATGGTGATGGCGGTCCAGTCTCCAAGTAGGGAAGCACTATAAAGTTGCCATGAGTGCCTCGCCGGTTCCCATCCTGATATTACCTTAGATGTTTCCAGGACGTAAAACTCCAACAAACCAACTAGCGGCATCCCACCTAGGTGGGTGCGCGTTGGTAGGTCGGTTACTTCAGGGAGCCTCGATAGCCTTATGGTTAGAACACTCACCCAAGAATGGCAGGAATACACCTTATACAAACTATTTGACCAGACGGGATGGCCGTCCGTCTCCCGTGTTGGGAAATCGTGGGGTCGTGGGTTCGAACCCTGGTCGAGTCAAACCAATTACTTACAAATTGATACTTGTTGCTTCCTAGCCAGGTGCTCGGCATCATTAGGATAGGACAAGGACTGGTTTGGCTCAGTGTCAGGATAATGTGACTGAGTGGGATATCAGATCATGGTGCTGGTGGCCTGATCTTCCAGTGGGCAGCACTATAAAACCGCCATGAGTGCGCACTGTCACAAGTCGCTACCCGTCCTGATATGACCGTAGATGTTGCTAGGACGTTAAACAACAAGGAACTATTTGAACGAAATATACAAAACAAATTCTACTTTGCTAGAAAATAACACAACGCCTGCTTCGCAGATCACACCCATCCCCCACCCACCCAAGAACTTTCTGGTGTTATTTCAGTGTGATGGAGGTGGGGGTATGGGTTAATTCGTTGCAGTTAACCATCCACCAAGGAAATTCCTGGTATTTTTTTAAAGGCCCGGTCACATACACGTTAGTGAAAGTAGTTAAACGTAGTGGAGGCTAACATAGTTGAATGTCGTTGAACATAGTTGAACGTACAAGATTCCATACTTCTTGGTAATAATGTGGGTGGGCCGTGAGTTCCAATTTAATCTTTGGACATGTTCAAAAGAGTGCTAAGTTAGGGGTTGAATTTGCATCCGTGATGGTAACCTACTCTAGCGTACTCTAGTATGCTCTAGCGTGCTCTAGCTTACTTGGATGAATCCCTGGTCACATAGCCATTAGTGGACGTAGGTGAATGTAGTGGAGGTTAACATAGTTGAATGTAGTTGAACATAGTTGAACATACCAGCATCCGTACCGTAACGTATTTATCCGTACCATATTTATCCATACCATAACATATTTATCTGTACTAAAACCTGCCATACATTAACATATTTCAACGCAGTTTAACATACTTACACCACGGTTGACCCACAATAGCCTCCACTAAGTTCACCTACGTTCAACTATGTTCACTAACGTGTATGCGACCGGGGCATCAGTGTGATGGAGGAGAGGTTGGGGATGAGGGTGGGGGTTCAATTCATTACAGTTAAGCACCCACCAAAGACCTTCCTGGGCCCGTATGCATGGAGCAGTGTTAGCGGTGTGTGGTGTTATCCCTCTAACACCGGGTAGCTACCACCAGTTATCGGCGGCGTCGAGAACTATGTCACGCCGTATGCATGGGCGCTTAAACGGTGAGTGTTAGCTAAACATGAATGTATTTATAGATTTGGGAAATCCCTCGATTCGGCAATATTAATATCGCCGCCTCTGCAGCGGCAGCGTTAATATTGCTTCGAATTTATGGTTAATTTGCTGAAATTTCACGTATTGCGTATGTAATTCTGTTAAATATGATAGCATTGAATAGATTTGGGCTTAATATATTGCCGCTGATCCATCTTGACACTAACCTAACAGTAACACTGCTGTAAACCTGCTATGGGCTGGGGTTAGAATCTCCGACTTTAAACTCACGGTTTTAGGTCTAACACTGCTCCATGCATACCAACTTTTTGGCGCTAAACGAGAAGTCCGGCAATAACCGCGGTTTGCCTCGCTAACACCGCTCCATGCATACGGGCCCAGGTGGGTTTTTCCAGCATGACGGGTGTTACTGCACGTATGGGGTGAATCTGTTATCTAAAGCCGTGTTCACACACGGGCGTTAAGTCACCTCAACTAGTTCACCTTGTCTAGTTCGGCTCACATACGCCGTGTGGACGCGATGCTGAGGCGGATTAGGGCTGATTCGCCTCATCTAGTTCGCTTCAAGTAAACCACGTCGTGAGGTAGTCCAGATGAACCGAACTAGCTTAAGTCAGCCCTTATTGCCTGTGTGGACGGTAGCAGCTTAGATGAGGCAGATTAAGGACGTCACAGTCGATACCTGAGTTTGTTGACTTTCCAGTAAATTTGCTCTATGAAACTGCTAGCTGTGCACAGATATTTTTTTCATCATTTATTTTTAGGTTTACACTGCCCAGCAGAAGTTTTGACCATTCCAAAACAATACGACTCAGTCTATACATATCTCGGTCGAACCCACACTCTCTCATGGCGACGTTGACTAACCAAAACTGGGGCTGGTTAGTATGGACTTGCTCATGCACAGATATCGATTTCCGCCTTAAACCACCCCATGTGTGGACACAACACTAGTTCGCCTCATCTAGTTCGCCTTATCTAGTTCGGCCTAAAGTTGTGTGTGTGAACACGGCTTAATTCATACCCACACCTACCCTGACACCGACACACATCACACCAACTCCCACCAACACCACATACATCCGTCATCAACTTACACCACTAACAGTAACACACACACACACACCACCAACTCCCACCAACACCACATACATCCGTCATCAACTTATATCACTAACAGTAACAGTGCTAACACACACACCACCAACTCACACCAACACGCACATACACCCCTCACGGACTCACACCAACACACACACCACACCAACTCACACCACTACCAACACCCCCACACCCACCCACCCATCCACCCAAACACACACACCCGCACTCTCTTCCCTGTCGCCGCGCAGAGCTATACCTCCGGCATAATCTCGTGACGCAGTTGCGCCGAGGTTTCACACCGGATACACATCATTGTGTACAGTGCCGTGTGCAACAAACACCGAGTGGGACGGACCACAGGAGAAAAGAAAGAAGCCAAACGCATTCACATCGTCAATAGGCGCTGAGAACCACCTCAAAGAAGCAACGCGAATCGGTATGTAGCGGCTTACTATGTGTGTCCTCAACACTCACAAAACTCACTCACACCAAAGATTCTACTGTCGCTATCAAAATCTTTGCTCACACTCACACTCATGCTGATCAAGGCAATATTCAATCAATCACAAACAGGCCAAGACCATGCTTGTTTCTGATTAAATATATAAATATTCTTATTAAATATATATATATACCGTCCTGGTATGACCCTAGATGTTGCTATGACGTAAAACAACAACAAACATACATATATATCCTAAGAAGATCTAAGGTAATATCAGGATGGGTACCGAATTAGAACAGTACACATGCACCAAATGGGGACTTTATAAGTGTTGTCCCACTAGGATACTTTGCCATGGATGCTATAGCTTGATATCCCACTTGGTCACATTATTCTGATGTGGTGAAAACCACTTCTCGACCTCTCCTGGTAACACCGAACAAGCAAGGCAACTACAACTTAAATGTACCACATATGTAAGCCTCTGGTTTAAGTGAGTCTGGGATTGACTACACATCCTTTTACGGGAAGCAGGCGCCCTGGGAACTCAGCCACCCTGTTTGGTATATAAGTATATATACACACATACTCATATCACCACCATCATCAATACCTTAACCACGGGAGTTGATGAGGGCACAACAAATGACCTTACCACCAGCTTTCTCTGTTTTCTTTTTCATTTCTCACTGCCCTCTGGGACTTTCTGAACTCTAGGCCTGTCCATTCCCATATGTTGTCTTTCCGCCTCTTCCTTTGTCCGCATTGTCTGCTTCTAGCTTTCACTGTGCCTTGCAAGATGGTTTTGGCTGGACCAGGGGACCATATGCATGACGCGGTGTTAGTGTGGTGTGGTGTTAACAGGTAACACCGGGTAGCTATCACCACCGTCGTGAAGTATGTCACGCCGTGTGTACGGGTGCATCGCTCCTTCATGTGAGCTAAACGTGCAGTTATTTGTAGATTTAGGGAATCCCACTGAGCCTGTTCCCGGCGAGCACGGCTATTTGCCAATATTGCCACCGATTCGGCGGCGGCGGGGTTAATATCGGTTCGATTTATCTGTGTCTGTATGTGTGTGTCTGTGTGTGTATGTGTGCATATGTGTGTGTATGTCTCTGTATGTGTGTCAGTATGTGTCTGTCTGTGTGCATCTGTGTGTGTGTCTGTATGTGTGTGTCTGTCTGTCTGTAAGTGTATGTCTGTGTGTATGTATGTGTGTGTATGTCTGTCTGTGTGTATTCTGTATGTGTGTTTATGTGTGTTTATGTGTCTGTGTGTGCATCTGTGTGTGCATCTGTGTACGTGTCTGTGTTTCCTGACCTGGCTTTACAGAGACACAGAGACAGACACACACACACACAGACAGACACACACACATGCAGACACACACATACAGACATACACACATACAGACATACACACATACAAACAGACAAATACACACCAACATCCATACACAGACAGACACACATATACAGACACACACATACACATATACACACACATACACACAAACACACACATATATACACACATACACACACACAGACATACACACATAGATAAACACACACATACAGACACACATAGAGACACACATACATGCACATACACATGCATGCATACATAGAGACACACACAAACAGACACACATATATATACACACATACAAACACACACATAGATGCATGCACATACATATACACATAGATAGACACACACAGACAGACACACACATCCAGCACACATAGAGACAGAAACACACATAAATACACATACACACATTCGACATACACATACACACAACCTGACTTTGCAGAGAGAGAGAGATATACACAAACACAAACACAGACAGAGACACAGAGACACACACATACACAGACATACACACACATACACATATACAGAGACACACACAAACGGACATACACAAACATACATACACATACAGACATACACAGACATACACATATATACACACACATACAGACACACACATACACAGAAAAACATGCACCAACACACACATGCATACACATACACAGAAACACAGACATACAGACACTCACAATCACATACATACACACAGACAGACACACCCAGACACATACAGACACACACAGACAGATACATACAGACACACATAGACAGACACATACAGACACACATAGACAGACATATACAGACACACACAAACACAGACACACACGCATAGCCACGGATGGTGCCCGGTGTGGAGATGGCAAGCCAGCCAGTACATGCTGGTACCAGTTAAGGGGGATACCCCAAATCTATAAATAACTAATATGTAATTTAACCTGACCGCGCTTTGGCCCCGTAATACCCCGTGACCCATTTCGGAACACCGGCGTTAGGTACCCCAGCCGGCCCTTAAAGGGACCAGCTATAGCTCGCTGGGACACTGCGCGTACTCCGACAAATGCTCTCCAAGCACAATCTTGTTTAGTTTTTATGTTTAAATGAACCAAGTATGTGTGGGGAGAGTATGGGACCAGGGCAGTGCTAGTCTGAACTGCAATGGCAGTTTGTTGTCTTCAAAATGGCCGCCCCCATAGGCGGCGGCCATTTGCAATGCAAAAGCTGCGCTGTGATTGGCTGAAATTGTGCCGGCAACAGGCTCACACAGTAACAAGATTCGCTGGTTCTCAGCTTGTGCCCGGCAGTGTTAGGGACCGATTACGCCAAAATCTATTGAATGCGATCATATTTAACAGAATTACATACTAAAATAATGAAATTTAATTAAATTAACCTTAAATTCCAAGCGATATTAACGTAGCAGCTCGATCAACGTCGAATCGCCGAGTGTAAACAAAACAAATAGCAGTGATCGCCGCAACGTGCGAAAATCCGCGCATGCGCAGAAGCCACGACAAGCCGCTGGTGTTTTGGGGAGTTTTCAGTCGCAACAGAATTTCAAATCGAGTTCGTTTTTTTTCCACGCGGCGGATAGCTGGCGACTTTAACACAGGAGCTGATAAAAACTTGTTCATGCATACAGCTCATGGTGAACGTGAAGTATGGCAATTCAACTTCAGTTTGCATTTCTTCGAGATTATCAGATCATTGTGTGGTCCAAATGTCTGCTTGATTTTGGCAAGGACTTCCTTGTTGGTAAAATGCTCATTGAATGAGATATGTAGTATCTTGTTAACACCTCCTTTCCGTGGTTTGTATTCTTATTTGGAACACACCATGTGATTTATTCGTACCAAATCGAGTGTATATAAACATATAAACATACAAGTATAAGTATAATTATATATATACATACATACATGCAGTACTCTCTCCGTCCTGATATTATCTTAGATGTTGCCAGGACGTAAAACTCCAACAACCGACCAACTAACAGGACACACTCTTTGGGTGGCTTTATACTTAGTGTTGTTTCATTGCCACTGATATAATATCTTACTCGTTTTTGCTTTTTACGACACACTATTGCGACTTGTATATATTATGATAATATCTAATATTTATGTATTATACATATATATATGCACATATACTCATTGAGTTTGCAGCGTGACCGTGTGTCGTCCTGCAGCCAAGCTGCGCGCGCACTCACCTAAATACATATGCTGACGTCATAGATATAGGTCTATATACTACACCCCTGGCATTTCATTGCCTTCACCAGACACGCATGGCTGCACAGTCATAAGATACCAGGCGTAGTTGACACATGAACCACATGGTGCTCATGAGCCACGTGACTATTTGTGGTGTGTGTGTGGGTGAGGGGGGGGGGGGGTTGTCACACTCACAGGGAGTTCACCCAGCATACAGCCCCGGATGTGTGCCCCTCCGTGTGGTTATCTACAGTATGGGCCGAGTCTGGCGGTGGCCTATTTCCAGCCACCACTCTTATAATATATATATATATATATATGATACGACACCAGGAATCACAGAGAAGAATACTGGAAGGGAAGATAGATTGTTTGTTTGTTTGTTGTTTTACGTCCTAGCAACATCTAAGGTCATATCAGGATGGGTACCGACTTGTGACAGTGCGCACTCATGGCGACTTTATAGTGCTGTCCCACTGGGAAACCAGGCCGCCGGCACCATGACCTGGTATCCCACTCAGTCACATTATCCTGACACTGAGCACACCAGTCCTTGCCCTATCCTAATAATGCCGAGCGCCTGGCTAGGAAGTGACAAGTATCAATTTTAAAGTCATTGGTTTGACTCGACCGGGACTCGAACCCACAACCCCACGACCTACCAGCACGGGAGACGGACGCTCTAACTCATTCGGCCATCCCGGCTGGTGGGAAGACAGAAGGGAAAAGACCAAGAGGGAGAAGGAGAACAACATGGATGGACAACTTCACTGAGTGGACAGCAATGAGCTATGCGGAATGCGTGAGAGGAACGAATGACAGGAAGAGATGGAGGTCCATTGTAGCCAACCTTCTTCGAGAAGACGGCACCCATTGATTGATTGATATATATGTATATCAGTGGCAATGAAACAACACTAAGTATAAAGCCACCCGAAGAGTTAGTACTTTTCTGTATTTTTTCTGAGATAAATATATTAGATCGATCACTAGTATCTACTTTACATTAGTTCAAGGTTACTTTTATGTTAAATGTTAAACTTTTGAGATATTTTGATTGCAAACATGGAAAATTAGTTTTGGCAAGCTTGCCAAAACTCTGACACCATAGACTTCTGCAGTAACAGGTTCTGTTAAATTGACTCATTATTGCTTTCTATACAGAAACAAATGTTTAAAGGGACCAGATATAGGTCGCTGGCGACGGGAACGTACTCCGACAAATGCTCTCCAAGCACAACCTTGTTTAGTTTTTATGTTTAATTGAACCAAGTATGTGTGGGGAGAGTAGGGGACCAGGGCAGTGCTAATCTGAACTGCAAAGCCAGTTGGTTGTCTCCAAAATGGCCGCCCCCATAGGCGGCGGCCATTTGCAATGCAAAAGCTGCGCTGTGATTGGCTGAAATTGTGCCGGCAACAGGCTCACACAGTAACAAGATTCGCTGGTTCTCAGCTTGTGCCCGGCAGTGTTAGGGACCGATTACGCCGAAATCTATTGAATGCGATCATATTTAACAGAATTACATACTCAAATCGTGAAATTTCATTAAATTAACCCTAAATTCGAAGCGTTATTAAGGCTACCGCCGCATTGGCGGCGATATTAATAGTGTCGAATCGACGAATGTAAAGTAAACAACGTGCGAAAATCCGCGCATGCGCAGAAGCCACGACAGTGGCTCGAGTGACCCGAGTTGAATAATCGATTACGCCCGAATATACAAATCGCCGCTGTGATTGGCTGAAATTGTGCCGGCAACAGGCTCACACAGTAACAAGATTCGCTGGTTCTCAGCTTGTGCCCGGCAGTGTTAGGGACCGATTACGCCGAAATCTATTGAATGCGATCATATTTAACAGAATTACATACTCAAATCGTGAAATTTCATTAAATTAACCCTAAATTCGAAGCGTTATTAAGGCTAACCGCCGCATTGGCGGCGATATTAATAGTGTCGAATCGACGAATGTAAAGTAAACAAGGTGCGAAAATCCGCGCATGCGCAGAAGCCACGACAGTGGCTCGAGTGACCCGAGTTGAATAATCGATTACACCCCAATATACAAATCGCCTCCGCCGCCGGCGCATTAGGCATCGAATCGCCGAGTTCGTTTGTTTTTAAATGCATCAGTATCTAAGTAAGATATGTAAAATTAAATCTAGATAATTGGTTTGGTTTTGAAAATTTGATATTTCATGGGACGATGCAGCTATAACTACAATCGTTATATACTTGATTACAAAAAGGCATGATTCTATATATATATATGTACACATAAGAAAAGCTTGTTTGCCACTATACAGACAAAGAAACTTATTTATTTTGGCCACATCATTTGTCAGAGTTCAATATACCATACATTGTTGGAAGGGAAGGTGAATGGCAGCAGAAGGAGAGGGAGACCAAGAACATCATGGTTTACAAATATTTCACAGTGGACAGGCTTGAATTATTCACAGTCTATCAGAACAGCACACCATCGGGACAAGTGGAGAACCAGTGCATCCAACCCTCGACTAGAGGACGGAACTATTGATTGATTTTTTTTTTTTGGTAAGGTATTTATTCATCTGAATATGACATTTGTCAGCGCTGGAGCACTGGCCTTCCAGCCATCTTACTATTGGAATTGACATTCTAAATAATCTAAGTTTAACCAGTGATGTATTAGTCACAGCACCAATCGTGTAGAATTAAGGGAGTGGCTCCTGCTGTATATTGTACAGCACCAGTCACTGCGGTTCATACAAAAATGGGGAGCAGCACCCAGTAGAAGGTGTATACTCGGGGCAACTAAAACAATCGTTGTGGGTTACATTTTTCTCTTATAAAACAAGCTAACTTTATACACACGTTATGATCACAGACCGGCGTCATACCCACAGAGAGTGGACATGGTGAGTGAACAGGGAATTACCAACATAACGCAAACACTCGTTGACTCGGTGTTAGAATAATGCGACTGAGTGGGTTATCGGGATAACATGGCGCATATAACACAATATTCATTCCAATGGCGCAACACTATGAAGTCGTCATTAGTGAACACTTTGGTCACAAGATGGTACCCGTCCTGTTATGACATTACATTTACACTGTCACCTGGACGTAAAACCACAATTAACCAAGCCAAGACACACTTCCCTCCAACTACAAGCTCGCCTACACGCATCTACCGCGACCAGACGGGATGGCCGAATGAGTTGAGCGTCCATCTCCCGTTTTGGTAGATCGTGGGGTTCGAACCCACGGGTTTGAACCCTGGTCGAGTCAAACCAATGACTTAGACATTGATACTTGTCGCTTCCTAGCCAGGTACTCAGCATTATTACGATAGGGCAAGGACTGGTTGGCTCAATGTCAGGATAATGTGACTTTAAGCTTTAAGCTGTGTTCACACACACACTTTAAATCGATTCATATAAATCGACTTGCCTAGTTCGACGCACATTTGCCATGTGAATGCGATGCTGTGTCGATTTAGGGCTGAATCGACTCGTATAAATCGGTTCATGGAAACCACCTTCATGAGGTAGTTTATATGAATCGATATAGCTGGTTCCCGGGCGGTGATAGTGTAAAATAGCGGTGCTCGCTGGATACAGGCTCAGGTGTAACTATACACTGGTGCCTGGCAGTGTTAGGGACCGATTAGGCCGAAATCTATTGAATGCGATCATATTTAACAGAATTACATACTCAAATAATGAAATTTAATTAAATTAACCCTAAATTCCAAGCGATATTAACGTAGCAGCTACATCGGCGTCGTTATTCATATTGTCAAATCGAGGAGTGTAAACTAAACAAATAGCAGTGCTCGCCGGCTACAGGCTGCTGGTTCCCGGCAGCCGAAACACTTTCAAATTTGGTGTGTGTGAAGGCGCTACTAAATCGATTCATATAAATCGACTTGTCTAAGTCTACATAAAATTGTGTGTGTGAACACAGCTTTAATGAGATATTATCAGGTCATGGTGGTGGCATCTTGGTCTCCCAGTGGGGTAGCACTATAAAGTCACCATGAGTGCGCAGTTACAAGTCGGTATCCGCCCTGATATGACCTTAGACCTTATTCTCAACTGTCTTCTGGCTACAGAAAGAGAGGGCGCCCCCGTCTCCGGTTCAAAGATACCATCAAGAGAAACCTGAAGCTGAGAGACATTAAGACCGACTCATGGACGCAACTCTCACAGCAGAGAGCTAAATGGAGAGCGGCAGTCAAGTAATGAAAGCAGTCTTTGTCGCATCGCGACCGACAGCATGATGATGATGATGACCTTAGATCAGGTCACTGCCAGGATGTATAACTGCAACAATCAACCAACCGCATCTACCGTCATTTTTCATGCTTTGTAACGCGTTGATCCAATGAAAAAACCTTTTGTGAAAACCAATGACCTACACTTTGAGGATAAGCGATGCGTGACCGCTCCGTAAAGATAAATCAGTCACGGGCTATTTTTAGAACGCCGTCATTTTGTAATTCCCGATTTCACGAAATGGCTTGGGAATATAGGAAGCGCCTACTTTTGAGAATTTGGGGAACGCACTGAGCGTGTCACGTGTCACGATGAACTTATCTCGATGTTACAGTTAGCGACCGGGCATGCCTGATCGCCATAAAGCTAAGATTCCTTATAGGCGGTATGCGTCCCTTCCACCTCACCACGGTGATTTGTTGTTGATTCCTTTGTGTGTTTTGTCCCTGTTACTATTTTTGTCTCTCCTCCCCCCCCCCCCCCCCCCCCCTCTTGCTGCTCCCGGTCAGCGTCCCCACTCCCCGTCATTTTCACTGTCTCTGTCACTGTCACTGTCACCCTCACCCTCACCCTGCCCCTAACCACCTCCCTTCCCCGCTGTCTATGACTGTGCACCCTCGTCATTACCCTCAGTGTCACTGTCACTAGCACCCCCACTGACACTGACACTAATTTCCTCACTGTTTGTATACCACCGCCGACTCATACCGCCTACCACCGCTGACGTCCAGCAGACGTCCCCTGCTTAACCCCGTCACTTTCACTGTCACTGTCACTACCACCCCCACTGACACTGACGCTAATTTCCTCAGTTTGTTTACCACCGCCAAATCATACCGCCTACCACTGCCGACGTCCAGCAGACGCCCCCTGCTTAACCCCGTCACTTTCACTGTTAGTCACTACCACCCCCACTGACACTGACACTAATTTCCTCACTGTTTGTATAACACCGCTGTATCATACCGCCTATACCACCGCCGACATCCGGCAGACGTCCCATGCTTAACCCCATCACTTTCACTGTCACTGTCACTACCACTCCCACTAACACTGACACTAACACCACTGTCGCTGACACCACTTTTTTTCTATTATTTATTTGTTTTTTGGGTGTCTGTACACTTATTCTCACCCTCGTCACTACCCTCACTAACACTGTCCCTACCTTGCCCTCTGTCACTGACACTAATCGGCAGACGGCCCCCCGCCCGTATGCACCAATCGGGGGTAGGGCCTTAACCGCGGCTAAGGTATCCCCGTACGGCTAAATGTGAAAATTCGGTATTCACCAATCGGAGTTAGCGCTAACCGCATGAGTTAACCGCGGCTAAGTTAAACCACCTTCCGAGGTCTGTTTAGGGCCTATCCGATTGGGTTAGTGCGCTTTTCCAAGATGGATGTCGTGTTGATCAGACGCTTTTACCACAGACAACTGCGTAGAAATCGGATTATTCGAGATCGGAGCCATCCGTTTGAAAAATTTGACGACCAGGAGCTATTCGGCAAGTTCAGATTTCGTCGGCATGATATACTTGCAATAACAGATAGTGTGCGAGACGATTTACCGATATGGCAGCGACAGGGCGCATTGCCACCGCTAATGCAAGTACTGATTACTCTACGCTTCTACGCGACAGGGGGGTTCCAAGATGTGTGTGGCGAGCTCGTAGGTATCAGTCAATCAACTGTTTCACGCACAATTCATCGCGTAACGGATGCTCTGATACGCCAAATACACGCTCATGTTCACTTGCCTACTCAGGAAAAGGCAGACAGGACTAAATTGCACATTTACAACACCTACGGATTCCCCGGCGTTTTTGGCTGCATCGATGGCACACAGATAAGAATCGAAGCTCCCTCTGAATACGAACATGAGTACGTCAACCGCAAGAACTACCACTCGATCAATGCTCAGGTATGTTTTTCAGTTCCCTAAACTCTCAGTGTATACGATCATTTAGTGTTGCTCTTGTACTTACTTATCTTGGGACAACCGACTCGTGTAGTGCTAAATATATTCCTTCAGCCTATCCTATATGAATATATGTGTCTTCATATATTTTGTATTCAATTTCTATTCTATTTGTTTTTGTGATGGTCATGGCACACCGAGTATGTAGTTTAGGGGAACAAAATCGCTTTGGAATAATTTACAGTGACACAGATTATATCGGGCTTGTTTTTAGATACATCTAATTGACACCATCCACCTACTCGTACTGCCCATAGACTGCGTACCTACTTAAAATCCTCTCT
The DNA here is from genome assembly GCA_030323885.1 of Branchipolynoe longqiensis. Classification (NCBI taxonomy): domain Eukaryota; kingdom Metazoa; phylum Annelida; class Polychaeta; order Phyllodocida; family Polynoidae; genus Branchipolynoe; species Branchipolynoe longqiensis. Next base: position 57,718,438 of record CM059186.1, on the reverse strand, counting down.
CTTTTTTCTTGGTCATCTTGATCATCTAAGGTGATCTGTGACAGCGAACTGGTCTTCATAGACTGCATCGTCCGTTGGCCAGGTAGTGTACATGATTCACGTATCCTACGGGAATCAGACCTCTTTGACGCATTTGAGACGGACGGAGCTAAACCTGTGCAAGGTCTGCTACTTGGGGATAGCGGCTACATGATGCGTGATTGGTTACTAACGCCTATCGCCAACCCTAACAATGCGCAGGAACTGGCCTATAACGTCCACCACAAATCTGCTAGAACACTAGTTGAGAGGGCTATTGGAGTTTTAAAGAGGCGTTGGCATTGTCTGCGTAGGCTCCGTTTGCACCCTGTTAGGGCTTGCAATGTCATCACCGCCTGCATCATCCTCCACAACCGCGCCAGAAAGCTTAACCTCGAAGATCCATCAGACACAGAATCAGATAATGATTCCGAGGGTGATGATGCAGCACACTATGAGGAACAGCCTGACGCTCCGATCCAGGCTCGTCCAGATAACTATGACCGGTCGGAGAGGGTTCGTATCGCTGTTGGCAAAGCTGCCCGACAGAGACTTGTCAACACGTTTTTTGCATAAAGCTGTGTCAATGTAAGCAACAAGCATAAAAAGTAACACGAGAATAAAAGCGAATATTGGTTCATCACTTGGTTTATTTACACACAAATTAGTATGACCTTAGATGTTGCTAGGACGTAAAAAAAACAAAAACAATCACACAAATTAGTCGGTATATCAGCTACCATTAAAAACAGACAACAAAGTGTACATGTCTTCTATGGCATCAGTTGCTGAGAATTAGTATTTTCTGTTTTAAGAGGGAAAATATTATGGGAAATATATTAGTATAGTAATATAGTATAGTTGTCTTTTGTTATATAAAACTGTAATTTGCCAGAGAAAACTTAATGTTGCTTCCATTAATATAAAAGGTACGAAAATATTCCTATGAAAAATAAGTTTGTGACGTTTGGACTGGCCTAAGTTTACACATACCTAACATGACTACTCATTTGGTAATGCCCAAATCTTTCTGTAGACGAGCTATTTCTAGCATGTCACGCCTCTGCTGCGTCTGTAGCAAGTCTGTATGTGCCTGTATACGAGTTTGATTTAGTAACAAACTGTCACATTGTGCATCAAAGTATCGTTTCTTTGATTTAGAGCTCTCACTAGAATTTTTTAGAAATTGTATGAATGCCGCACGTTCCTCCTTGTCGTTCCCGGAACCGTGGCCCGATTTCGTGCGTGAACTGTTTGCCTGTGAAGAGTGGGAACGACGCCTGCTTGTCCACCCGCGTGATGGTCCTGTTGATGTGTGTCGAGTGTGATCAGGCTCTGCGCTCACACTGACATGGCCATCGTCAAGGTCTGCCACAATGACGGCCGGCGAGAGGTCAACTGTGCGTAAAAAAAGCGCACAGCATTATAAATTGCCAGTTTTTGTATAAGTACAATTGACAGGAAGTGGGCACTAGAATAATATGTGGTATATATTTCTTTTGTTATATAAAACTCTAATTTGGCAGAGAAAACTTAATGTTGCTTCCATTAATATAAAAGGAAATGCAAAGCATTATAAATTGCAACTTTTTTCTATAAGTAAAATGGAAAGGAAATTGGGCAGTAGAATAATATGTGTTATATATGTGCTATAGAGTAAAATAGTATTTCCACTTGGTAGATTTGTTGGCGAACATCCTTAATGCATATTCTTAATGTTTGCTTTGGAACGGCACAAGAAATAAGTGAACACAAATCGACAAGCTGGAGCTTTCAACTGGATGTTTCTTTTGTATATGTAACATGCCAACAGAGGTATTTGTTTGTGCCTGGTTAGTGCGCCTTTCAATAGAGTAATTCATAAAGAGCATACCTGGCAGAGAAAACGGTTCGCTGAGGGCAAACATGCCAGTGGTTGCTGTCTCTGGCACAGGGGTCGATGAAGCCGTGGGTCGACCGACGTTAGTGATGGCATGCGATGCTGGTTCGCTGTCGGGGTCCATCTGTGTCGATTGCGAGGGAGTGGGGAACGCCAAATCGGTGTCAACATCAGTGTTTGAGGACATGATGAAACTTGAAGGGGAAGGCACTGAAATGTAAAAGACAAATTAGTTGATAAGAAGGCCAGTAAAACAAATAACTGTATTTAAGATAAGACATCCAAGTGAACAAAGAGTATTTTGCAGAGGCACTAGTAGTGAGATGACTAAAAAAATAGGGTAAACAAATTTAATACTAGTAGAGAGTAGCATACTGCCAAAAAAACTTGTTAGTCCGCTATAATAAAATTTGATACAGCTATTGTAATTAAGTGGGTTGTTGCGTTTGTTTATTATAAGTCGCTAGTTTTCAGTCAGAGGCATGGGATACATTTCCTGCGCACCTAGCAAAAGAACGCAAAATCGGAGATTGCTCACGCAATAATAGATTTTATTGTCTAGTTAATTGTGCTAGTTCACAGAGAATGTTAGAGTGTGTAGACAAGTGACAGCAAAGCGTGACAGACATAGATGAAGATAGATATGCAAACTGTCAACATGCTTTTAAAGGTAAACACTATGTATACTTCATACGCTGAAAAACATGGGTATTTATTCGGTTAACTTACCAAGTATTCCATGGATGATGGTCGAATCGGCACCAACGATTTGAAGCACAGCATCCTCGTATTGGACGGGAGGGTCTGGAGGACTTCCACCAGTTCGGAGCGCCCTTCTCTGGCGCCCTATCACGTCGGATTTGATAGTTTTCCATTTCTCCTTCACCTCGAGTCTGGAACGCTTGGCAACACCACACAAATTGATGGCCAGGGTCACCCGCTCCCAAGCCTTGGTTTTGTCTTGCATGCTGATTTGATCGTTGAAAGAGCCGAACAAAACAGATCGTGCACTCATAATTTCCTCCAACATTACTCGCACCTCAACGTCACTATAGTTGGCTTTGCGCGCTCGTTTGTTAGAACAAACAGAGTCGCTTTGAGAAGCCATGCTTGTCGATAAGGATGTATGGATGTGTGAAGATGGCACTAATGTAAATAGAAACTCACAATGGATGTATGAAGACAGAGGTAGTTGGTCACAAAACGGAATAATGGAAAGAAATAAGACCACAGCAAATCCAGATTGAGTCGTGCGTCCTGCTTTCCGCTGGTTCTGAGCGAGAACGTTATGCGATAAGGGTGCTCGCCGATGCCGGCTAAAGGGGATTCCCCAACTCACAAAATTAGGTCACGGTTAGCTATCCGCAGCGGCTAGCAGATTGGTGAATACCGATTCACACAGCTCTCCAACCCGCCTCTACCCCGTGGTAGCTATCCGCGGCTAGCGCCTTAGCCCCGGCTAAGCCTATCACCGATTGGTGCATACAGGCCCAGGAGAGTCCCGTCTCCCCCACTCTCTACGGTGATTTTTGAGGATCTCCTAGTCGACTTTTTGTTTGTTTTTTTGTCTGTTTTGTTTGTGCGTTTTGTTTGTATCCTTGCTTACTGCCCGCCGCCGACTACAACCACCCACCACCGCCGACGATCAGCAGACGTCCCCATGTGAGCCCCATCCCTCCCCCTCACTACAGTGATTTTTTTGGGAGGATTTCCTGGTTGTTATTTTGTTGTGCTGTTGTTGTTGTTGTTGTTGCTGTTGTTGAACCCACACTCATCTCCCCCCCCCCCCCCCCCCCCACCGCCGACTACAACCACGCACCACCGCTGACGATCGGCAGACGTCCCCAGGTGAGCCTCATTCCTTCCCCTCACTACGATGACTTTTTCTTTGGGGGATTTCCTGGCTGTTACTTGTTGTGCTGTTTCCTCCCCCCCCCCCCCACCCCCCCACCCCGCCGACTACAACCACCCACCACCGGCGACGATCGACCGATGCCAAATGAGACCCGTCTCTCCCCCCTCACCTCGGTGATTATTGCTGTTGATTTTCCCTTTCCTTTTTCTATTTTTCCTCCTCTTCCTGATTGATATCCCCTGTACCCATACTTGTTTCCCCCCCGCCAACGACCACAACCACCGACCACCGCCGACGATCAGCAGACGTCCCCTGGTCAGTTTTTTCCCTGTCTGCTTGTTGTTGTACCTGATTGATTTGTGCGTCTCGTACGACCGTGCTTTCCCGCCCCTGCTGATCTCCTGTTTGTCCCTGCTGACTTCCTGCTTATCACTTCTGTAAACTCCCATTTCCCTCCTCATCATTGATTAGCACTGATTATTTAGCTGCATTGAATTGATAGTTCATTCCTGTCCCTGTTTGGGCAATACTCCACTTGACTGGGTTGGTTCATACAATTACTAATTGATTCGGGCGGGGTATTGACCATCTTACCTGGGCACGGGTTGACGGGCTACTTGTTGATGGGCTCCGGATTGATCTGATACTTTCACTGATGAGCAGCACACCCCTACATACATCTCAACCACTACCCACACCACATGTACACCTACTACCAATCTCCCCGGACAGCCGGTTGATTCACCTACCTCTACACCATTATCCACCAGTTATACTTCTCTTCTTCCTTATACCATTCTTTATCATCCTATTACTGATGCTTTCGGGGGGGGTTTTCTTTTTTTTCTGCTGTTTGTGACTTATTGCTGATTGACCCAACCGCTCCCACGCACTACCCCCGCCCTCACGACCGCCGCCACAGGGTTGGTATTATTCGCCCATGGGACGGTCCCCCCACCCCCCCTCCCCAAACGCTTTCCATCGCCTCGCCCCCTACCCTGACTCCCAAGGCCGGGATCTTACTGCGGACTAGTCGCCCCCAACCCCTCGCCGCTACCGGTGGGACCACCACCAATACGCCTCCCATGCCAGCCCCGGGCCGTGTTCTATTTGAATTTCTGACGACTCGGATGACCCGAGTCACGTTAATCGATTACGGCCCGTTGATGCGAAAACTGCGCATGTGCAGAAGCGAGGGACACCTCTGAGCACGGGAACCCGCTGAAACCACCACACCGGGAAGCCACCCCTTAGAGCAAGGATGTAGCATGCCACGGCCGGACACCCCCTGCGACCCCTCTGGGGTTCGCACCCGAGCCGCCACCAGGGCCACCCACCCCCACACCACCTCCCGGGAAGAGACCCACCCTAAGGGAAACCAAAGCAACCCTCCACAGGGCCCCCATCCAGGTGCTGACTACACCTACACCAACCGCCCTCCCCCGAACCAGCCCACAGAGGACAGCGACTCATCGTCCAACTTGGATGATGAGTCGGACATTGACATAGGATCCCCCCCATCACCCACCTCACCCTCCCCAAAACACACCACACTCACCAACACCAGTCCCATCCCCCCCCTCCCCCGTCCACAAACAAAACCCAGGATCCCCCTCCCAGACAGCCCTCGCCCCCAGCCCTGCCAAACCCAATGCCCAACAACCCACAGGGAATGGCAAGGGGAAGGGGAAATCCTCCAAGGCAACCAGCGGGACCCCCACAGCACCTACCGCCACCACCCCCAACTCCCCCGCACCGGGCACCAGCGCCCCAACCACTTCCTCTTCCAATGAACCACTCCCAGTAGTTGCGGGATGGTCAACCGTGGTCCGTAGGACCAAAAGAACTGCCCCCCCCCCACAAAAAAACCTCCCCCCCCCCCAGAGTTCCACCCTGATGCACGCCGCCCCAAGCATTTCTATGCCATTTTTTTTGTACAGTGGCGATGCCAAGGAAATGCTGAGGGCCCTCTTTCAGGTGAACAGGACTGCTGGCACTGACACCCTGTCCCTGGACAAGTACTGCAACCATATGGTAATTGGAGCCTGGACGTCGGAGTCTCTTGAGAGGCTCCGGGTAGCCCCCAAATTCGCTGAGATCAGAGGCTCGGCGAAGTCCCACCACTACGTGGTGACCGGGCTCCACCCCCTAGCAGACCCGTCCGACCTAGTCGGACAACACAGGATTATCCGTACCTACTGTATCACCCCCAAAAGTGGCAAACCCACCCACTGCATTAACGTCTATACAACCTCCCGCCTCAACACTTCTGCCAAGCTGGAACCACCGCTGCTCCCATCTTTACCCGCCTTCCTCAAACCCCTTGCTGCTGACCGGATTCAAGTGCTCAACTACATCTACAGCTCAACTACCACCGGACCGAAGAGATTCGCTGCCGCCCCAATGCCTTGCCGTTACAGTGTTGTAAAGATGTCCCCAGCTTTTACAAAACTCCCTACTGATTGGGTCGATTTATGGGAGCCTCTCTATTAATGTTGCAGTTCTGCAACCAGTAGCCGTCGTAAGGTTACAAACAACCCCAGAAACGAAGTGGCATGTGGATGTATGTGTGGATGTATGTATGTGTGGATACCCATTCTGATATGACCTTAGATGTTGCTAGGATTAAAGATCAAACCCAATCGCTGCATGCTGCATGCCGCATGCCACGTGGGTGGAATCAACCCATTCGCATGCTGCATGCCACATGCGCATTCCGCATACCACGTATAAGGAATCTTAGCTTTATGCTTGTCGTCTAGCGTGGCCTACTGACCTAGTTATCTTCAGTTTATGTCGGCTCAAGTTTGGTTGCAGTGCACACACACATATATATATATTTACATATACAGTAAAACCTCTCTAAATCGACCGACAATGGGACCGACTTTAAGTGGTTCATTTAGGGAGGTGGTCGGTTGAGGGAGTTAGAATATCCTTACAATTGTATTGCTGGGACCCAAATAAAGCGATCGATATAGGGGAGTGGTCGATCGGTGGAGGAGGTCGGTTAGAGAGGTTTTACTGTATATATATACAGACCAGATGGGATGGCCGAATGAGTTGAGCGTCCGTCTCCCGCTTTGGTAGATCGTGAGATTCGAACACAGGTTCGAACCCTGGTCGAATCAAATCAATGGCTTAAAGGTTGATAGAGTGCTGGCTGTTTTTTTCGAGGAGAGATCGAGGGTTCGAATCTCAACTGGGTCAAACTACTGATTAATTCTTGTCATCACCTACCTTGTTGTTCAGCATTACTAGCTTAGGCCAAGGATTGGTTTTCTGCAGATCAAGATAATGTGACTGAGTGGGACATTGCTGTTCCAGTTAGGGAGTCCTGGATTAGCATCAGCCGGTGTCACGGTTTTAAATCTCCACTGGTTTAAAACCACCTTTGCCCTGCGCATGTGTCAAAATCGAACGGAGCTATTAAGCTGCAGCATGCCACTGTTTTAACACTCCGCTGGTTTAAAACCTACACTTTTTCCTTGCATCTTTAGTATATTTCCTACCTGTAGGATGGGGGGGGGGATTATTTTAATTGGTTTATATATCTCGGACAGGGGAGGGCACTTTTTTTTTTTATCAGGGTGGCATTGTAGTGAATATTTTGTTGAAAATCTCTTTACGCGCACACCGTTTTGCGAGACTGGAGTCCCGGGTTGAAAGCATGGGATTGAAACCCGCGGAGAATTAAAACCGCGACACGGTGCCCACAGGTGACCCTGGGTTGAATCCCAACAAATCTTTTCAAATCTGCGAAATGTATATTGAACATGTACTCTATTATTAGCTTGTTACTGACCCTGGTATTGCATCCATGACTACATGCGCATTGGGTCCATTCAAAGAGTTATCTGATGGGATATATGTTGCCTAATTGATTTAAATCGTTCTTCAGTCCAAAATCGTTCGTGCTAGTGTTTGACAAATCAGTCAGCATGGCAACTTCCCATGCAGTGTTGGTAAATAACCACTACTTTACAAGAAACCACAATGTGCCACTCAATAAGTGCCCTGTTTGTGTAGCACACACATTCATCATCATCATCATGCTGTCTGTCGCGATGCGACAAAGACTGCTTTCATTACTTGACTGCCGCTCTCCATTTAGCTCTCTGCTGTGAGAGTGATGTCCATGAGTCGGTCTTAATGTCTCTCAGCTTCAGGTTTTATTTCATGAAAGCTGCCTGCAAAAGTGTTGAAGTGCTGCTGGCTTTTGCAAGTTACCAGCGGCACTCTCTCGGGGAGCAAATAGAGGTTTCACACCGGCAAGAACATGTCAAGACAGGCGCAAAACTATTTGTCCCTGCAGTGGCTGGTCAGGAGATGTTGGGAGTTCCATACATCAACCGCCCTTAATGCTACCACAGTGACATGGTTTTCTGTTTAGGGTTTGCTCCCTTAGCCTTCGGTTCTGTCAAGGACCTGTACCACAAGGCAGTGGTTTAGAACTCTGCAAGGCAGGGGCGTCAAACTCCCTGAGGTATTGCTATACCTGCATACCCTGCACACACACATATATAATATATATGTAGTAGTCAGCACTGACCTCTCAGGTAAGTAACCACATAGACAGGTAGGCGTGGGTAGTGTGTTGATATCAGGGAGCCTAGGCGGTGTTATGGTTAGCACACTGGCCCGGAATGCAAAGAGATGTGGGTTCGAGTCCTGCTTTAGGTGCAATATTTCCCATTTTCATCACCCCCATGACACTGGTTGCCGTGACCATGATCCTGTACAAGCTATGCAATGTATGGTTATTGAACCTACCCTGTGTATGAATGTGTATGTGCATTGCCTGTGTGTATGTAATTGTGTATGTAATTGTAAGCATTAAAAGACTTACAATTCCAGGGGGGACGAGTGTAGTTGTCGGCACTGACCTCTCAGGCAAGTAACCACATAGACAGCTAGGTGGGGGTAGTGTGTTGATATTAGGGAGCTTAGGTGGTGTAATGGTTAGCACACTGGCCTGGAATGCAAAGAGATGTGGGTTTGAGACCCACTATACACCCCAATATTTCCCATTTTCATCACCCCCATGACAAATATATATTTTACCTCGGTAAACAGCCTCAGGCTAGCCTCAGGCTAGGGAGAGGTAAGCACGTCCGGTACCAGCAATTAGCATATACAACTCACGACTGGATAACGTGTCGTTGGGTTGCTCCGGCAAAATTAGTCTACATACAAGCAAATACGCAGTAAGTATAATAAAAACTGTGGTTAGCTTAATTATGATGCATTAGAGCATCAATATGGAAAGTTTAGACTTTCGTTGGTCCAATTTGGACGAGTTATTTGGTTATAAACAACCAAGGATAGAACGTTCGAGTGGGGTTCTCGAAGGAACCAAACCGGTCATTAGCGGTTCTGTCAACACCCGGGTCACCGTGTGACTATGGGTAGAGATGTGGGTTTCGCCCTATCTCATGTGGAAATTCTCTCGTACTCTAATAGAGAGTAATGTTGGAGATGCTCCTGGGTTTCTTTTATAGACTCCCCTAGACAAAATTTTTTCAGGCGTTTCTCCGAGTTTCGTAGCATTTTCTCCAACTTGTTGACGTAGTAGTCACAGGTGGGAGAAGTGTGCGGAACAGAGGGATGGGCGGGCCGATACACTGGTCCCGACCCCGCGTAAAGATTTGGGCTTGACCCACAATCCACGCACAAATTTAGCTTATTACGCCTGTGTTATAACGGTATAAACACGTTCTCTAACACCACCAGATGTCCAATTGAGTTTGAAACAACCAAATTGTGACAAATATATATACCAGGACTGACCAAAAATGTTGTTTACAGTTCCTGATGGCCACGAAGCGGAGTAAGCGTGGTGCAGCAGCAGCTGAGGGGCGTGTTCCGAGTGGAGTGGACGAGGAGTACGACTCCTCACCTGTGTTGTCGGCAGGGCCGTCGACACAGCCCCGGGCGCATATCCTCTCCGACCTGGACGAGGACGCAGTGCCTGATGTGCCTGCGCCTCCAGATTGGGAGGCTCGCTTTGCATTGTTGGAAAGCCACATATTGGCTTCCAAATCGCCCGTGTCTCGGAAGCGGCGTAGGCTGAGTGTCCAAGAGGATTCGTATGAGGATTTCTTGGACACAGACTCAGCGGTGGAGCTTAAGGCTCCTCCTCCTCCTTCTCCTAAACGGAGGAAGAAGAAGAAACAGGTGATTTCTTCGGGTGATGAATTCACCAAGGAGCGGGCAGAGACTGGTTTTCGCAAAAAGCGGAAGACTAAGTCCAAAAAGAAGAAGAGGAAGAGGAAATATTCTTCTTCTGATTCGTCCACTGAGTCTACTTCTACGGAATCAGACTCAGATACCATATATGAAGGTGTCTAACCGGACATTGGCACTAAAGTGGCTAAGAAGGTGGAGAAGCCAAAGGCTAAGCGGGTTAAAACCACTACGCTTATGCGCGAGACCGTGAATGGTCATTTCCGCACGTTTAAACCGGTGGAGGTTATCTCCAAGTTAGGAGATGAGTTAACAGGCATAAAGGGTGTTCCCAACTCCATCATTAAAGAAATGGATCGGGATGTCAATATGACGGATGACCGTAAGAAGTTTGAGGATGTGTTGCACACAGTGCATAAGGCAGTGTTGGCTACCCTAACAGCTATTGTTCCTGTGGCTAATAGGATGCAGAGTGAAAATAAGTTCTCGTCTTTGGCTAAGACAATGGACAAAGGCATTGCAGTGTTAGCGGCGGCAGGTAATTACCTGTCGTATCGAAGATATGAAAATGTCTTCAAGTCAGTTTGCACAGATGCTGGCAAGGAAGTGGCTCGCTCTAAGAAGGTTACCGATAATGAGGGGAAGGAGTTTACGCTTTATCTTGCTCCAGAGCCGATTAAAGGGAAACCCTTAGATAACACCAAGATGTTTGGCGGTCAACTACAATACCTCTATAAAGAGGTAGAGACTGCAGCCAAGAGTGGCAAAAACATGGATGGCAAGAAGAAACAGGAAGCTCCTCGTTTCAAAAAGTCACGAGGGGATTTTCGTCCACGACGGTTCACCAGAGGAACCAGACCGAGTTCAAACTTCGGTCAAGGGTTTCGGGGCCGGGGCGCTCGCCCAGGCTGGACCGACAACACCGCACGGCCAATAGGCCGAGGGTTCAACTCGTCGAGACCTTTCCCCAGGGGCGGGTCCAAGTAGAGGTCCAAACACAAACTTTACAAGTCCCTGCAGCCTCTAAAAACACACAAACTGTAAGCAACTTTGTGGCTGGTAATATTAGTAATCATATTTCTGAGTGGCACAAAATTACTAGTGACCAAGAAATTTTAAAAATAGTTAGGGGTGTTCACATTCCCTTCACACAAATTCCTGTACAAAGTATAATACCTTTTCCATATAACATTCAACCAGTTGAACGAGAGGCACTAACTAAACAGGTACATAAATTCTTTGAGAAAGGAATTATACAAAAAGTGACACACTGTTCAGGACAGTTTATTTCAAACATTTTCTCGAGACCGAAGCCTAATGGTGATGTTCGAATGATCCTGGATTTAACAATCCTTAATAAAAGGGTGGAATATCGACATTTTAAAATGTTCTCTCTAGATACGGCACGAGATCTGATTATACCAGATGAGTGGATGGCTAGTGTTGATTTACAAGATGCATATTATACGCTTCCCATAATGGAACAATACCGAAAATTTCTTCGATTTATTTGGGATAACCAACTCTATGAGTTTACCTGCATGCCGAATGGCTTAGCTTGTGCGCCTCGTTTATTTACTAAATTGCTTAAACCTGTTTTCTCGGTAATGGCGAGGAAGGGTCACATAATGTTTCCATACATAGATGATTCTTTTATTATAGCATCAACACAAATTGGTTGTATGAATGCAGTTTTGGATTTATGTGCATTACTCACTAAATTGGGGTTTTATGTACATCGACAAAAGTCAGTGTTTAAACCAACAAAACAACTCAAATGTTTAGGGTTTATTCTGGATACACAGTCCCTTACAGTGTCGATAACAGAACAAAAACTAATTAAGTTTATGACTACAGCGACTCAGCTTATTAAGTTATCAAAGCCTAAAATTAGACAGGTTGCTGTTCTTATTGGCATAATGACATCATATGCACCTGCTGTGTTATATGGGAAGGCCCATATTAAGTCGCTAGAAATAGATACAAATTTAGCGTTAGCACGAACTAAAGGCAATTTTGAGCGAAAGATGTTTATTTCGCAAGAAGGGTTACAGGATATTGGATGGTGGATGCAACATATAGCAAGTTCACCAAATCCAATCCGCATGGCGGAACCTAATACAGTAATTACTACTGATGCTTCGTTAGAAGGTTGGGGAGCTCATCGAGATGGGGTCACAACGGGAGGTAGATGGCTTGATGATGAAAAATCAGACTATATTAATGCACTAGAATTGCGTGCTATTTATCTGGGCTTACGTAGTTTAGTAAAGATAAATAAATCACAGGTTAGAATACTAACTGATAATACTACTGCCATGGCATATATTCGTAACATGGGTGGAACCAAATCAAAGTCTTGCAATCAGTTATCTAAACTGATTTGGAACTGGGCACAGGCTCAACAAGTCTGGCTGACTGTAGCGCATATTCCAGGGTCACAAAATACACTTGCAGATTATAAAAGTAGAAAATTCCATGACCATTTTTACACCCGACCCCGCCTGTGTACACCTTTGTTTAACTTCGTTTGTGAAAAATGGGGTACACCTGAAGTTGACTTGTTTGCATCACGAAATAATAACAAGTTACCCTGTTATGTTTCTTGGCATCCTGAACCGGATGCTTGGAAAGTAGATGCGTTTGCTATTACCTGGGAAAATAATTATTTTTATATTTTCCCACCATTTAGCATTATCAGCCGAGTAGTGAGAAAAATCGGCTTGGAAGGGACACATGCGATACTGGTGGTGCCCGATTGGGACACGCAACCTTGGCTGCCAGCAGTTTCACAACTGGCAAAAGATCATATACGATTCCCAAGAAAACTCGGGAATCTGAGGCACCACGGACCGCTAGTGGTTCACGGCGACGTGTCAACGACGCCCCTATTGGCATTCCTTTTCTAAGGAAGCAGCTACAGCAATTTGGATTGGACAGAATTACTGAGGATAGGATAGTATCGGATGCCTGGAGGCCAGGAACTGTCAAAATGTATACAACCTATTTAAAGAAATGGGGTGTACATTGTTTGTTAATGAAAGTTAAGCCAACAAATCCAAAGATTTCACAAGTAGCTTGGTTTCTTCGTTCTCTAGAGGATGAAGGACTTTCCTTTGGATCGATTAATGCGGCGAGGTGTGCGTTATCAATTATATTACCTAGAATTGATGGCGAAACAGTTGGAAAACATTATGTTCTTTGTTATTTACTTCATTCAATTTATCAAAGGAATCCTCCAAAACCAAAGTATAGTCGGTTTTGGGATGTTTCTATAGTATTTAAGTTGTTTCAGGCTTGGCCTCACAACTCGTGGTTAGATATAAAACAGTTAGGTTTTAAGGTCGCGGTCCTGTTATTGTTAGTAACCGGACACAGAGGACAGACGATTGTTGCTTTATCCTTAACTGGATTAGAAATAGACAAGGAACAAGCTACGTTTGATTTAGAAAAATTGCTTAAATCGAACACGTTAGGTGACCCTTTATCAACGGTTCACTTAGACTGTTTTCCGAATGATCGGAAATTATGTGTTGTGTTGGCCATACGGGCTTATATATACAAGACAAAGGATTTACGTGCATCACAACAACTATTAGTGAGCTTTATAAAGCCACATAAGGCGATTTCACGAGACACACTTGCCAGATGGACAATTACGGTGTTGAAATTGGCTGGAGTGGATACGAGTAAATACTCTTCCCACTCAACTAGAGGAGCCATGGTCTCCAAGGCACGGGTGCTTGGTATTTCTGTGAAAAGAATACTAGCGCATGCAGGCTGGAAGACGGCTAAGTCGTTTGCAAAACATTATAATAAACGACTAGAAAAGCCTACCGTCGTTGCAAAGCGTCTTCTCGCCAACTAACAAGAATAGGTGAGAACAAAAATTTAGAATGTTATAATAATAAGAAAGAATGATATTAAGGATAAAAATGAATTATGTTAAGGTCTCCCTAGCCTGAGGCTAGCCTGAGGCTGTTTACCGAGGTAAAATAGTATAGTTATACGAGTCTTACCTTGGTACAGATGATGGATAACTGTTGTTTTACCGAGGTATAAGCCTCGGATAGATGTGGGCTAGGGCCCTCCCGCCACACCCTGCCACATCTATTCCGTTGGTGTACCTTTTCGGTAAAGTAATAGTATCCATTGTTTTGAAAGTCATTTTTATCCTCAATAAGTAGGTTAAGATTGCTGGTACCGGACGTGCTTACCTCTCCCTAGCCCACATCTATCCGAGGCTTATACCTCGGTAAAACAACAGTTATCCATCATCTGTACCAAGGTAAGACTCGTATAACTATACTATATATATGTAATATATATAAATAGGGTGGGTAGTTACCTGACAACATATGCAGGTCACTGACTACAAACATCACAATAAAGCTTAGTGGATAGGGAGCCTACTTATGAGGAAGGTAGTGGGTTCGATCCATTACCAAAGATTCATGGATTTCACCTCAAATGTAATCAGGAGGTAAACTACAAATCACTCGCTCAATGTACTGAGACGAAATATATTCCCCCTACCTTTTAAAGAATATAGAATTACTTTGTTGGGATTTTATGTCCTAGACACATCTAAGGTAATATCGGGATGGGTACCGACTTATGACAGTGAACACTCATGGCGACATGTCCCACAGGAATACTGAGCTGTGAGCATATGCAAAGTATATATTGGGTAACTCATTGCTTTGACTCTGCCTGGGTTTGAATCCACAACCTCCACACGGGAAGCCAGCCAGCACTCTTTATCGATTCAGCCATCTGTAATTATGATTCAAATTAAAATCTAAGTACCCCCCTCCCCACCACCCTTTTACCACCAGGTTCGACCGGTGGCGGTGGTCGAATCGGTATAGCTCTGGGGCCGTGTGCATGGGCTGGTGCTACGTGTAGCCGGTGCTACACACAAGCTCTGGAGTAGCTATCACCGGCTAGCACTGGGTTGGTGAAATAGGTCAAGCCGTGTGCACCAATGCCCAACCTGGTACAGATAGCAAACCGTGTACTTATTTATAGATTTGGGAAATCCCTCTGAGCCTGTTCCTGGCGAGCACCGCTATTTAACAATATTGCCGCAGATTCGGCGGTGGCGGCGACATTAATATCGCTTCGATTTTGGATTTAATTTGACCAAATTTCACTTTTTGAGGATGTTATTCTGTTAAATATGATAGCATTGAATAGATTTGGGCCTAATCGGTACCTAACACCGCCGGGCACCAGCTAGCCTTGTTATTGCTGAGCCTGTTGCTGGCGAGCACCACTATTTGTCAATTTTGCCGCCGAGTCATTAATATCGGTTCGATTTTAGGGTTAATTTGATGAAATTTCACTTATTGCGTATGTAATTCTGTCAAATATGATCGCATTGAATAGATTTGGCTCTAATATATCGCCGCCGATGTGGTGGCGGTGGCAGTGGTGGCGATTTGTTTAGTTTACATTCGTCGATTTGACAATATTAATATCGCCGCCAATGTAGCTGCGGCGTTAATATCGGTTCGATTTTACGGTTAATTTGATGAAATTTCACTTATTGCGTATGTAATTCTGTCAAATATGATAGCATTGAATAGATTGACACCCACACACGCACACTGATGGCACACTAATCAGCACGGCCTGCCGTTAAACCTAATATGAAAGCAGGGTAGCTTAGCCTAGGCTACGGTCGGCGGCTAGCGCTGGCACCGCTTCATGCATGCAGATTTCCACCGTTAGCCATGTGGTGCCAGCCAAAACTCGGTTAGGGCGCTAACACCGCCCCATGCATACAGCCCCTGGCCTGTTGTGCGGAAGGTAGGGAGTTCGGTTTCCAGTCAAGTCAAACCACTGACTTATAAAATTGATACATATCGCTTCCTAGCCAGGCGCTCAGCATTATTAGGATAAGGCAAGGACTGGTTGGCTCAGTGTCAGAATAATGTGACTGATTGAGATATTGGGTCATGGTGCTGGCAGCATGGTCTCCAGTGGGGCAACACTATAAAGTCGCCATGAACGTGCACCGTCCATACCTGTCCTGATATGAACTTTGATGTTGCCAGGACGTAAAACTCCAACAACCAACCATCACGGTTAATGACCCTCTCTGAAAGTACCCGGATAAGTCGGTCCAGTGAACACGGACACAATGCAGATGTGTGTATACAGTGTAACATATACTAGTAGGTCAAGTGGGACTGCTGCCGACAGGTACTGGGGCAGGGGCAGGAGGGACAGGGACAGGGATCTCGGACCCAGCTAGTCAAAGGTAAGGTCTGCAGGTTTAGATTTAACACATCAGAATTATCCACACATGTGCTAAGTTTTAATTGTGTTGATAGAAGGCTGAGCCATATCAACAAGTACTACGATAGCCGAGGAAATATCTAGGCCTACAATCTGAATGTGGGTCGAGGTCGTTGGTCGAGGTGATGGTGTTCAGGCAAGGCACGGTCAGCCACCCACTTTTTCTAGTCCTGTCTGTGTGGTACACAGTGTGAGACATGGAGACACAGTGTCAGACACAGTTTGAAGCATGGATACAGAGACACAATATGAGACACAGTGGCACATTGGAGACCAAAGCCCTGTTTACACGGGCGATTTAAAACGCCTCATATAAAACGACTTGCCTAGATCGATTCACATTTGCCATGTAAACGCGACTCTGAGGCATTTTACGGCTGAATCCATTCATATAAATCGGTACATGTAAACCACCTCGCGAGATAGTATAGATGAAGCGATTCAGCTGGTTCCCGGGCGGCGATAATGTAAAATACTGGTGCTCGCCGGCTATAGGCTCAGCTGTAACTAATCGCTGGTGCCCGGCAGTGTTAGGGCCCGATTAGGCCGAATTCTAGTGAATGCGATCATATTTAACAGAATTACATACTCAAATAATGAAATTTAATTAAATTAACCTTAAATTCCAAGCGATATTAACGTAGCAGCTACATCGGCTTCGAATCGACGAGTGTAAACTAAACAAATAGCAGTGCTCGCCGGCTACAGGCGCACCACTAAGGCTGCTGGTTCCCGGTCGCCGACACACTTTAAAACTCGCTCATGTAAACGGGCCACTACATCGCTTCATATAAATCGATTTGCCTAAATCGCTTCACAATTGCCCGTGTAAACACGGCTATAGATACAGTGTGAGAGTTTATTATTCTATACATAAATATATTAGATTAGTTTTTTTAAATCTACCTTACTTATAGTTTAGGGTAACCTATGTTAAAAATGCACTTGCCCGTCCTGATATGACCTTAGTTATTGCTAGGACGTAAAACAACAACAAACAAAATGCACTTGACAAATATTTGACGTGGAAACATGTTACAAAATTTTCTTATACATGTGCAATTTCTGAAATAAGAACTTTTAGCTAGGTTTGCTTGTACATATGTATGCTAGATAGTGATGCAATGATTGCGTATTTGCCGCAACCAGGAATGGAATAATAATAGTATAGGTCAATTTAATAGAATCAGCTGCTAGTACTACTGAAGCCTATAGTTACCGATATTTTAACGTGCATGCCAAATTAATTTGACGTTTTCATTTCATATATCCATAAACCTGACCATTTATAATAATAGCTATTTCAAATAAAAGTAATGTATATTATAGCGATTAAGTTAATATAGTTATTTAAAAAACAAACACGGAAGTGCCTTCAAAACATCGGACTGCAACTTTAATATGCTTGCTAAATAAAATGCCATCGGATTAGTTGCGATGAATCGATGTCATATATATATATATATATATATATATATATAATATATATATATACCCCAGTTATGACGTCCTAACTGTGATGTTCTGAGATGGGCATGTGATATATCTTGGCTCCAGGTGTTAAACTGCACTCAGGAGTGCGTCGTGAAAACACAAAATAACCACCCCCTCTCTCCTACAATACATCACTTCCGCCACAGCAAAGTTGGTAGCAACCCAGAAATTTAATGAACCAGACGGGATGGCTGAATGAGTTAGAGCGCCCGTCTCCTGTGTTGGTAGATTGTGGGATCGTTGCTTCGAATCCTGGTCGAGTCAAACCAATGACTTAAAAATTGATACTTGTTGCTTCCTAGCCAGATGCTCGGCATTACTAGGATAGGGCAAGGAGCAGTGGAATGAGGAAGACCAGTCGTCTGCGACTGAAATTTCCCCTGCTTAAACAACTAATGTACCAAAAACAAAAACAAAAAATGTTACTGGAATAATGATTAATATGTACATATAGATCATGGCTGCAAAGATAATACGAGACGACACATTTGTGCGATGGCAGATTTGTAGGACATTGGCACAAATAAAACAATTGTACCAGTAATACATATAAATATATATATACATTATATATATATAGTATAGTTATACAAATCTTACCTGGGTACAGATGATGGATAACTGTGGTTTTCCCGAGGTACAAGCCTCGGATAGTCATGGGCTAGGGAGAAGGAAGCACATCCAGGTCCAGCAATCTTTACCAACTTATTCAGGATAAAAATGGATACTTCAATCTTTTTGTTTTGGCACAAGCAAACGGAATAGTCATGGCAGGGTTGGGTGGGCAGGCCCTAGCCCACAACTATCTGAGGCTTGTACCTCGGGAAACCAACAGTTATCCATCATCTGTACCAAGGTAAGATTTGTATAACTATACTATTTTACCTTGGTACTAAGCCTCTGGCTACTCGTAGCCGAGGGAGACCTTTACATAACCTCATTTTTATCATTTTTTCATTCTTATTTTAAAATATGTTTAGTTTCAAACAAATATTTACTTCTCACCTTTCTTGTTAGTTGGTGAGTAAGCGAGTCGCTAGGTCGCTTGACTTCTCTAGTCGTTTGTTGTAATGTTTTGCAAACGATCTAGCTCTCTTCCAGCCTGCATGGGCCAGGATTCTCTTTACTGAGATTCCTAGTTGTCTTGCTTTCGAGACCATTGCCCCTCTCGTTGAATGGGATGCATAACGTCCAGTATTGACGCTTGCCTCCTTAAGTACCTTTATGGTTCATCTTGTGAGTGTGTCTCTTGAGATAGCCTTATGTGGCTTAATAAAGCTAATCAAAAGCTGCCTGGAATCTGTATTCCTTTTGTCTTGGATATATAGGCCCTAATAGCCGACACTACACAGATACGTTGATCATTAGGAAAACTATTCACATGCACCGTGGACAGTGGGTCCCCTGTGTGGTTTGATTTTAGTAATTGGTCTAAATCAACCATTGCCTCTGTATTATCTATCTCTAGTCCATTTAGAGACAAAGCTACGATCATCTGACCCCTATGCCCTGTTACTAGCAGTACCAGGACTGCCAATTTAAATCCCAGTTGTTTAATAGATAAATGTTTATTCCTAGGCCATAACTTAAAGACAACTGTTACATCCCAAAATCTAGTATATTTTGGTTTTGGTGGGTTTCTCTCATAGACCGATCTCATAGACTGATCTCAAAAACCAGTGTACGACTTGGTGTTTCCCCACTGTTTGTCCATCTATTCTTGGCAGAATTATCGACAATGCACACCTTGCTGCATTAATTGCACCATATCATAGTCCTTCATCTTCTAGCATTCTTAGAAAATGGACCACTTGAGCTATTGTAGGCTTTAATGGCTTCACTTTCTTAATTAAACAGTGAAGTCCCCTTTCTTCAAATAACTTGTAGACAATTTAACTGTGCCTTTCCTCCAGGCATGTGAAACAAGGCTTTCTTGTGTAATTTTGTCCAGCCCAAATTGCTCTAAATGTTTGTTAATAAAAGGAATGCCAACAGGGGTGTTGATGACACATCTCCCTGTGTTGTCAGCGGACCTTGGTGATGCAGGTTTTGGGGCTGTGTGTCCCATTCCGGTACCACCAGAACTGCGTGTGAGTGATCCATTCTCATCTTGCTGGCCACTCTGCTGATAATGCTGAATGGTGGGAATATATAATAAAATTCATTATTTCAAACCAAAGAAAAAGCATCCACTCGCCAATCATCTGGCTCTGGATGCCAAGATACATATTTTTGTATCTTCTTGTTTTGTGATGCAAACAAGTCCACTTGTGGCTTTCCCCATTTAAGACAAATGTGTTCAAATATACTCTGACTCAATGACCATTCCAAATGATCATGAAAATGGCGGCTTTTCCTATCTGCTAACGTATTTTGACTGCCTGGGATATGTGCCACTGTTAACCATATCTCATGTTCTTGGGCCCAGTTCTAAATTAATTTTGCTACCTGGTTACAAGGTTTGGAATGGGTCCCCCCCCCCCATATTACGAATGTAAGCCATCGCTGTAGTGTTATCTGTCAACACTCTAACATGAAATTTGGGTATGCGCCCTAAGCTGCGTAAACCTAGATAAATCGCTCTAAGTTCTACCAACGTCCACCAGTTGCTTGTTGGTCTCTATGAGCCCCCCCATCCTTCTAACGATGCATCTGTCATAACAATGGTGTTGGGTTCACCCATTCTAATGGGGTTAGGAGAAGAATTAATGTGTGAATACCACCACATAATGTCTTCTAAGCCTTCTGGGGACATAGTCATTTTTCTTTCAAAATTACCTTTAGCGCGGGCTAATGCCAAATTCTTATCGATTTCCAGCGATTTTATGAGCTTTTCCATAAAGAATAGCTGGGACATAAGCTATCATAATTCCTATTAAAACAACAACCTGCCTAAACTTTGGCCTATTTAAGTTCAATAACTGGTCTGCTGTAGTCACAAACTTATCTAGTTTTGTTGTGTTAATGAGACTGTCATGTCTACTGTGTCCACAAAAGAAACCAACCACGTTAAACTGTATGTTGGCTTCAAAACTGATTTTGTATTATGTATATAAAAACCTCATCTAGTAAACGTGTCACTTAAATCTTTAACTGCCATGTTCATTCTGTTTTTGTTTGAGCCACAATAAATGAATCATCGATATAAGGAAACGTAACATGTCCTTTCCTTGCCATATGCGAAAAAATTGATTTGAGCAATTTCGTAAATAAATGTGGTGCACACACTAATCCATTAGGCATACATGTAAACTCAACAAAACCAAAGAAATTTCCTATCCGGTTTGTAAATCGGGATGGTATAATACGCATCTTTCAGATCGACACTAGCAAGTCATGAGTTTGGTGTAACCAAATCTCTGGCCGTTTCCAAAAAAAACATTTTGAAATGTTTATATTGAACTAGTTTATTTAACTTAGTTAAATCCAAAATTAATCTAATGTCCCCATTGGGTTTGGGCCTAGAAAACCATTAGAAATAAATTTGCCTGCTACATGAAGAACTGGCTCTATTATCCCTTTGTCACAACATTTAAGAACTTGTTCATTTAGTGCCTCTTTCTGTTAAATCAAGACTATACGGAAAAGGAATTCTATTCCGTTCCATTAGTGGAATTCTGACTCCCTGCATAATACTAAGAATCGTAGAATTGTCCGTAATTTCCTGCCATTCATTTAACCAATTTTGAATATTTCCTGCCTCAAATTTGCTTACAGGAGTGTCTGTGGTGATGGGAGTCTGTGTGGCAACTTCTACTTGTTGCCTGGGCGAGGGAATGGCTTCTGGGGTGTGAACTCCCTCTTAAAGGGTCGGTTTCCGTCGTTCCAGCCGAAGGACTGGCGCTGTCCTCTGCCCCTGGACTGGTAGGCATAGCCCATCCCTGACCGACCTCCTCGGCTGGTTCGACGGTTCCGAAAATCCCGCCTTACTTTCTTGAAGCTTGCAGGATTTGTGTCACCAGCCTTCTTCTTCTTGGCGTCCATGTGTTTGCCACACTTGGTTCCCGTGTCCACCTGTTTGAAAAGGTACTGTAGCTGTCCACCAAACATTTTGGATTTGTCCAACGGTTTGCCTTTGATCGGTTTGGGAGGAAGAAACAAGGTGTATTCCTTCCCATCGTTGTTGACCACTTTCTTAGATCTGGCAACCTCCTTTCCCGCATCAGTGCAGACGGCTTTGAAAACATTTTCAAAGCATCTGTAAGACACAAAATTGTTTGCTGCTGTCAGCATCGTAATTCCCCCGTCCATCTGTCCACAGAGAGATGAGAACTTGTTCTCGGCCTGCATGCGATTTGCAATGGGCGCAATAACAGTCAATGCTCCCAACACGGCCTTGTGTACTGTGTGGAACACCCCCTCAAACTTCTTCCGTTCGTCACTCAGTGTGACATCACTGTCCATTTCTTTTATAACCGAGTCTGGGATTTGACTTCTCACCCAGCTTGGTGATGAACTCTGTGGGCTTAAAGGTGTTAAAGTGGCCTTTAATCATCTCCTGCATCATCGTAGTGGTGAGAACCTTCTTGGCCTTCTCAATCTGGCATTTCTTTCGGACTTTACCTCTGAGCTTAGCGTAGTTCCCTGCATGCTGGATGGCCGAGTCCGACTCTGTGGAGGATGAGTCCAACGAAGAGTCTGAAGAAGAGTCCTTCTTACTCTTCTTACTCTTCCTTTTCTCACTCTTCTTTTTCTTGACTACAGGCTTCATATGTGCCCTCGTGTATTCGTCTCTGTCCAACAAGCTGACTACTTTCTTAGCATGTTTACGCTTCTTTACCGGGACCCTCTCCTGAGAGGAGTCGTCACCTAAGGAATCCTCACCCGAGTAGTCCTCCCATTCTGAGTCCTCCGACTCTTGGATCCTCCTCTTGGTCTTTCTACTGGATCTAGCCGGGAGCATTTCCTCCAACTTCATCTGAAGGAGGCGTGCTAGTCGCGCATCTAGGTCAGAGGGGCCCGCTTCTGGCCCACTGACCTTATCCGATACCGGTTGTTTAGGCGACCCTTGAACCCGCAACGGCGGTGATGGGTCATCATCCGTAAACCGACTGGGAGCCTCAGGATTACTACGCTTCATAGCCATCGTAACCCTGTAACGATCGAAAACGAACGTTAGAGAATGCTCAACCAAAATGTCACAAAGGGTAACCACAAACCCAAAATTGTGCATTTCCTGGTGTTGAAAAAATGTATTTAAACAGTTCCAACACAGGCATAAGAGAAAAAATGTGTGAGTGTCGTAGGTTAATGGTATCGAAACCAAAGCCAATCGAGGGGTAGGGACCAGTGTATTGGTAGCCTCCCACACTCTCCATCCCGTACACTTCTCCCTCCTGTGGCGTAATATGCCAACGAGTTGGAGAAAATGCTATGAGATTCGGAGGTACGCCTAAGTAACTCAAATTGGGGAATCTAAAAAGAAACCCAGGAACAAATCCTAATGATGTCAATGGCTCCAACCACACATCTCTCTGTTCGGCCACGGGCGGCTTTACAGTAACAAAGAACAATGACGATATTGTCCTGTAGATGTCTTACAAAAAAGTAAAACACCTACAATAAACTTAAAACTCTCTAAAAAGTTTCAAAACTTTAGCAAAAGCATCGCTAACATACATTTAATCATAAATGCCATTAAAAAAAACCAATACTTACCCGGTAGATTGTCGTTTTAAGTAGAAAACTGCTGGAGCAACTCAACAACCATCCTCCCGTTGTGAGTTGATTATGCTAATTGCTTGACCCGGATGTGCTTCCTTCTCCCTCAGAAACAATCCCCAAGAGCAATTTATAGCCTCTCCCCAAGGCGCATGACCGAAACGAATACACCAGTCACACTGGGCATATTCGATTAACCAACTCGGGTCAGCCGAGTCACTTTTTGGCGCATGCATAGACTCTACATCCTCGGGTGGCATAATCGAACACTTTCCAAGACGCTAGGGGTGGAAAAAATGGTTGCTTAATCCAAAACTCTTTTTTGTTTTTGGAATAACCAATATAAATACAGCGAAATAGGATTTTAAAGTATTTTATTATTGCGCAGGGCCAAAAAATCAACGCAACTTAGTAAAATGTGTTTGAGTGTCAGCGGGGACTGACACCCAATACATTTAGGGGGAGGTTCCCCCTTGAGCAGAAAAGCATGTGTAAACCATGCGTGGCCAATACGGCAGCGGCTAAGGACCGCTTGGTCCCGCTGACCTCCCGCATGAGTCTGTGGTGGTTTTCCCACAGATGGTTCAATTTCTTTAAGTTTATTAATGTTTTCATCCCACTCATGTTGCCATTTGGATTTTATGTGGGTGGCTATTAGTGGTTTCAGATCAGAGTGAGGGATCAGACACAGTTCAAGATCACAGTTCAGGGCCTTCTTCGCAGCCCGATCAGCTTGTTTGTTTCCTTGTATGCCGGCATGGCTAGGCACCCAGCACAGGTGGATGTCATACCCATCCGTTGCCAGTTGGTTCATTTTATAAATGACCGTTGCTAGAATAGGGTGATTCGTTTTCAGTCCAGCAACAACCAGGAGGCAAGAGATGTGTTGTCAGCGGACCAGCCAAGAGGTGGGTTACTGGGGTCTGGTCATTTTGCACACAGCATGTGTATTTCTCGACTCTGCTCGCAGTGTTCAATTTGAAATTCTGATGAGTCGCGTGACCTGGGTCGTGTTAATCGAATATGGCCGCAGTGACAGAGTGCTAGGGTGTATCATTCACCCAATGTCACAGATTCCAAACCAATAACCTCTTCCTCCGCCTGTATATACTTGGAAGAGTTCAAGCGCAAACCCCCGTAAACGCCAATCCAAAAATTGACTTAACATTCAAAAAATCTACCTGAGTAATTTTAATTCCCTCTAATTCCACCTTGGTTTTTGAAGAACTGACTATGGAGCAATGAAAAAAAAAGGAATATACAAAAATGACTTTTTGAATGTGTGATTCCAATGTTTATCTCAATCTTTGGAATGGCATTTACAGGGTTTTGCGCCTGACCTCTTCACTTGTATAATAATTATAACAATGGTTGGAATAATTATAACATACATAACAGTGGTTGAAATGACAATTGAACAATTATTATCTTTAAAAGTGAAGTATACAAGCATTATTGGAGTGGCAATTAATTAATAATTATCTATTTGATTTTAGAATCTGATATTAAGAAGTGATACATTTATTATAAGAAGCTAATTGAATAAATAAGTAGACAGTTATCTTGGTGAATATAATCTTTGCTGCTGAAGCGCCACCAATCATTATTTGTGCTCCTGGCCTATTTTGACCTGATTCTTAAATTAGAGTCATGAAGTATAGTTTAGCGACATGTTTAAATCTGAGAAGAAAGAAAAACTAGAAAGGGCAGGCAGGGGGCGGGGTAGTTTTGCACTCCAGTCACACTCACAATGAAATGGTTGATGACACTGAATGAAAACGATTTAGACCAGAATATGCTTAGCTAAATATAGATTAACCTCCCTACCTCTACCTCTCCCCCAATAATCATACATGCTTTCCGAAATTAATGTGACAAGTTTTCAATTTAAATATCTCCAAAGTTAGTCATTTTAAGAGAAGGGATACTTCAAACTTAAGTAAATTAGATTATAATGATCAATCTAAATTCTGATGTAGTTATCTCAGAAAATTGCAGAAACACAAATCCATTGGGCTTGGGGAAAACTAGCCACTGTGGAGTCCTCTAACATTTAATAACACCTATCTTAGTAATTGGTCCATGCAAATTGACTGATGCCACACTCATACCATCTTGACTTTAAAATGAGTCGAGTTGCATAATTGATCCTAGCAGACCCCTAGCGATGCAAATGCGCAGGCCTATCAGGTAGTGAAAGTGTTATTCCAATAATCTTCTGCCATTTCCAAACAAGGATACATAATATAAAAGAAAGTCTGTTCACATGGATAGTGAAAATTAGGCATCATTTCTGCACCGGTTGTTTAATTGACACTTAGAACAACTGAAGATCTCTCAGCACTGTGTCTGTGAAGTTTTCTAATAATGGGGGACATTGCGATGTTGTGGTTCAAACAATTGCCGTTGGCATCGCCACTGAAGTAGTGGGCCTGGTTGTATGGTACTCTGTACTGACTACTCCTGTATACTGATGTACTGATGGGGTAGTCCTGTCTCCTGAGTGTAGTCTGATGTACTGACATACTGACGGCATGGCCCTGTGTACTGACTAGTCCTCTGTATTGACATAGACAGTATATTCTTGTGTACTGACATGCTGACATTATAGTCTTGTGTACTGACCTACAGATGGTACAGATATGTGTCCTGACTGTAGCTCTGTGTACTGACTAGTCCTGTGTATTGACATACTGACAGTATTGTATTGTGTACTGACTAGTCCTGTGCCTTAACTGTAGTCTGGTGTACTGACATACTGATGGTATGTTCCTGTGTTCTGATGGTACTGACTGTAGTCCTGTGTACTGACATACTGATGATATTGTTCTATCTACTTACTGTAGTCCTTTGTACTGACATACTGACTGTAGTCTTCTGTACTGACATACTGATGGTATAGTTCTGTGTACTGACTCTAGTCCCTTCACTGACTAGTCATGTCTACCGACATACTGATGGTATGGTCTTGAGTACTGACTGTTCGGTGTACTGACATACTGATGGTATTGTCCTGAATACTGACTATAGTCTGACATACTGACGGTAAGGTCCTGAGTACTGACTGTAGTCCTACTGATTGGCCCAGTGTACTCACATACTGGCAGTATGGTCCTCTGTACTGTCGGTATGGTCCTGGGTACGGACTGTAGTCTTGTGTACTGACTTACCGATTGTATGGTCCTGAGTACTGAGTGTAGTTCTGTGTACTGACATACTGGCGGTATGTTTCTGTGTGCTGACTACTCTGGTATACTGACAGTATGGTTATGTGTGCTGACTGTAGTCTGATGTACTGACTGCAGTCCTCAGTACTGATATGCTGACAGAATAGTTCTGTGTACTGAATGTAGTCCTGTGTACTGACTAGTCCAGTGTACTGACATACTGACGGTATGGTCCTGTGTACTGACTATTCCAGTGTACTGACCTACTGACAGTTTGGTCCTGTGTACTGACTGTAGTCCAGTGTACTGACATACCGACTGGTCACTGGCATGCTGACATGTGTGGCATTCTCTGTGGCGGAGTGGTTAGAGTGTCTGACTTTTTTTCTAGGTCAGACTCCTAATCTGAGGGTCGGCGGTTCAAGTCCCCATGCCCCCAGCTCTGCCAATTTGGATTTCCACCGCTGTGTATAACTTACAGCGTCATCAAAGGCCGGTTGCTCTCATACCATGTCTATGTGATGTGGGAGGTTAAAAATCCCTTGGGTCGGTAAAAGTGTAGGCTTGGGCTTTCTATCGACCAGCAGTGGAATGAGGAAGACCAGTCGTCTATGACTGAAACTTCCCCTGCTTAAACAACTAATGGACCAAAAAAAAGAAGATGCATATACACATACATAGTACAAGCCTACATACATACACAGGTACATACATGTATGTGTACATACACATCCATACACACATACACATAGATGCATACATCTGTACATACACATACACAAACCTATAAATACACATGCACATATAGACAAATCCATGTGTCATTGGTTTGATTCTGCTGGGATTCGAACTCCCGACCTTCTGTACGGGAAGCCTACGCTCTACCGATTCGGCCACCACGTCCAGTCAGGAGAAGGGTTGACAGCAAGGAAAGGAGGAAAAACGGGTGACCACTGTCCCATATTGAGCAAACCCTTGCAGGATGAGTTTCCCATTCTGTAATTACTGATATTGTGTGATTTAAACAGAAATTGATGTAGATCAATTTCAAATATACTTCAAACACTTTAATCTGTGCAAAAGTCTTTAATCATTTTTTTTAGAAGCGTACAAAGATAAATGTTGGTTCAGCCATACACAAAATAACACTTGTAACAACCCATTGTGCATTTGTTTACCCTCAATCGGAAATCAGGTCAAGATGGTGGCCATCGTTTCCGTGGAATAAACTATTAATATTTCATTTGTGCATCCATGTTTATGCCAAATTGTTATTTAATTTCTTTTAATTTTGAATAAAATCTAAGTTTTGAACTGCACGGATCAGCAAATTCTACTTCACTGAGTTCTCATGAAGATGGGAAGAGGAAAGTCTATTTCTGGCAAGTTCAAACGGGCTCAAACGTGGCTGGTTGTCCCGCTCCTTACAGCGCTGAATATGCTTATGTCATTTAGGCCCACTAGTACCGCCGCGCAGTCTAGTGTCAGAAAAGATAACTACGCGAAATGTCCCCCATTACAACTGCGCTGATCTCTACACCTCTAGTGGGTTCACTATGCGTTTGCTGCAACCGTAGATCTCTCAACACTAACCTCACCCCATCACTCATCATATACAGTAAAACCTCTCTAACCGACCACCTCCACAGATCGACCACTCCCCTATATTGATCGCTATCAATTGGATCCCAACCGATCGCCCATACAATACCATTGTAACAATAACAAAACACTCCCTAAACCGACCACCTGCCTAAATGAACCATTTTAAGTCCGTTCCATGGTCGGTTGATTTCGAGAGATTTTACTGTATTGTGAGTTTCGATTGTAATGCAAATTGGTTCTTCCTTTCTTATTGTTTACAGGTAAATTCAAGTACCAGCACCCACGCTCACGGATAGAAATCAATTAGACCAGACTTGTGTTAAAGAACACATATTCTATATAATACATTCACACATCCCTCTCAATGCCGGGCCAGGCGTTGATGTGCGTGTGGCAGGCGGTGGCGGCGGCCGACCCCAAACACAAGGGGCCGGCGCCGGCTTCCAGAGTGCGACGTCTGACGATGGAGTTCGCGATGAAAAGCCCCGATTTTCGCTACACCGAATCGACCTTCCAGACGACCTTCCCTGGGGACACGATCGACTTCGAATCCTACCGTGTTTACGTTACTGAACGCCTTGTGAGCAAGACGATGCAGCAGCAGGCCGCCGAGGCGATAATAGAGGAACACTGCTGGGAGGCGTGTGCGCCGGCGTACGCCGCGCTCTGCGCCGAACACCCGCAGCTGTCGCAGGCCGACTACCGCAAGCTGTGGCAGATGTTCAACCGTATCTGCGTGCCGGGCTCCTGTCCGCCCGTCCTCGAGGTGGCCGACATGGACTGGTGGGCGAACAAGCTGGCGGCCCCACTTAGGAAGATGTGGGTGGACCTGCCAACCGACGCCGCCCCATTCAACTTCCCGCGCGCCGCCGAGATACTGGGCGTGGCCGTGTTCAGCGCGGACGTGGCCCGCGACGCCGGCCAGTCGGTCGAGCAGCTGCACTCGTGGATTGTGCGCGAAGTGAGCATGACCGGCTGGATGTACAAGCGGACCCGGAAAGAGTCCAACAACTGGACGTCGTGGCGCCGGCGCTTCTTCGTACTCACGCCCGGCCAGATAAAGTATGTATACACGTCTCTAGTTGTCCTATGTAGAAGTCGAGTTATATATGTAAGATAATCTGCAAGTTAATATTAATATGTGTTATAATGCATTATGCGAATAAAATTAAAGGTGCAGACGGGAATTATTTTGTTATATATTATATTACACCGAATACTCTGTACTGCCTCTTCCCATGTTCAGGACTGGTGGCGCCACATCCAGCGCTCCCCCGCACCTGCTACTAAGTGCTAGCGTGGGAAAACCTCATTCATGTCGGATGATATATATATATATCTATATATATATATGTATGTATATATATACATACATATATTTACATATACATATATATATGTATATATATATATGTATGTATATATGTGTACATATATTATGTGTAAAACGTGTTGGACTTTTATAGTTTCATAAAATGTTTATATTACATACTACTTTTAACAAAACAAAAATGATGTTCCTTGATTAAAGATATCTACCCTCTCACGGCACCAGCAACAACATGGTAGACCTATATAAGTGGAGGCGCGTCTTTATAAAGCCCCCTTGGATACAGTGTTTTGCGTCATTTTCCATCGCGCTATCAAATCTAAGATTTCTCTAGAACAATAAAACCTCAATTACCCCCCGCCCCCACACACACACATAAAGGAAACAAGATTTCCTGAGACGCATATTAATTTCTTTTTACCGCAGGCAATGCATGTGATTTGATATGATCTATATGCCAAATGCTCTAGTCAAATGAACTATGCATCCCACTATATATGCATTCTCGTGCAGAAGGTCGGGAGTTCGAAACCCGGTTACTAGGATAGGGCAAGGAGCAGTGGAATAAGAAAGACCTATTGTCCGCAATTCAGATTTCCCCTACTTAATCAACTAATGTACCCCCCCCCCCCCCAAAACCGCCAAAACAACTGGTTAGCTCAGTATCAGAGTTATATAACTGAGTGGCAAATCAGGTCATGCTCCCGGTGGTTACCTGGGCCGCGTTCAGGGTCCGTCTCGGAGGCGCCGCCGAGACGTCTCGGTGATGCTTTTTGCGTTCAGGGTTCGTCTCGGCGACGTCTCGGCGACGCCTTCCTTTTCAGACTGGAGATGAAAAGCGCCTCGAAAATGGCGGCCGCATTCAGTGCTTTCAGCCAATGACAGCACAGTTTTACCATTGCAAATGGCCGCTGCCTATGGAGGTGGCCATTTTCGAGGCGGCCAACAGCTAAATCCGTTCAGACTAGCGTGATATCAGGCCCGTTGCCGAGGCGCCTCCGAGACGGACCCTGAACGCGGCCCTGGTCTCACAGTGAGGCAGCACAATAAGTATAAAGTTGCCATGAGTGCGCACTGTCACAAGTCGGTTCTCATCCTCATAATGACCTTAAATGTTGCCAGGTTGGAAAACCCCCAACAAACAAACACAAATATCTTTACCACAACAGGTATTACACATCGGCTCAACATCGGGAGAGTGACTACAAAGGCTCAGTGTCCGTGAACAGCTTTTCACATCTGGAATCCCTCAACCCCGTCAAGATTCTCCTGCGCTCCTACCAGAACCGCTTCCGGATCAGCAATCCGTCGGTCGTAGATCTCGATCTGTCTGCACTCTTCAATCACGAAAAGACCGTAAGTGATTGCTTCCACGTCAATGGAAGTATATTTAGTTCTTAATTGAATGGGATTGATTTAAATTCATCAAATTGATTAAAAAAATAAATTAAAATAATATAACTTCAGGTATAATTTATTATAGGCAACAACTTTATATCTATGTTGGTTGTTATTGTCTTACTTTCTAGCAACCTCTAAGGTAGTATCAGGACGGGTTATGTGTAGTATTACTTATCCAAATATGATTGAGAATGTCGTTGATAGCTGGTTGGTTGGTAACCCGATAATATACTCTGATATGTTCTATGCTTCTATGGAGTTCTTGGAGCTGCCTGATGAGCCGGGTAGGGATTATAATATCTGTAAGGGGCGGAAACAAATGCCATGGCTCCAGTACAGTGATATATCCCTTCGCTGCACGGGGAAAATGTCCAGGGTCGTAGCTAGCCGGGGAAATGGTAGGAGGGAAGTGGTCCCTCCACCCACACAAATTCAGTATGTAACTTCCCTGAAATGGCTGGAAATGGTATTCAGAGCCACTAGATTTCAAAATGTCATGGGGGGGGGGGGGGTGCACCCCCACCCCCCCAGATGCCCTTGGCACTCATCCCTTCCAAGAATTTATCTGCTATCCAAAACTTTAAAATGGCTAGCCATGGCTCTGACGTCTAACTTGGCAAATACCGTGAGTAATGTGATTGCATCATGGTGACACTGCGTCTCCTGAGGAACTGGTGGCCCATATAAAGGTTTGCCTAAGGCATAGTGACATCGCATTAGAAGGAAGTTAAGTTACAATACAGTAACATAGGAAGGTATGACGTAGATAGGCGTGGGGAATTTTGTGTCTGACAATCGGAGGCTATTAATAGATATTAATTAAAGGTTGGGAATTGGAACATGGCAATGCAATAAGTACAGGGTCAAAACAGATTCTGCATTACACCATATGTGCATTGAATCTCAATAACCGAGCAGGTAGGCAAGGGGTTAGACGTTATAAATGCTATTATTTGGAGGGGGTGGGTAGTGAAAAGGTTGGTGTGGACTTAGGAGGGGAGACTGGACACGGTCGCCAAATCAGTAAGAGTCATGGTTTCCGATGTACAATGTCGGTGTTTCGAATCCCAACCGAGTCAAACTAATAACTTACACAAATAATACATGTTGATACCTATCCTGGTGCTCAGCATTACTAGGATAGGGCAATGACTGGTTGGCTCAATATTAAGATAATATGACTGAGTTGGGTATCGGGTCATCATGCCAGCAGTCTGGTCTCCCATTGGGCAACACTATAAAGTAGTCATAAGTGTGCACTTTCACAAGTCGGTGCTGTCGTCACATGACCTTATTTTTTCTAGGATGTAAAACCAAACAAACTTAGGCGGGTAATTACGAGGAGCAAGGTAGGGGAGGGGCCAGATAGGGTGGACAAAGGGCGGTGGGGACCATGGTAGAAATAAACAAGGGCAGGTCATCCTGATAATGATATGATGGCATATTCATATTGGGATTACTGAATATCCCATAATACATTTTTTCATTTAACAATTTAACCACATACACAAAAACTGCTTTCAGTAATATGGTGCATCACCAAGATTAACACCTCCATAGTTCCTTTTTTACCATAACGAGCTGGCATTAGAGGCCCAATAGGGTCTTGATCAGCTAGAAGAGGATCTGTAAGTTAATCTGTGACTTAATGCATGGGAATGTTTGCTTTCTTGCCATCTCCAGGCCTGGATGACAGCCATCAAGGAGGTGATCGACGCTGCCCAGGCGGGCACGACACCGGTGCAGGCGGTACTGGCTGACCGCCTCTCCCAGCACATCCGCGGCAAGCCCCGTCAGACCATTGACCAGGCAGTCGCCAGGCTCAAGTCAAAGCGCCTCAGCAAGATCCCTGACACACTTGACCTGGAGGAAGTGAAACGGTGAGCCTGTTATAATAAGAGGTGATTGTAGGGAGTTTTTACATTGTGCCTATGTTATATTAGATAAGGCCCATGTGATATTAGGGAATGCCCATGTTATAATAAGCAGCTTCCATGTTATAATAGGGAGTACCTGTGTTATAATAGGGATTGGGATTGTCTGTGTTATAATAGAGATTGTCTGTGTTATGATAGGGATTGTCCGTGTTATAATAGGGATTTCCGTGTTACAATAGGGATTTTCCGTGTTACAATAGGGATTTTCCGTGCTATAATAGGGTTTGCCTGTGTTATCATAGGGATTGCCCGTGTTATCATAGGGATTGCCCGTGTTATAATAAGGATTGCCCATGCTATAATGGGTACCGGCAGCGGCAGGAAGAAGTCCATGAATGGTGCTTTTTCACCAATATTCACATGCTTGTAACTATTTCTGAATGTATTTGATTGAGATGAAATTAAATAACCTAGAAGATCAACATATTTTCTATCCGATGTTGTTGTTGGATTGAGTAGATATTTCAGCAGTGTGGGTTCCGGTCTCACTCCAGATGCAATATTTCTCTTCTTTGCATTCCCCCCCCCCCCAATCCTCCCCTGATAATGATTCTGTAAATCCTATGCGTGGTATGGTGTTCAACCATCCCGGTGTATGTAATATAAGTGCACTACCTAAATAGTTGTAATTATAAATATGAGACTTACAATTGCAGTGGAATAACTAGTGAGGTGCACTGAGACATCCCCAGGTGAAATACCACACACAGAGGTAACAATAGATAGGTTCATTGCACCAGAAAACATAGATAAAGGATTCACCCTGTACTTGCAGTATGGGTGAATACCAACGCTATATACAACTTTTTTTTAAAGCTGTCGAAAAAGCAGGGAAATGCGATGAGAGCCTAAATTCGCAATCTAAGAAGGAACAGTTATTCTTTATATATGTTTTCATATTTCCCCGCTCCCTTTGAGTTGAAAAATATAATAAAACATATAGTTTAATAGAATTTAAAGATGAAATTGAGGCGTTCTATGGCCGCCATCTTGACTTTTTGCATTCTCTCCCATTTCACCAAATCTATGCCAATATAAGTACCCATTTGATTCTGGAGCCAGGCCTTCTACTTCCTGTTCCATACTAAAGCTATTGCGCCCGTATTTAGACTATGTTGTCGTTCAACCGTGTACTGCGAGTACAGGGTGAATCTTTTATCTACAGGAAACCTAAATATTTTAACGGTTAGGTTGCCAGCCCCAGATGGCAGGAGTGTGGGATTTAATCCCATTTTAGGCACTTGAATCCCCATAGCAATATATTTGTAAGTTTCACAAGAAAGGGTTCAAAGAAACTATAAGAAAAACTCATAACTTAATTTTTTGCAGTATCCCTGCAAAACCTGCAAGCAAGTCACCTATAAAGACGGGCTTCAAGGAGGAAAAGTCGAACTCCACAGATACTGAGTCGGGCAGTGATGATGAGTCGTTCGACAACAACACCTATAAGTTCGAGACATCCAAGGTCAGTAACTTTGTAAATAAAGTTCTCACTACATAACGAAAATAATAACATAATAGAGGCGATAACGTGACTGACACAACTTTACTTGTTTACACCGCCATCCTGATATGACCTCACTCACTCACTCACTCACTCACTCACTCACACTCACTCACTCACTCACTCACTCACTCACTCACTCACTCACTCACTCACTCACTCACTCACTCACTCACTCACTCACTCACGCACCCACCCACCCACTCACTCCCCCACTCCCCCACTCACCCACCCACTCGCTCACCCACTCACCCACCCACTCACTCACCAAATCACTCACACACTGACTCACTCACACACTGACTCACTCACACACTGACTCACTCACACACTGACTCACTCACACACTGACTCACTCACACACTGACTCACTCACACACTGACTCACTCACACACTGACTCACTCACACACTGACTCACTCACACACTGACTCACTCACACACTGACTCACTCACACACTGACTCACTCACACACTGACTCACTCACACACTGACTCACTCACACACTGACTCACTCACACACTGACTCACCCACTCTCATTTATTCATGCACTCTCATTTACTCATGCACTCTCATTTACTCATGCACTCTCATTTACTTATGCACTCTCATTTACTCATTCCATCTGTCAGTTCCTTGCTCCGACTCACACATCCACTCACTCTCACTGTCTCACTCTCTCACTCTCACACTCTCTCACTGTCACTCTCTCACTCACTCTCAATCACCCTCTCACCCTCTCCCACCCTCTCTTATTCTCTCTTACATTCTCTCTCATTCTCTCTCACTCGCTCTTACTCACTCACTCACTCACTCACTCATTCATTCATTCTCTCTCATATTTCGTTCACTCTGTCACTCTCATTCTCTCACTCACTCTCATTCCCACTCCCACTCATCCACCCACCCTACCCCAACCACTCACTCAACTCCCCCCCCCCCTTCCTTCTCCAGGTGCGGGAGGTGTTTGACCGGATCGACACCGACAAGAACGGCCTGCTGAGTGAGCGCGAGTTCGACGAGTTCATGCGCATCCTGGTGGGGCGGTCCGGGACGGCCGACAATGCCGGTTACGGCGTGTACCTGCCCATCTTCGAGGAGCTCGTTGGGCATGGGGACCGGGTCGTCGACTTCCCGGCCTTCTGCACCTACTTCAACGAGCTCGTGCTCGACCAGACACCGTCGTCGTCACTCAAGGCGGCGCTCAAGGACGAGTTCATGGCCGCCGACACCGAGGGTGTGGGCGCCGTCGGCTTCAAGGTGAGGAGGACCCGGTCCTGTAGAGGGAGGGTTGGTTGTTGGAGTTTTACGTCGTGGCAACATCTAAGGTCATATCTGGACGGGAGGAGGAACCCAGCCCGCATTGGGGCGTTGTGTATTGGAATGTTGCAAAATGTATGTTCGGGGAATTTTATATGGAAGTCTGAGGTCCATTAGATGTTTCAAAGTGATCGATTATTTTACAGCGGAAGTCTGATGTCTATTAGATGTTTCAAAATGATTGACGATTTTACAGTGGAAGTCTGACGTTCATTAGATATTGCAAAATGATGATGATGATGAATTGTGATGATGAAATATGATGATGATTGATGAATGACTGATTGATGGATGATGATTATGAATGACGGATGATCATGATGATAACTGATTATGAATGAAGCTGTTTTTGTTGTTGTTTTTTTGGGGTACATTAGTTGTTTTAAGCAGGGGAAATGTCAGTCGCAGATGACTGGTCTTCCTCATTCCACTGCTCCTTGCCGTATCCTAGTAATGCCGAGCGTCTGGCTAGGAAGCGACAAGTATCAATTTTTAAGTCATTGGTTTGACTCGACCAGGATTCGAACCTAGAAAAAAGTCAGACACTCTAACCACGCCGCCACAGAGAATGCCAGCTGGCTGTCATAAATAAAAATTCCCTATGAGCTCTTTATCTAAAAAGAAAAATGGCTACGAGACCATTGCATCGGCGCTGACAAAGAAGTGAAACCTCACACAACTAATAACTTCCTTCTTCCCACGTCTCACCCTGCAGGATTTGGCTGAGTTCGTCAGGGACCGGCGTCGGTCGTTCCGCTACCAGAAGTTGATGTCGATGCTGGATGCGTCGCCAGCGAAGCGCGAGTCGTGGTGCCCCATCCTCACCACCTTCATCCAACTCCAGTACGGCGGCGACGGCGGCTTAGGACACGACTTCCTCCAGACGTAGGTGTCAAGGTCGATGGGTTCCCTGAGGTGGGGGTGGGGGTGGGGGTGGGGGACTTACATCACAACACCACCTAAGCAGGCTAAAGTCACTTAAGAATAAGGTTTCTTTGCTTGATGGAGTGTTACGTCCTGGCAACATCTGAGGTCATATCAGGACGGGTGTAAGAATAGGGAGAGGGACACCGCATTGTGGCGATGTAAACAGAGGGCTGACGGCTTCATACTGCTGCCATTGTTATAGTGCTGCCGAACCGATTTAAAAAAAAGATGAGAAAAAAGTGTTTTATTTATTGTTACATTTTGTGTGGGGTTAAATGATCATTTTTATTCAGCAAATAAAGGCATTTTTTCCCAGCGTCGAGGCACTGGTCTTCCGGCCATATCATGTTATATGCATTCACATGTGTATTGTAGTCTACAATTAACCAAAATCGCTGATTAAGCAGAGGAAATCGCGGACACTTGGAGTCCTTCATTCCACTGCTCCTTGTCCTCTCCTAGTAGTAAATGTGGTGGGTCTATAAAGAAAAATGACGCACTCTGGTTTCTTCTATCTTCCAGATCGTTGCCCAGTTTATCACCACCTAAAGCTAGGATTCCTTACACACGGCATGCGACATGCGGCATGCGGTATGCGAACGGTTTGGGTCCTTTCACCCACACCCACACACATAGTGTCAGGTTTCTCTAACACTGTTGTCTATGGGCATTCGCATTCGCATGCCACACCGATCGCTACATGGCCCGATTCAGTATTCGCATGCCACATGCCACATGTCGCATGCCACATACCGCATGTAAGGAATCACCCCCATTGACTTAGATGCTTTTCGAATTTTTGCCGCATTCGCATTCACATTCGCATACCGCGTGTAAGGAATCCTAGCTTAAGTCCTTAGA
Source organism: Branchipolynoe longqiensis (assembly GCA_030323885.1). Lineage (NCBI taxonomy): Eukaryota > Metazoa > Annelida > Polychaeta > Phyllodocida > Polynoidae > Branchipolynoe > Branchipolynoe longqiensis. Next base: position 57,680,985 of record CM059186.1, on the reverse strand, counting down.
GTGATCTATCACTGCACAAACTGGTCATGCATAACTTAATGCTATTATCTTCTTTCCTGCTCCTGTTCCTGCTCCTGATCATGCTCCTGTTCCTGCTCTTGTACTTGTTCCTGCTCTTTTTCTTGTTCCTGCTCTTGTTCCTGCTGCTGTTCCTGCTCTTGTTCTTGTTCCTGCTCTTGTTCTTGCTCTTGTTCCTGCTACTGTTCCCACGCCTGTTCCCCCTCCTGTTCCTCTTCCTGTTCCCCCCTCTTCTTCCCCCTCCTGTTCCCGTTCCTGTTTCCGCTCCTGCTCCCGCTCCCATTTCCGCTCCTGTTTCCGCTCCTGTTCCCGCTCCTGTTCCCGCTCCTGTTCCCTCTACTATACTTCATTCTGCTACAGTTCCTCGTCCTCCTGCACATCCTAATCCTGCTCCTTCTTTCCTTGCTACTCTCCCTCCCCTTCCCCCCTCCCCTCCCCTCCCCTCCCCCTCCTCCTCCCCCCTTCCCTCCCCCCTCCCATCCGCTACCTACTCATTTTATCCTTCTTCAGCGGTAGGACCGAGCTGGACCAGCAGCTGCCCGGCACGCAGCTGAACGAGCAGATGGACACCCTGGCAGAGCGAATCGCTCTCCAGTGGGACGCCTTCACGACCGAGCTGTCCCTGCGTAGTACCGACGCCAAGCGCATCGCGGCGCGCTTCAACCTCCTCGACGTGGCGTGCTGGTTCCCCACCAGGGGGCAGCAGCAACAGCAGCAGCAGCTGCCGCTGCTGGCTATCAACGCGGCCATTTGGTTGTCTGACACCGTCATGACGCGGCTAGTGCTACCCGCTGGCAGCGACCTCACGGTGCCCGCCGTCAACGCCACGGACGCCCTCCTCCGCTACTTCGGCTGCAGGTTAGTCTACTCAATGTGTCCTTAAACAAATTCACCCCCCCCCCCCACCACCACCCACAGAAACTGAATGGGGTTGGGGTGAAACATCAACTTCCAATTTTGCTTTTAAAGCAATGTAATAGGTCGCATATGGCCGGTTTCCCGTGGTCTGTCTCGTGTACGCAGCTCAGAAAGATGACAACAAGAATAAATGTATGCTTCCATGTTTATTCCCAGTATCTGCATCCACTGCAGTATCCCACAACCTTCAGCCAACAGTGACTGACTGAGTGACTGAAAACCTACCTAACTAACCAACCAGCTGCAAAATACTGATAATGTTCTACTTGCTTCCCTGTGCAGGCTGGCCGACTCCTTCCACGAGCAGGTAGCTCTGTTCTACGAACACCGGATAGAGAACATGAGTTACTCGAACGAGACATTGACGGACTTCTGTCGGAACAGTGTTGCTGGGCCCGGCCTCGACAAATCGTCCCAGTCACGCTTTGACTGCCCACTGTCTGACTCAAGTGGATACCTCATCATCGCCAGGTAAGCACCTCACTCCCAGTGCCACCTGGGTTGCATTCAAGGTATGCCTCGGAAGCGCCTCGCATAAATTCCTGACATCATGCTAGTCTGAACAACTTTAGCTGGCGTGCCTCGAAAATGGTGGCCACCATAGGGGGCAGCCATTTGCAATTGAAAAGAAGAGCTCTGATTGTTTGAAACCACTGAATTCGGCGGCAATTTTCGAGGCACTTTTTGCCTCCTGTCTGAAAAGCAAGACATCTCTGAGACGACTTGGAGGTATACCCTGAAGGCATATAGAGGGAGTGCATGTGACATCATCAGTCAGCGGTCAGTGGCCAGCCATCTTGGATTTCGAGCACCCTCCCTAGCCATATTGTGAATGCATTCAGATGCAGTAAAACAGAATTTTCTTGTGTTCTGGGAGGTTCTGGGCGGTTTACATCCAATGTGTTTACTTACAGCACTTTAGTAACAACTTCTGAGGCCAAACTGCTCAAAACAGTGACAAATAAACCAACAAATCAGTAAATAAGCACAGTGTAGGCAGTTGCAAGCCTTCTGTATGTAATCCAATATGGCCACCGAAAGTTGTCTTGTGACGTCGATAGGCCAAAAAGACATCTTGGAGTTGTCTCGGAGTCGACTTGGAGGCATACCCTCAATGCGACCCTGGTGCATTTTAAATGTGTCGGTGTAAGGGTATAAGTATTATCCCCAGTATACTTTAGATTATCATCCCGTTATAAAACTGTCGAATGCGATGACTGAATCGGTAAGTGCGATGGATTGATTGGTTAGTTGTTGAAGTTTTATGTCCTGGCAACATCTAAGGTCGTATCAGGATGGGTACCGACTTGTGACAGTGTGCACTTATGGCGACTTTATAGTTCTCCCCCACTGAGAGTTCAGGCCACCAGCACGATGACCTGATATCCCCATCAGTCACATTATCTTGAGACTGAGCCAACCAGTCCTTACCCTATCCTAAATTTTGTCCTTTATTCATTTTTTTTGTAATTCAAGAAGTAAAACACATTAAGGATAATTTGAGAAACTTATCTAGCCTGACAATAAGCCATACCATTATCGATATTTCAAAACTTAAAACTTGATTTTCTACCGCCAATGGAATAGTGCAGAAATTAGTGGCATTAAGGTTGTATCCATTGATAAAAGTATGACATTTCTAAATAAAAAAAGCTTACCTAGATTCTATCCCAAATATCCAACGTAGATACTAGTCGATTAATTAAGCATGTGTTGCTGCATAGAAGGTGATACTAAGCCACTTTAATAGAACATGTTACTGCTGAAGTCTATTGTGTCAGAATTTTGATTTCCTTGCCAAAATTAAAGTGGCATGTTTTCTATCCAAAGTACCTCCAAAGTTAAGCATTTAAATTCAAAGTTACCTTCAAACTAAAGTAAAGTAGGCTATAATGAACAATCTAAAATGTACTTATCTCACAAAATGGCAGAAATTAAAACCCATCGGACTATGCAGCTTTAAACTAAATGCTGTAAAACCGATGTGAATGCGAACTAAATTAAACAATGTACTGCTGAATGAAATTATACTAAGCTAATTGGCAAAAATGCCAAATGAATTTACTTTAAACTAGATGCAGTAGTGTCAAGTGGATACCTCTACTAAAATAAATAAAGTAAATGGTAAATTTAGCACCAGGACGGGTTTAGCACTGAATGAAATTATACTAAGCTAAATGCAGAAATGCCAATTGAATTTTCATTAAGTTAGATTGGAATTGTGTCAAGTGGATGCCTCTACTAAAGTAAATAACATAATGGTAAATGTAGCACTAGGTGAAATTATGCTTAACTAAATGGTGTAATACCAAATGAATTTACATTTAACTAGATGCAGTACCATCAAGTGGATACCTCTATTAAAGTAAATAAAGTAATGGTAAATTCAGCACAGAATCGTTGGTTGTTGGAGTTTTGCGTACTGGAAACATCTAAGGTGATATCAGGACTGGATGAACTTATACTAGACTAAATGCAAAAATCCCAAATGAATTTACATTAATCTAGATGCAGTAGCATTAAGTGCATAACTATACTAAAGTAAATAAAGTAATCGTAGATTTAGCGATAAATGAAATTATACTACACTAAATGGAAAAAAATGCCAAATGAATTTACATTAAACTAGATGAAGTAGCATCAAGTGGATACCTCTACTAACGTAAATATAGTAATGGTAAATTAATTTTAACTTGCATTAAGCTAAATGGAAAATGCACTTGTTCTGTTCTTGCGGCCAGGTGGGAGGGTGATGAGGAAACCCTGGAGGTGACTGCATTCCGGGTGCCGTGCAACCAGAGCGTCTACATCCCAGCAGGCACCATGTACTCTCTGGACTATGCCGAAGGGTCCTGGAGAACGCTCAAGTGCCCCTCAGCTGTCACCAATGAGCATGCGCCGCTCAGACGACAGTTTACTGATGAAAATACAGTGGACTTGGAGAATGTGCGCTTCAGCATTAACTGATGTGTCACAGTGTATGTGTGTGATGTGTGACAGTAGTCTGTGATGAGTGTCACAATAGTGTGTGATGGGTGTCCTAGTATTGTGTGAGGTGTCTCCTATTAGTATGTGATGTGTGTCACAGTAGGGTGTGACATGTGTCACAGTAGTGTGTGATGTGTGTCACAGTATTGTGTGAGGTGTGTCATATTAGTATGTGATATGTGTCACAGTAGTGTGTGACGTGTCACAGTAGTGTGTGACGTGGGTCACAGTAGTGTGTCACAGTAGTGTGTCATGTGTGTCACAGTAGTGTATGACGTGCATCACAGTAGGGTGACTTGTCTCACAGTAGTGTGTGACGTGTGTCACAGTGCATGACACATGTATGTCAAAGTGTGTAATCAAGAACGTGAGTGGATATAATAAATTTTGTCGTGGGGGTGATGAAAACGGGAAATATTGCGCCTAGAGCGGGACTCGAACCCACATCCCTTTGCATTCCGGGCCAGTGTGCTAACCATTACACCACCTAGGTGTAATGCGTCAGTCTTCCGTTTTGGTAGATCATGGGATTCGAACCCATGGGTCGAGCCAAACCAATTACTTCCAAATTTATACTTGTCGCTTCCTAGCCAGGTGCTCGGCATTATTAAGATAGGGCAAGGACTGGTTGGCTCAGTGCCAGGATAATGTGACTGAGTGGGATATGCGGTCATGATGCTGGTGGCCTGGTCTCACAGTGGGGCAGCACTAAAAAGTCACCATGCGTGCGCACTCTCACAAGCCATATGATCTTAGATGTTGTCAGGACGTCAAACGCCTACAACCAACCAAATTCATACCGTTAATTGGGTACACTAGTTAATCATGGGCAGAAAAAACGATGGAGGTAAGTAATACAAAGCACCGATCCACCACAGCCGCACGGGTTACAGGGATTAAGTGTTTACAGCTGCACTAATTGAACCTTTCCCCTTGTTAATTAATTAAAAGTAAGAGCGCTAACTCATCTAAATTGGTAATAACAATATGCAATTTACATGAATATATATTTTTTTCTTCCGGTGTTCCGAACTAATGTACATACATAACTTTGAAGGCGACTATTTTGATTATTTATCAGTACAATGATTAGGGATTTTGACTATTGTTGTTCAAGTTGATTAAAGTTGCATAGTCCAATGGTTTTGAGTTTCTGACATTTTCTGAGATGGTTTGTGGTAACTTATTTTAAATGGCTAACTTTGGAGATATTTGAAGCGCAAAAATGCTAACTTAATTTAGTTAAGCATGCCAACACCTAGATAAATGATTCACCCGGTACTCGCAGTCGCAGTACACGGGTGAATACCAACCCTATATAAAAACGGTCGAAAAAGCGGGTTAACGAATTGAGAGCCTAATTTCGCAAAACGGGCAGTTTTAGATCGTATACGGTAGGTGGGTGCGCACAAACGGTAGGTGTGTACTAGGCATAAAATGCCGTGTCGGCAGCAAAGACCATAATTACAGCGAGCGAGAAGTGCTCAAACTTGACTCAGTCACACCATCATCCAACCATCACTTTCACGCAGGGTGTAAAGCACACAATCAATTCTGTGTCGATAGACAATATTGAAGTTAAAAGATCACAATTACTAAGAAGATTTTGGCTAGGGGAGCTAAAATACCAGATAAAAGTCAAAGATATCAATCTTCCTGAATTGGTGAAAATTGGTTTAATATGCTATGTGAGGTGGTAAGATTCTGCTGTCCTCGAGAAGGCTAGAACTGCTTCTTGTTTTAGAATAGTGAACATATCATGCATGCTGTTGGCATTGTAAAATTGTTAGCACAATGCCATAAAAGCCATTCAGTTTATTAGAAGTCATACATGAATATATAATTATCCATCTTGAGAACTGGAAGTGAAACATGGATGCATAGTTACTCAACATAAAAGTGATTCTTAATCAAGATCAGAAATATTGAGTTGTGACCATATGAGTAGCGCACTCACTTCCAACGTAGGAGGTAGCGAGTTCGATCCTCAACTGAGTCAAGCCATACTTCTAAAATCCATACTTGTCACTTGCTTGCATGGTACTCGGTATTAGCAGTAGAATGAGAAATATTGATTATCTAAAATTACAAACTTTCCCTGCTTAATCAATGAATGCTTGTATGTTGGGGTTCTACATCCTAGCAACATCTATGGTCATACCAGGGTTGATACTGAATTGCGACAGTGCACACTGATAATGACTTTATAGTGCTGCCCCACTGGGAGATCATCGCCAGTTCCATAACCCGATATCCCACTCAGTCACATTATTCTGATCCTGAGCGAACCAGTCTTTGCCCTATCCTAATAGTGCCAAGCACCAGGCTATGTAGCGATAAGTATCAATTTTATAAGTCATTGCTTTGACTTGGCTGGGGTTTGAACTCTCGACATTCTGCATGGGAAGCATACACTCTACCGATTTGGCTACCGCGTCCGGTCTGATCAATGAATGTAAAAAAAAATAACTTTAAGAAAAAGAAAATAAAGCGAAATCTAAATGTAGTCATCCATAACAGGGTGAAGAATAATATATGAATATAAAGAGACACCCATCCTGAAGGATATAAATTATTCATGAATATGCTGTCAGCCATTTTGAAAGCTTTCCCATGAAACATGAATATTCACATGGCTTAACCGGATCTATTTTAATTACCAGATTTGCGTCTTAGTAGTTTTATTGCAGATCTCAAGGTTCCGAGCAAAACAGTTTCCATAACTGCATTCCCTATACAGGAGTTTCCCACGTCACTTCATGTGAACAGGTTTTCTGTACGTGGCGTTGCCATCAATGGGATGGTTTCATTGATAACAAATCCATACACAACGCCACCAATCACCTCACCACTGTACTAGCGTTCTCATTACTCTTCATGCACTCTTTTAGAGGGTACCATTATGTCATCACTATAATGATATTTGTGTGGCTTTACGTACCAACGAGCGCACCGGTCGCGGTTGCCCAATCAGTAGAGCGTGGACCTCGCATATGGGAGGTTGGGAGTTCGGTTCCCGATTGAGTCAAACCAATGAAATGTAAAATTGATACGTGTCGCTTCCTAGCCTGGCACTCAGCATTATTAGGATCGGGCAAGGACTGGTTGGCTCAGTGTCACGATAATGTGACTGAGGTCATGGTGCCAGCAGCCTGATTTCCCAGTGGGGCAGCACTATAAAGTCACCATGAGTGTGCACTGTCACAAGTCGATAGCCGTCCTGATATGACCTTAGATGTTGCCAGGACGTAAAGCTCCAACAACCAACCAACCACCCCACCCCCACCGACATATGCAAAGTATTCAGCACTTTCATGGTCGTACAAAATGATTTCCTTTTCCAGACCTCCCACTTCATGCAGTAGGTACAAAAGGTAGTGCGCATCAGTATGTTACCACTCAACATGACAGTGGTTTATGATATATATATATATATACATATATCAACATTTTATTTAATAATAAAAGTCGAAAATGACTAACACTACCCCCCTCCCCCTGGCACATGATGATGAAACTGTTGAACACTTTAGATGTCCACTCGGTCAGTCCTCAATTGTCCGATAAATTTCAGTCTTAAAATAATAATTAAGGCCTTGTTTGTTTATTGGGTTTTGTGTCATAGCAACACCTTAACCCCAGTCACATTTGGCTTGCGACCACTTTCGACCTTTTGCGACCACTTGTGACCATTTTGGTAGCAAGGAGGTTTTTGGTGTAACACCTGCAACTATCTTGCTTGCGACCTAAATGAACAAAAATAATCGGCGATCAGTGAAGATAATTAGAGACTCTTTTACAGTCACTTGCAAGCATCTGCGACCTTATGTGGCCACCTGTACCCACCCAGGGTTCTTTTTGGTCGCAAGTGGTTGCAATCCTAGTGTGACTGGGGTGCATCGAACATAATATCGGGACGTGGTACTAATGTGTGACACTGCACATTGATGACAATTGCAAACTCAAGTTTCAAATTCACAACTGTCTGAAGTGGGTTTAGGCTAGAGCTCTATAGAACTTCTCTATTACAATATGCTGCTTCTCTATAGCTTATAAGCTCCCTTTACAAGTAGATGACATTCCCCTATAAGCCTAAATGTGCTTCAATATTATTTAATAGGGGAACCTTAAAACTGCATTTTCTGATGAAATCATCAAATTTCCAAAAGTGATGCACATATAGCTAGATTATAATCTACATATTTAAGTTTGATACTAGTACACTTACAAAAGTGATACACATACCTAGATAATGATCTACATATTTAAGTTTGATACTGGTACATTTACAAAAGTGGTACACATAGCTAGATTATAATCTACATATTCAAGTTTGATACTGGTACATTTACAAAAGTGATATACATAGCTAGATTATAATCGACATATTCAAGTTTGATACTAGTACTTTTACAAAAGTGATACACATAGCTAGATTATAATCTACATATTCAAGTTTGATACTAGTACATTTACAAAAGTGATACACATAGCTAGATTATAATCTACACATTCAAGTTTGATACTAGTACATTTACAAAAGTGATATACATAGCTAGATTATAATCTACATATTCAAGTTTGATACTAGTACATTTACAAAAGTGATACACATAGCTAGATTATAATCTACATATTCAAGTTTGATACTGGTACATTTACAAAAGTGATACACACAGCTAGATTATAATCTACATATTCAAGTTTGATACTAGTACATTTACAAAAGTGATACACATAGCTAGATTATAATCTACACATTCAAGTTTGATACTAGTACATTTACAAAAGTGATACACATAGCTAGATTATAATCTACACATTGAAGTTTGATACTAGTACATTTACAAACGTGATACACATAGCTAGATTATAATCTACATATTCAAGTTTGATACTGGTACATTTATAAAAGTGATACACATAGCTAGATTATAATCTACATATTCAAGTTTGATACTAGTACATTTACAAAAGTGATACACATAGCTAGATTATAATCTACACATTCAAGTTTGATACTAGTACATTTACAAAAGTGATACACATAGCTAGATTATAATCTACATATTCAAGTTTGATACTAGTACATTTACAAAAGTGATACACATAGCTAGATTATAATCTACACATTCAAGTTTGATACTAGTACATTTACAAAAGTTATACACACAGCTAAATTATAATCTCAATATTCAAGTTTGATACTAGCACATTTACAACTCATTTATTGCTACATAGAAAGGGATATTAAGCCAATTTATTATAACCTTTTACTGCTGAAACTACTGTCAGAGTTTTGACATGTTTACCTAAATTAATTTGGCATGTTTTCACTTAGGCTAGCTCCAAAGTTAGCCATTCAAAATAAAAGTTACTTCAAAGTAAAGTAAAATAAATCATGCCGATCAACCTAATGTATTTACATATACAAGAATGCCAGAAACAGAAAACCAACGTACTATGGAAATCTACCCATTTGTGTAACTATTTCATGGTCTAAATCAATTTATTCATTTGTTTCACTGAGGAGGGATGTTGCGCCTGACCGACCTTAAAGTTGCCTAGTCCGATGGTTTTAATTCTGTCATTTTCTAAAGATAAATTTATAGATTTGATTGATAACCCCTTACTTTTAGCTGAAAGGAACGTGTTATTTAAAACCGCAAGTTTTTGGAGATATTTAAAATAGAAAGATGCAACATTAATCTAGGTGTGCATGTCAAAATTCTGAAGCCACAGGATTCCGTAGTAATTGGTTGAATTATATTGACTTATTATTCCTTTCTTTGCAGCAATAAATGCTTAATAAGTGCACTAATGCCTAAGTTGGACGTGTAGGATCAAATCTAGATAAATGCGTTGGTTTCTAAAGTTTGATACTTTCATGACTATGCAGCTTTAATAGTGACCTTAATTGTGACAGTTTGACCTCCATCAAAGGCCGTATAGCCTACATTAAACCATGAATAACTCCAGGCGAATAGTTACCCGCAAAATATGCAAGCTGTTAATCCTCATTTGATCATCACACTTATAAATATTCAAAATTGTCACGGTCGCTTTAGTACATCTTTAAATACTCCAATTACAGACAATAGAGATAAAAAACTTATTTACTTAAATAAGCAATCATTTAAGCCTAAATACTGCACTTGTTCAATTATTAAAATAAATAAGAAGCGATATTATTAGTAATGACATGAAAATGGAGAGAGGAAGTGTGGAATTAATTTCAGAGTGATCTCTGTGCTATATGTATGACAAGTTGACTACTGACTGTCACTATGTCCGCGATGCCGTTTTTGGGATGGACCACACTTGATTGATGTCAACACATGACAATTTGATTGACTGGGGTTTCACGTCCTAGCAACATCCATATTTGTCCTCAGTTTAGAGATGGCAGTTAATACACAAAAATGTAAATAGTATTTTCCTGGCTTTGCTTCAGTATCTCATCACCATCATGTTTATCATAATCAATTCCTTCTGTTGCTAGGATGTAAAACAACAAACAACAAAAATCATCAATCCCTTAACCGCGATGGCCATTAGGGCCCAATGGATTACTTTGCAATCAATTTGATCCAGTTTTTCCTGTTCTCTATTGCCCTGTCAGACTTGCGGAACTCCAGACCTGTCCATTCCCTGATGTTTACATCCCACGTCTTGGTTTGCCCCCTCCCCCCTCCCCCGCCCTCCTTGTGCCTTGCGATGTGGTTTTCAGCAGACCTGATGAATGGGAAATATAGCCATACCACTGCAGTTTGCATCTCTGTATGATTATCAGGATATCTTTGTGTGGTCCAATTGCCTGCTGGATCTTGGCACAGACTTCCTCGTTGGTCTTTGTGGGAGATGTGTAGTATCCTGCATCTATGAGTAACTAATAGTGCTGTCAGATTACGACGCTTCTCACCAATGCGCGTCGACGTGTGTGATTTTTTGGCGCAATGTCGGGATACGTCAGGAAGGGTTAGGCGCGCGTTGGTATTCGTTGATCTACGGCGACGGTCGGCGGTGTGCGTCAGGTGATCGGCGAAGTTTTGTGCTTGCACAAAACTTTTGACAACCGACAACGCGTGACAACGCGCGGGTGCCAACATTATGGCGACGTCAGAAGCACGTTGACATCGATGGAATAACGTTATGTGAATGATAGGCACACGGCATGTGCGCGTGAGGGTCGTTCCCACACGTTGCGCCAAACTGTTGCTTTTTGTTGTTTTACATCCTAGCAACATCTACGGTCATATCAGGATGACGCGCCAAACTTTTACTACAACGTCGGCCGCACGCTACCATTACATTGCGCTGACGCCGAAAAGTTTGACATTTCTCGACGATTAAAAGTGATTTTGCGCGTTGGCGGCATGCCAGCGAGAAGCATCATAATGTGACAGCACCATAAAGCTCGCCGTACACATATCATGGCGATGGACACCACATGGATTGCTCTGTTCTGATATTCTGGAGGCCACAAACTGGTTTCGTGTACAAACCATTGGGTTGGGGGGGGGGGTGGGTGCGGGGTAAGAGTTCTTTCAGATGACAATCATTGCCCTCAGTCCTCACCAAACATTTTACACTGAGCACCTCACACACTTATTCACCCACTAATCTAAGGGGGAGTACTTGAAGGGCATTAATTATGTAAGGGAAGTTCTCTTTAAGCTGCTCTATCGGGATAACTCAACGTGCAGTAGTCTAGGGTCTACATACAGTACTTAAATTGCAGTCCCCAAAGTAGAGTACACTAAGGAAAGTACTTAAATAACAGTACTGTAATGAGAGTTCACTAAGGGCAGTACTCTAAGAACAGTACTATAATGGCAGTTCACTGAGGGCAGTACTCGAATGGAAGTAGTCTAAGGACAGTACTCTAAGGGAACTACTCTAAGGGAGGTACTCTAAGGGTAGTACTCTAAGGGAAGTACTCTAAGGGAAGTACTCCAAGGAAAGTACTCCAAGGAAAGTACTCCAAAGGAAGTACTCTAATGGAAGTACTGTAGGGTAAGTACTCGAAGGGAAGTACTTGAAGGGAAGTACTCCAAGGAAATTATTCAAAGGGAAGTACTCTAAGGGTAGTACTATATGGGAAGTACTCTAATGATACTACTATAATGGTAGTACTCTAAAGGAAATACTGTAAAGGAAGTACTCTAAGGGAAGTACTCTAAGGGAAATACTGTAAGGGAAGTACTCTAAGGGAAGTACTCTAACGGAAATACTGTAAGGGAAGTACTCTAAGGGAAGTACTGTAAGGGAAGTACGCTAAGGGTAGTACTCTAAGGGAAATACTGTAAGGGAAGTACTCTAAGGGAAATACTCTAAGGGAAGTACTCTAAGGGAAGTACTCCAAGGGAAGTACTCTAAGGGTAACACTCTAAGGGTAGTACTCTAAGGGAAGTACTGTAAGGGAACTACTCGAAGGGAATACTTGAAGGGAAGTACTCTAAGGGAAGTACTGTAAGGGAAGTACTCTTAGGGAAGTACTCAAAGGGTTGTACTCTAAGGGAAATACTATAAGGGAAGTACTCTAAGGGAAGTAATCTAAGGGAAGTACTTTAAGGGTAGTACCCGAAGGGTAGTCCGAGAAGGCTAATACTGCAAGAGAAATGCTATATTGGTAGCACTATAAGGACTACTCTAATAACAATGGTAGTCCTTATAGGGGTAGTGCTCTAATAGAAGTACTCTACGGGAATACTCTTAGGGTGGTACTCTAATGACAGTACTCTAATGACAGTACTCAAATGACAGTTCTCTAATGACAATACTCTAATGGCAATACTCTAATGACAATACTCTAATGACAACACTCTAATGACAATACTGTAACGTCAATACTCCAATGACAGTACTATAATTTAGTGTAAGGAACGTACTGTAAGGGAAACACTTCAATAGCAGCACTCTCAGGGCAATACTCTGAGGGAAGTACTCTAAGTAATACTAACACTAACACTACTTACTAACAGCAGTACTCAAATGACAACACACTAAGGAAAGTACCGCAAGGCTATTTATTAGTATTACATTTACTCTAAAGGTTGTACTCCAATGGCAAGGCTCTTATCTAGTTCCAATGCTGTGCGGACAGTACTATTAGTATAAGGCCACGGGCAGTGTGCTTGCTCTAAGCGCAGTACGCTGAGGTGAGAGGAGGGCATCAGTATATTGAGGACAGTAAGGTTAAGGGAAGTAGTAGTAGTAGGTAAAGGACGTCGTTAACGACGGTCGGCATTGCTCGCCGTCCGGTCAGGGCCGCCTTCGGTGGCGGGAATAAAGTCTGTGTCCGCCGCAGAACGAGTGGTTGATGAAGATGGACTGACACAGATGCCTCGGGCTGTGCGCAATGTCCTGTACATATCCACGTCGGACAGCCACCCCCCCTCCCTTCCCCGCCACCCCCCCCCCCCCCCCCCACACACACGCTCACTCAACACACGCCCGCGTACTGCTGCAGGGAGTGCGTGTTCCGCAGGCTGAGAAGGCAACACACGCGCATGCGTGCATTTTGCGGTGTGTATGTAATCACCGAGAAAGTGTTTACGTCACATTGTCGAATTACCTACCGTGGAACATTGTCGTCTGCGCTACTAGTACTGACCAACCACTTACTTGACCTCGTTGGTGCCAACCCCTCCTCTCCCACCCCTTACCACCACCACCACCACGCCCTCCTTCCCCTCCCCCCTCCCATACCGAGCAGTTTATGCCTCCAAGAACAATTTGATTGAACTCACCATCCACCCCCCACCATCTCACCTCACCATCCTGGTCCACCTGCGCTACTCAACGCTCTCCCTGTCTAATGGCCCTGTCACACTACGACGTGACAACGTCAGCGTAGGCAGAACGTGAAAATAAGTATTTTACGTCGAAGTTATCGGCGTAATATGCAAATTGTGGACATGAATGCCGCGTAGTTGACGTGAGCATAACGTGAAAGTAACGTCGGCGTAACGTCAGCCTAGCGTAGTGTGATGGACATAGCTAAGCGTGGGCGTAACGGTATGCGAGCGTGGTCGATGGCGGGCTAGCCTAACTGAAACGTTGGTCAAACGTCGGTGTAGCGTCGTGACGTTAGCTGTAACGTGACAACGTTAGGCGGGAGGGTTAATTGGCGACCTGACCGGGCGTTAGTTTAACGTGACCGTAAAGTCGCCGTAACGCGCGCGACATGGACGTAACGTGACCCGTTAGCGTTTCGCTCGCCCGACGGTCCGTTACGTCCGACCCCCGTTAATTGAACGCTGCCCACCCGTTCCTCCCAACCGGGCCGTCGCTCTGACGTGACATAACGTGACTCTAACGTCATTGACGCTGCTATAACGATAGCGGAACGTTTACCTAACGTCATTGTCACGTCATCCCGACGTAGCGGATTCACGTCGAGATACGTCGAAAGTTTTGAACATGTCCAAAACCTCGACATAACTCGACGTAAGACACCGTAATGTGACGTAACTCGACGTCACTCTAACGTCATTATGACATCATCATAACGTAATCCAACGTACATCAACGTAATGACGAAATATCACCACGTTAGGCTCACGTTGGCTCGTTACGTCGTAGTGTGACAGGGGTATTACATGACATGCGTTATTGGCCATGCATTGTTATTAGCTGGTTGGCCCACGGCGGGATGGGACCAGTGTAGATAGATGCCCTCACCAGTGAGTGCTCACCACCTGTGCGCTACTCTGCAGGGGCCCACCTGGACAGCTCCCGGCGTCTCACACCTGTACGGGCGGGCGCCACACGACGGGTACGTGCGGCAAAGTACAAAGGACCCCTCCTCCCACCCTGACCCCCCACACCCCCACCAGCCCCACACCCCACGGAGCTTCCTCGCCGCCAGGTGCCCTAATGTGCCTACAGACACGCCGATAACAAGTTAACCCCCACCACCGGCAGCCACCACCTGCCGGCTATGGCAGTGGAGTAATAAGATCAACCCCCCCCCCCCCCACCCACATCACCACCCACACAACCACTACCACCTAGCGGCCGGCCCGGGACTTACTCATCACGTGAAGTCAAGGTTGTGTTTGTACGCTATGGAGAGTCTTTCATGCAGCGATCAACAGGAAGTGGGAATGTACGGGTGAGTGCATGTTTGGTTCTGTGATGTATTCATTCTTGACATAATTTGTTTCTTTAACGACAGCCCCCCCCCCCCCCCCCATCATCAAATGTAGACATCGGCTATTGGGGGTTCTTGACATAAATTGTCACTACATATATTTATATGTGATTAGGGATATATATATATATATAAATATGTGAATATATGATTATTATAGATTATGCAATCTTGCTTTGTAGCAATTAAAATTCCGAATATTATTTTACATATATATCAAATGATACTATATATTAAATAATACTCGGAATTTTACTTGCTACAAAAGAAGATTGCCTAATCTATTAATATTATATTCATATATTCAGATATATAAAACTATTTTCACAACAAACACGCATGATTATATTTATATAACACCCTAATCATATACACATTGTGATAATACTTCACTATGTATAAGACACATTATGCAACATTTGTAACAATTTATATTCAAGCCATTCGTTTACCATTTTCCGTCGCCGACAACTGTAAATATTTCAAAAATTAAAAATGATTATTCTATTTAGTGACACACAGACTGCCGCTTAGTTTTGTGTATTTTAATGCTATTACAAAAACCCAATCTTTGATTCAGGCAGAAACTATTTTTCCAAACCGCCCCCATCTCCCGTCTGTGTACATCAATAGTTCACACGACACTGCCCAGCTGCCATCCACCAGCAGATCATTGTTAACTTACATTTCGCCACCCACTAGGTGGCGTTTGAGACGCAATTACAGTTGAATCAATTAAGCCTACACCCTGCCCGAAAGAAGTAATTTAAATGACGCCCATATGTAATAATAATAATTATCTCCCAGAACGCATTCAACGAATATATATATATATATATATATATATATATATATATATATATACATATACTACCACACGGGATGGTAGATCGTGGGGTTGTGGTTTCGAACCCTGGTCGAGTCAAACCAATGACTTAAAAATTGATACTTGTCGCTTCCTATCCTGGCGCTCGTCATTAATATGATAGAACAAGGACTGGTTGGCTCAGTGTCAGGATAATGTGACTGAGCATTATAAAGTCGCCATGAGTGCGCACTGTCACAAGTCGGTACCCGTCCCGATATGACCTTAGATGTTGCTTGGACGTAAAACAACAACAAACAAACACAAAATATACATATACAGTAAATCCTCTCTAAACCGACCGACCTTGGGACCGTCTTTAAGTGGTTCATTTAGGGAGGTGGTCAGTTTAGGGAGTTAGAATATGGTTACAATGGTATTATTGGGACCCAAGTAAAGCGATTGATATAGGGGAGTGGTCGATCTGTGGAGGGGGTCGGCTAGGGAGGTTTTACTGTATATATAGGTATGTATATATATATATATAAATATATATATATATATATATACACCCAAAACCGAAATAATATTAGCAAAAACACTTACGTACACTGCAATTTAATTCACTGTAGCGTCCATCTTTCCGCGGGATATAAGATCAATGAGTAATTAAGGATATATATATATATATATATATATATATATATATATATATATCGGGCATGATGTGTTGAGCGGTTGCTATTATTTTCTCTATTTGTTATGTGATAATAACTTTTACAATAATTATTTATTTCAGTGATAATCATTAGAAACAAAGCATACCTGTAATAAATACAATAACAATTACTAAGATAGTAATTGTTACGATAATATATATGACATAATGTGAAATATATCTGTCGTCTGACATGAATAATAATATTAGGATGCTACTTTCTTATATGACCAGTTAACCAATTAATCATACAGAGGTCACCTCTAAATTCACCACCGAATAAAATCCTATCCGAAAAAATAACAGGGCAAACCCATGATGAATGAGCTACCTAAGTTTCCTATTGTTGAAATGAGGAAGACCAAATCTAGGTCAGTTCTTGCGTTACTAAAATGTGCCGCTTTTATCGGATTATGCAGCTTTAAGATATTGCCGAATGAATCGGAGTAAAACCTCCCTAACCGACCACCCCCACAGATCAACCACTTCCCTATATTGATATCTTTATTTGGGTCCTTAACGATCACCCATACAATACCATTGTAACAAAATGAAAAACTTCCTAAACCGACCACCGCCATAAATGGACCATTTAAAGTCGGTCCCATGGTCGGTCGATTTAGAGAGGTTTTAATGTACATGTATACTGAATCCAAATGCCCTTTTCTGTCCAGACCTTAAATCCTGATCAACATGAAATGAAGCCCCGACGTCCAATAAGAAAGTTCAGCTCGACCGGAAGTCAGTCGGTCCTAGCCAATAATAAACCCATTAAGGGTGGTTTTATTTGTTCGATTTCACCAGGCTAGCAACCTAAGAGTTTATTTTAACACAAATGTACCAACCTGCGACAGTTCGCAGTGGAATGGATGGGGGTTATAGTGCTGCCCTACTGAAATACTATGCTGCTGGCATTATGATGGGATATCACAGTCAGTCTGGTATTATCATGGACACGACGCCAACCATTCTTTGCTTTGCTCTATCCTATTGATTGTGCCCAGCATCTGGGGGAGGGGGGGGGCGAGTTACTGACAGCAGGGGTTTGAACCCATGAGAAACTGACACTGTACAGTTAAGCCCTTCTGTCTGGATAGTCAGATTAATAATAATACAATGGTAAACTCTGATGATGGAGAGCGGTAGGTTGACCACAGACAAACTGACTGGATAAAGGTCACGGGTTCGACCCCAGGTACTTACACAAAGTCGCTACCTGGCCTGGCACTCTTCATTACGAGGACAGATTAAGGAGGTTGTGTCAGGATAATGCAACTGAGTAAGATCTTGCACCATGATGCCTGTGGTACTACTTTAACCTAGTCAGGTAGCACTATAATTAAAGTAAACCTGAGTGCACAGTACTAGTACGACAAGTTGGTACCTGTCATAATATGACTTCATATGTTCTTATGTTACAAGAACGCAATATACCTCATTACATGACCATACTGGATGGCCGAATGAGTTAGAGTGTCCGTCTCCCGTTTTGGTAGATCATGGGATCGTGGGTTCGAACCCTGGTCGAGTCAAACCGATGACTTAAAAATGGATACTTGTTGCTTCTTAGCCAGGCGCTCGGCATTATTAGGATAGGGCAAGGACTGGTTGGCTCAGTGTCAAGATAATGTGACTGAGTGGGATATCAGGTCATGGTGCTGGTGGCAGCACTATAAAGTCGCCATGAGTGCGCACTGTCCCAAGTCGGTACCCGTCCTGATGTTGTTAGGACGTAAAACAACAACAAACAAACAAGACCTCATTACATAAGTGGCTTGTAGAGAGAGCATCGCAGATAGCCAGAAGTGAGCGGTGTATGTGAAAGTGTGTGTGTGAAAGTGTGTGGGTGGACGTGGGTGTGTGGGTGGATGCATGCATCTGGGGGTGGTTGTCTGACTGTGGCGGTAATTGTGTGGCTGTGGGTACGGGTCTGATTGTGTGTGAGTGTAGGGTTATGTCTAGGTGGGTGAGTATGCGTGCGTGTGTGTGACGGGGGGGGGGGGGGGGGTGAGGGGGGTGAGGAGGCGATTTCTACCTACCGATTAATGTAAGTCTAACAAATACAAGAAATAATGGTGGTTAGGAATAAATACCACAAATTAACATTACGTACATTATGCATGGCCCTGGCTAGCCAGAACACATACATGTGCATAGTACATAAACATACCGATATACCATTTACACAAAATATAATAAGTATAAACCACAGGAAACCCAATCCATATAACATTTCCTATATGTTTATTTAACACAAGAGATCACAACACTGGGACTAATTGCAGCGAAATGCAGCACTTATTTTCTTTGACATTTTTGTAATGTCGTTACCATTAAAGTTGTATTGTCCGATGTTTTTGAGTTTCTGTGATTTTCTGAGTTAAATATATTAAACTGATTGCTATAGCCTCCTTTACATTAGTTTGAAGTACCTTTTATTTTAAATGTCTAACTTTTGAGATATTTGAAGTGCAACCATCCACAAATATTTTTTGCAAGCACGCCAACACTCTGACACCATAGGCTTCTGCAGTAACAGGTTCTATTAAATTGGCTCTGTATGCGCTTCTATATGGCGACAAGTGCTTAATATGTGCACCAGTATCTAAGTTGGATATGTAGAATCAAATCTGGATAATTGTTTTGGTTTTGAAAATTTGATGTTTTCATCGGACTATGCAGCTTTAAGCATACTCATAATTATATTTAATCCCTACAACTATTTTGTTTTGCTTTGTCACTCTAAAGGGTGCATTCCTTACACGCGACATGCGGCATACGGTATGCGAATGCGAATGCGACAAAATATCGAAGCGCCTTGAATCCTATGGGCTACATTCCTTACACGCAGTATGTGAATGCGAATGCGAATGCGTTAACTCGATCGGTCCCTGTAGTGATTGGTGTGGCATGCGGCATGCGGCATGTGGTATGCGAATAGAAACCATCAGTCACACATGTCCATTAGTTTTAGACAAGGAGAGGCGACTGAGCATTATGGAACGGTCACACACAAGGGTGTGGAGGGGACACACAGGCCTAGAGGGTTGCCGTGTACATAGAAAACCATCAGTCGCATTTGTCCATTAATTTTAGCCGAGGGGAGGCGACTGATCATTATGGAAAGATGGAAATATGAAGAAATGGGACGATCCTAACATGGCTCAGTTTAGCTTGCTCTGAGGGATGTTAGCACCGTCCCAGATTTTGTTGACCGAAAAGGACGGTCCTAACATGGCTCAGTTTAGGATGTTAGGACCGTCCCAATCGGGAGACAGACTGTTACGGGAAAGCTAAAAATGCTACCATATGCACAGAAATATGAATACTTATCTATAATTTGGTTATGATAAAGGTAGGAACCCCCCATGTGACGTACGAAAAGGTACATAGATATAAATGCAATATTTGGTAATATACAGTGCAGTAAGGAGTGTACTTGTTTATTTTTATTTTTTAAATATAGCCAGTCGTGTGCCGCATGCCGCATACCGCGTGTAAGGAATCATGCCATTCGCATACCGCATACCGCATGCCGCATACCGCATACCGCATACCGCGTGTAAGGAATGTGCCCTTTACACTGCTCATTTTCGTAGGTAGTTCTTAGGATCATACTCATTATTAGTTCATGTGTATATATGCTTAGATACAGTGCACTTATTCAGCATTTATTGATGTATCGAAGGGCACAGATGGGAATATTAAGACAATTTAATAGAATTGGTTACTATTAAAGACTATGGTGTCAGAGCTTTGACATGCTTCCCAAAATTAATTGTGTATATTTAAGCTTCAAATATCTCCAAAGTTAACAATTTAAACCTAACTGTTACTTCAAACTCACGTACAGTAGATTATAACGATCGATCTAATGTATTTATATCAGAAAATAGCAGAAGCTAAAAAACCGTCGGACTACAATCAATCAATAGTTCCGTCCTCTAGTCGAGGGTTGGATGCAATGGTTCTCCACTTGTCCCGATGGTGTGCTGTTCTGATAGACTGTGAATAATTCAAGCCTGTCCACTGTGAAATATTTGTAAACCATGATGTTCTTGGTCTCCCTCTCCCTCTGCTGCCATTCACCTTCCCTTCCAACAATGTACGGTATATTGAACTCTGACGAATGATGTGGCCAAAATAAATAAGCTTACATCAGACTACACAACTTTAAAAATAAAAGGTATTGCAAACTAAAAAGGTATATCATAAGGATCACCAAAATATATTTATCTAAAAAAAAAGACAGAAACTAAAAACCATCGGACTATACAATTTTAAAACAAGTTATTTAAACTAGAGTAATGTAGGTCACAAGGGTCAGTCTAATATATTTATCTGAAAAAAAAACCTCACAGAAACTCAAAGCAATCGGACTCTGCAATTTTAACGTTATTGTATCCCAAAGCAAGACAGATTATAAGGATGACCCTAATATATTTATCTAGAAAAAATAGACATAACCTCAAAACCATCGGACTGCAACTTTAACAAACCTTCCACGTGACTGCCCCCCCCCCCCATGAGCCCCATGAGGGTAGGTGGGGTGGGGGTGGTGTTGAGGATGCGGGGGGGGGGGGTCACTGAGCAGCTTTAAAATATAAGTTATTTCATACGAAAGTAAGGTAGATTATAAGAATCACCCTAATATATTTATCTTTAAAAAAAAGATTAAAAAAAGAAGACAGCAACTCAAAACCATCGAACTATGCAGTTTTAACACACCTTATACATGACAGCTCCCATTAGCCCCAGGAGGGTAGGTGCGGTGGGGGTGGGTGGGTAGTGGGGGGGGGTCACTGACCAGCACATACACAGCTATGTTATTAGATGCGTTGCATGTGACCTTTGACCCGTGTAGCTGACACAGTGTGAATTCTATGAACTGCGAAATGAAGCCATCACGGCGTGCATCTGTAAACAGGACCGTCATGCACGGTCTGACCTAGATAAAAGATTCAACCTGTACTTGTAGTACACGGGTGAACAGCAATGTAGTGTAAATACGGGCGAAAATAGCTTTAGTATGGAACAGGAACTAGAAACTGTGGTTCCAGGATCAAATGGCCACATATATTGGCACAGAGTTGGTGAAATGGGAGAGAATGCAAAAAGACAAGATGGCGGCCATAGAACGCCGTCGATTTCACCTTTAAATTCTATTAAATTATATGTTTTATTATATTTTTCAACTCAAAGGTAGCGGGGAAATATGAAGACATATAAAAAGAATAATTGTTGCTTCTTACTCTTAGATTGTGAAATTAGGCTCTCATTTCATTTCCCTGCTTTTTCGACAGCTTTTATATAGGGCTGGTATTCACCCGTGTACTGCAACTACAGGGTGAATCCTTTATCTAGGTCTGACCTAGATGCACATTCAGCGGGCAGCCTGCCAAGCCTGGGTGCCTACCAACATCACCCACCCCATCCTAATATGACCTTAGATGTTGCCAGAACGTAAAACTCCAACAACCAACCAACATCACCCACCGCGTCAATAAAGGGCATGTGAAAGCCTATCCAGGGCTCGGTTAGCATCAAGATTGTGTTGATCGCACTGGTCTCACCCACAGAATATATATATATATATATATATATATATATATCCACTAAAACCTCTCTAAATCGACCGACCATGGGACCGACTTTAAATGGTCCATTTAGGGAAGTGGTTGGTTTAGGGAGTTTCCTTTATTATTACAATGGGACCCAAATAAAGTGATCAACATAGGGGAGTGGCCGATCTGTGGAGGTGGTCGGTTAGAGAGGTTTTACTGTATATATATGTACATACCGGACGCGGTGGCCGAATCGGTAGAACGCAGACTTCCCGTGCAAAAGGTTACAAATTAAAAACCTGTCTGAGTCAAACCGAGGACTTACACAATTTATACTTATCGCTACCTCACCTGGCTCTCAGCATTACCAGGATAGGGCAAGAACTGGTAAGGTCACTGTCAGAATAATGTGACTGAGTGGGAAATTGGGTCATCGTATCAACGGCCTGGTATTCCAGGGGGACAGCACTATAAAGTCGCCATGAATGTGTACTGTTACAATATAGTAACCATCCTGATATGACATTAGATGTTGTCAAGATGTAAAACCTCAAGAAACAAACTATCCATAGATGCGCATGCATACAGTTTCCGGTTCAGAAAACAAGTGGGCAGGAAATAGTGTCAGTAAATTTACTTAGACACAGGACCAGACGGGATGGCCGAATGAGTTAGAGCGTCCGTCTCTCGTGCTGGTAGATCGTGGGGTGGTGGGTTCGAACCCTGGTCGAGTCAAACCAATGACTTAAAAATTGTTACTTGTCGCTTCCTAGCCAGGCGCTCGGCATTATTACGACAGGGTAAGGACTGGTGTGCTCAGTGACAAGATAATGTGACTGAGTGGGATACCAGGTCATGGTGCTGGTGGCCTGGTTTCCCAGTGGGACAGCACTATAAAGTTGCCATGAGTGCGGACTGTCACAAGTCGGTACCCGTCCTGATATGACCTTAGATGTTGATAGGACATAAAACAACAACAAACAAATAAACAAACAAAAAACTTAGACACAGTGACATATGTAAGATTCATAAAGTTCCCAGCTCAAAACACAAAGTGGGGCAGTTAGGACTGATTCATTGATTTATTGGTGGTTGCTTTACGGCGTGTCGGCAGCATAGGCCATATTCACCGCGACGTCAGATACCGACATACCTCACCAGTCCATTGCGCAGGCCACCACTCGGCAGGGGTGATTGATGTGACTCTGATATAAGCACTATCGGATACCAACACACCTGTCATACTAGCATTGGTGCTTAGAGTGACATTAGTAGTAAGATAGGCATTAGGATTACAATTGATATTAGTGCTGAGACTGGTATTGTTACTAAAGGCCCTGTCACACTACGACGTTTCTCACGGGCGCGCCGGCAACGCGCAAAATATTTGCAACCCGTCGATACACGTCCAACTCTTAGGCGCTTTGAGAGAAAGTTTGACGGGTTGCAGCGTCTTAGTGGCGTGTTTTTGGCGCGTGGCCAACGCGTTTCGACGCGCATCGGAACAACATGGCAACGTCCCGCCAGCGGGTTCCCAGCGTGCCATCGGCGCGTTGTCGGCGCGCTGTTGGCGCGCTGTCGGCACGCTGTCGGCACGTTGACAGCGCGTTAGTGTCGTGATAGTACCGTGTCAACGCGTACATACCCGCCAGCAACACGTTAGGACGTGCCCGCAGCGCGTCCACACCGCGCGGCCAACGCGTCCAGGCGCGCCGGCAACACGTCCAACGCGTCGAAAAACGCTGGAGAAACGCCAACGCGCCCACTACCCGTCGATTGGATGTTACGGACGCGCCGACGGAACGGTCGCATTTTGGGGGAAAAAAAGCCAACGTTAAACGACGTTGATCAACGTCCTGGCAGCGTTCCCCCGGTGCGCCGCCAACTGGTATCGATGTGTTGATAACGCGTCCGTAACGGCCCCTCCAACCCGTCGGCGCGCGTCGGGGCGCGCCGAAAGTTTTGTGCAAGCACAAAACGATCGGCGTGACCCGATGCGCACCGACGCGCGCCGACGTGTCCATTCACACGTTGCTATCCCTCAACGTGTACCGACGCGCCGGTAACGCGCCGGTAACGTACCGGACGTGTACCGACGTTTCCACCAAAAAGGCAACACGTCGACGCGCGTTATGGTGCTGTCACATTACGACGCTTCTCACCGACGCGCCGGCAGCGCGCAAAATAATTTCAACGCGTCAAGACACGTCCAACTTTTCGGCGTTTTGGGAGAAAACTCGACGTCGGCGCAGCATGTTGCCAGCGTGTTGTTGGCGTCTTATTAGCGCACCGCCAACGCGTTGTGACGTCTGGCAGACCCCCCACAAAAAACAAGGCCGCTTGACCCAGTTTCACCCGCATCTGTCGGCGCTTGTCAACGTTCCGCCCGCGGGTTCCCAGCGTGTTATCGACGTGTTATCGGCGTGGTGGCGGCGCGCTGTCGGCGCGTTGACAGCGTGGGAATGGCGCATCATTAACGGGTGCCTCGATAAGGCGTCGGGTGGTTTGATATACTCAAAGCCAAAACGCTGTCGAAACGTCCGCAGAACGCCGGGGGCACGCCTCAGACGTGCCACCAACACGTCCAGACGCGCCAGCAACACGTCCACACATGCCACCAACACATCCAACACGTCGAGAAACGCTGGAGCAATGCCAATAACGCGCCCACTACCCGTCGATGGAACGTTACCGAACCATTGATGGGCCGCTCGCAGTTTGGCGAAAAATCCCCAGCGTTTATCGACGTTGATCAACGTGCTACGAGCTGGCTGGCAACGTGTTAGTAACGTGTGTCGACGTCCTGCAAACGTGCCCGTAACACGCGATCCAACACGTTGGCGCACGTCGGCCCGCGTCGAAAGTTTTGTGCAACCACAAAACGTTGGACGCGGCCCGACGCGCGCCAATGTGTTGATCGAGATGTTGCTGTCACTCAACGTGTACCGACGTGTACCGACGCGCCACTACCGCGTTCGTAACACGCCGGTAACGCGTGCCGACGCGTGCCGACGTTTCGCCCAAAAAGGCAACACGTCGGCACGCGTCGACGCGCGTTGGTGAGAAACATCGCAATGTGACAGCACCATAATATTAGGACTGAAGCTAATATCCCTGTCACACTACGATGTAACGCACTACTAAAGTTGCGAACACACGACGCGGAAGTCACGCGTTTCTCGCGCGGGCATTACGTGGAAAAAATCTAAATGTATGTAACAAAGAGAAGCCAAACACACTGGTGCAGACGGTTCTCACGCCTTTGGGGTGATTTTTGCCGCTTGACGTATGGTGCCGCTTGGATTTTGACGGAATTTTCCCGACTTTGCCCGACTTTGCCCGACTTTGCCCGACTTTACCCAACTTTACACGACTTGCCTTTACCCAACTTGACTTTACACATATTGCAGAAAAAGAACAACTAGTATCATTCTTATTTTCCTTCATAAAAGGCTTCTGACGCGTGACATGCTTTATATATGATTAATATGAGACTTATGCGAGTATATAGTACCGGGACTTTCTAAATGTTATCGCATTATCTCCTGATTATTCATCATTGATGCTATATATATATATATTTATATGACATTATCTTTTTGGTGTTCCCTTAACAGGATTTGAAATTCCTTCAAACGACACTAGTGCCATTCGATCGAACAGAAAACACATCATTATCAAAATAGCAGTTGTATTGTAAAGGACTATAAACGACTTTGCCAAAAATAAAAAGGCATTTCGACATGTACAGTTATGTGTATATATGAGGTCCCCGTACAATATGTCATAAACAAAGGCATTCAGTGCTGAACCCAAAATGCAATAGTGAAGGCCCTGTCACATTACAACGCATCTCGTAAGCGCGCGGCCAATGTTTAAAATCACATTTTTACGTCGAGAAGCATCAAACTTTTCGGCGTGGGGGGCAAAGTTGGATGTATACATAACATATACATAGCGTATGTATATGGTATGCAGGTATTGCAGGTATAGCAATACCTCAGGGAGTTTGACGCCCCTGCCTTGCAGAGTTGTAAACCACTGCCTTCTGGTACAGGTTCTTGACAGAACTGAAGGCTAAGGGAGCAAACCCTAAACAGAAAACCATGTCACTGTGGCAGCATTAAGGGCGGTTGATGTATGGAACTCCCAACATCTCCCCACCAGCCACTGCATGGACAAATAGTTTTGCGCCTGTCTTGACATGTTCTTGCCGGTGTGAAACCTCTATTTGCTCCCCGAGAGAGTGCCGCTGGTAACTTGCAAAAGCCAGCAGCACTTCAACACTTTTGCAGGCAGCTTTCATGAAATGCCATCGACGCAACTCTCACAGCAGAGAGCTAAATGGAGAGCGGCAGTCAAGTAATGAAAGCAGTCTTTGTCGCATCGCGACCGACAGCATGATGATGGTGATGACATAGCATATGGCCAAAGTATGACGAACGTATGGCTAATGTGCTTCTGGGCGAAAAACGCTCGAATGACGCTCACGGCAGGTTCAAAGAACACCAGTGAACGTTATAATTGTTATTCAATAACCAGAACTACACCTCATATGTTACTTATGTCAACAGGTCAAGACATGCTGGAGAAATGCTAAACATATGTTAGACATATGTTTGACGTATGCTATCCATACGTTGTCAGTACGTGGACTGTACATTCCCACTGCCTTTAACGTAGTGTAAAGTCACCGGCTGGTGGTGTGGGTGGTGTGGACAAGCCAAGAGAAATCAATACAGGTAATGAAGGCAAGTAGGTAAAGAGTGAAAGTAGGAGAGTGAGACTCCTTGATTTATTATCTTATATAGGTTTCTAGAATCCAAGATGGCAGTGGTCACATGGGTTGATCCACCAATCAGAGTTCAATCTGTTGTATCCAAGGCCTTGTTATGCTGGCTACAGTGCCTTGTAGTGGCCAATGATCCATAAATAACACCATGGGGGGGAGGGGGTATGTGAGGTGACTCCTCCAAAGACTATTCTAAGAAGTGACACTCCTCCAAAGACTATTTTACTATGCAATTTCTATACCTAATGAGTAATAGTTTCCCAATTCCACATATCCCTCATATGCCTTTGGATTTTATATATCACCATTTACCATTATATAGACAAGTTGCAATTTATTATAGTAGTTTCACATATATCCTCATGCCATTAGATCAGAAAATTTTACAGTAGGTCAATGTAGTGCAATGTAGTGAACAATGTTTGTCTAATGTATGTCTAACATACATCGATATACGCCTAAAGTATACATGACATATGGTCGACCGAAAATCCACACGTTGTCGAACGTTGTCATACGTCGAAGGTTTTGTGCATGCACAAAACTTTGCCGACCCCCTGACGCGTGATGGCGTATCTCAATGAATGTAAATGTACATTGACATATACCAATGAGCGCCTGACGCACGAGTAACACATAGCGACGTATCCTGACATAGCGGCCAAAAATCACATACGTCGGCATATGTTTGTGCGATGCGTCATAATGTGACATCCCCTTTAGGAGAGGACACATTTGTTACTCTAAGCATTCTGTGTATGAGGTAATGATATTTCAGAGAAAGTGCTAATCACTGACAATAGTTGGTATGTGTAATTACCATTCACATCATTTCCATGACCATAAATGCATGCGCCATGATGGATAGGAGACAACCCACAACTACTGATCTATATATATATAATATATACCAGACGAGATGGCCGAATGAGGTGACTGTCCGTCTCCCGGTTTGGTAGATAGTGGGATTCGAATCCATGGCTTTGAAACCTGGTCGAGTCAAATCAATGAGTTAAAAAGTGATACTTGTCGCTTCCTAGCCATGTGCTTGACATTATTAGGATAGGGCAAGGACTGGTTGGCTCAGTGTCAGGATAATGTGACTGAGTGGGATATCAGGTCATTGTGCTGGTGGCCTGGTCTCCCAATGGGGCAGCACTTTAAAGTCTCCATGTTACACTGTTACAAGTCGGAACCCGTCCTGATATGACCCTAGATGTTGCCAGGACGTAAAACTACAACAACTAACCCACTATAAATAACATATATATGCAATATATATATCTATATATATTACATATATTGTGTATGCATCACATTTGTAATATAACGTACATTATATATATTGTATTTATTGTAGTAGTCTGCACTGACCTCTCAGGCAAGTAACCACATAGACAAGTAGGCGCGGGTAGTGTGGTAATATCAGGGAGGCTAGATGGTGTAAAGGTTAGGACACTGGCCCGGAATGCAAAGAGATGTGGGTTCGAGTCCCCTTCTAGGCGCAATTTTTCCCATTTTCAAAACCCCCACGACAATATTATTTTGTATACATGCTGTATATATCACATTAGTATTATAACATGCCTTATATATTTATATATTGGAGACGGAGTTTGACAAAAGAAAACAAGTGACCAGTAGATTATAGAGGATTTGACATTGTATTAATGATTTGAAATAAGATACAGCTGTATATAATAAGGTATTGAATATAAAACCGAATACTTGGAAATAAAGCAATAAAAGAATAAATAAATATAGTTTAACGACGGACGTGCCTAAGGCACGTCCGTCGGGCTCAAGCGCAGTGCTAGAATGTCCTTCCCTCACATGCTAGCCAATAGACGTACCAGAAGGCACCACCTAGTGAGGGAAGGAAGAACTAGTCCTTTCTCAGCACCTATGGCAGTTGCAGGCCCAAGGAGTGACCCGCAATGAAGTGCATGTCACTTGTTCTAGGCCTGCACATGCCTAAAGCCTAGATCACACCTACCCGGATCAGGGCCGGACGAGCCCCGACCCGTGTTCCGGGCTGATCCGTGGCGATCCGGCGTGATCCGTGGCTCATCTGTGGTTGGTCCTTGGTGGTCTGTGGTGATCCGTGGCTGGTCCTTGGTGATCCGGCCTCATCCGGGGTCTGCCCCGGATGTTTTAAAATATTTAAAACATCCGGGGTGATCCGGGGCGATCTGGGGAATATTGCAATCCGGGGTTAACTGGCATCATCCGTGTGTGACCTGTGACTCATCCGGGTGTCCGAGTGTTGTCTGGGGGTCGTCCGTGTCTCGTCAGGGTCATTTTGTACTCTCCGGGGGTCGTCCGGGGGTCGTCCGAGAGTTGTCCGGGGGTCGTCCGGGAGTTGTCTGGGGGTTGTCCGAGGCTGATCCGGGACTACTCCGTGGCTACACCAGGTAGTCCGGGGGTTGTCCATGCTGCGGTCCATGGGTAGACCGTCGCTTCTCCGGGTAGGTGTAAGAGCAAGACAAAAATTACCAAAAATAGCGATTTTATCCTGTGCTCTCCGGGACAGTCCGGGGGAATGGTCCGGGGGTGGTCCTGCTTAAAATCCGGGGCTAGTCTGGGTAGGTATGACTTGGCCCGCAGGCTCGCCCACTACACATATATATATAGTGAAAGCATTTATATTATATAGCCATATGGATGGGGTTCTGTCTCACTAACAACTAACTCATCTGGGCGACCATTTCGGTGATAGCCGATAGCTGAGTTTTACACATCTTTTAATTCAAACGGCTACAAACTACCGATTTTCGACAGATATGTATCTGAAACTACCGATTTACGAGTCAGATAATGACGCATCCCGGCTTGGCTTCACTGTAGCCTGAATTCCAACCAAGTAGGTTTTTAATTAGTTATATACAGCCGAATTAAAGAAATGCAGGGTCATAATTTGCATATACACAGGTACGCAGTTGCGTACGACCTGAGATTGCTCATTTGTTTTTCATTAATAAAATATATGATGGTTTATAGCATTTTAGTCCAATCACGTTTTATTCCATCTGCGTACCACCAGAAAATCCCAAGTTAGGTGCCTGAAATGACTTACATAATTGATAATGATTGTTTGTTTGTTTGTTGTTGTTTTACGTCCTAGCAACATCTAAGGTCATATCAGGACGGGAAATTGATACTTGTCACTAGCTGGCTTGATCTGTTGTAGATAAAAGAATCATCCCATACTTACAGTACAGGGGTGAAAACCAACCCATTAGAAAAGCTGGTGAAGAATTTCGACATGCTGGGGAAATTAACTGAGCTGGTAGATTCTTAATTTAAGAAGCACAATATATTCTTTATGTACGTCTTCATATTTAGCCGCTACTTTTGAGTTGGAAAATATAATAAAACATATACTTTAATGCAATTTAAAAGTGAAATCGACGGCGTTCTCTGGCCGCCATCTTGTCTTTTTGGATTCTCTCCCATTTCACCAACTCTGTGCTGATATAAGTAACCATTTGACACTGGAGCCAGGCATTCTACTTCCTGTTCCATACTAAAGCTATTTTCGCCCGTATTTAGACTACGTTGTCGTTCACCCCTGTACTGGAAGTATGGGGTGAATCTGTTATCTAGATCTGTTGATGCTCGATATTCCTAGGATAGAGTAAGGTATGCTTACTTCCCTGACTAATAGCAGGTCATCGTGCTGGCAGGGTGATATTTATTGCAGCTGAAGAGCATTATGCAATCACCATGCCTGCATACTATGCTTCATTATGTTGCTACCGGGCGCGGTGGCCGAATCGATAGAGCACAGGCTTCCCATGCGAGAAATAGGGAGTTCAATTCCCAGTCGAGACTTATAAAATTGATACTTGTTGCTTCCTAGTCTGGCGATCGGCATCAATAGGATAGGGCAATGACTGGTTAGCTCAGTGTCAGGATAATGTGACTAAGTGGGATATCAGCAATGGTGTTGGCGCCCTGATTTCCCAGTGGGGTAGGACTTTGGTGAATAGTGATACGGCGGATAATGGAAGACCCATTTGTCCTAAAGGAATAAACTACTTCGTTAATAATTTAAAAAACGATGCTTACCGCTATGTAACAATGCATACTTAATATGGCAACATAGTGCTAACTCAGTGAAATACCAAACAACCTGCACCATGACTCAGTATCCCACTCAGTCACATTAACCTATCCCTGCTGCTACCAATCCTTGCACTATCCTGCTAATTCTCACCACCAGGTAATCTTATGACAATTGGCCACTAAAACAAAACAAGAAAGAAAGGCCAAATGAGTTGAGCGTCCGTCTCCCGTTTTGGAAGGTCGTGGGATTCGAACCCACGGGTTCGAACCCAGGTCGAGTCAAACCAATGACTTAATAATTGATGCTTATCGCTTCCTAGCAAGGCGCTCGGCATTATTAGGACAGACTACGAGCAGTGGAATACGGAAGACCAATCGTCCGCGATTGAAATTTCCCCTGCTTAATCAACTAATGTACCAACAAAAAAAAAGACTTTGGTTCGATTGACTCTTGCCCTCGATTTCACGAACTGGTAAGGGATGGCTCGGCAACGAGTTGCCGCATGGGAGGTGCACACTCTGTCCACTCCGCCGTCTCGCCCTGGCCAAATCACATGGTATGCATCAGGTTTTTAGTGTAGCTTGGGAGGGACCTTACACCCCCATCACACCAAACTAGTTCTCAAAACGTCCAACCGCGTTCTAAAACGGGGTAGAACGTGGCCACCGAAAATGTTGAACATGCTCAAAGTTCTAGAGCACCCGTCCGTACTTGCCCATCCATGCAGTTCATAAACAGCTTGTAAACTGTTGCTACTAGGTTCACTACGTCCGCACACAGTTTGAGCCCGTTCGGCAAGATTTTCAAGAACGGAGTAGGAACTACTTTGGTTTGATGGGGGTATTACACACACTGGCTGACCCACTTGGAGACAAGACGAACAAACATTCCCAACCCACGTGACACTTTCGACGTTACAACCCGCTGTCAGATTTCTCGAGTACTTAATGACGCTGTATCCGTTTCATATGCGCATGCGCGTATTGACAGCCGCCGAATGTCATTTGCGTATGCGCACATTCATGGCACAACAGCCGATCAATCACGTCTCAACGGGGCCCTTTTATAATCTTGTTTCCAAACATGGCGCGACTCATGTTGTGTGTACACGGCCATGGATTTCATACATATATATATATATATATATATATATATATATATATATATATATATATGTGTGTATATATTTATTATTTACATACATATATATTCATATATATATATGCATATATATATATGTATGTAAATAAGACTTCCATATGTATCTACACACCTATATATATGTTGTGGGGGTGATACAAATAGGAAATATTGTGGCTAGAGCA
Source organism: Branchipolynoe longqiensis (assembly GCA_030323885.1). NCBI lineage: Eukaryota > Metazoa > Annelida > Polychaeta > Phyllodocida > Polynoidae > Branchipolynoe > Branchipolynoe longqiensis. The sequence goes on along the minus strand of CM059186.1, from coordinate 57,648,630 downwards.
GGATTCGAATCCACACTTCTTGCAATTACGGGGCTAGCGTGATATCCATTACACTACCTAGGCTACCTGATACAATCACCCTATCCATGCCTACCTGTATATGCGGCTCCTTGTCTGAGAGGTCAGTGAAGACTACTACACACATATATATTTCTTATATATTTAAGAAATGTATTGGTATATAAGGCCTATATGCGCATAGATTTATTATATATATATGAGTCTGTCTGATGAAATTGGCCAATTGGTGGTTTTAATAACCCAATGCACAACAGAGTGGGAATGCATCTCCAAAATACTCTAGATTAAAGTTTCCTGCATGGGAAAGGTTGTATGGAACAACGTTGTGAAAACCATGGTTAACAATATTTTAAAATGTTAAAAATAGGAAATCTTATCTGTTGCCTAAAAAGAAGAAATAATAAGGTAAAATTTCCATTTTGGTCATGTAGTGTTAAAAAAAAAGAGGTTGCATTTATGGAGATTCCTTACAAAATCTACTTCTCTCAATGCTAAACTATAATTATGCCGTTTGACGCTAACATCCAATGGTCGACACCAACATCTTTCCCCCATGCACCAATCGGCCTATTTTCACGAGACTGAGTCATATATACATTTATTATTATGTGATGTATAACGCATTATGCGAGTATAAATTGTAGGGAATCATGGACAGTGTTATTATTCCTCAATAAACACTGTGCCCCCCCCCCCCCCCCCCCATCTGTCGGGGCAATGACTTTGGGTGGTACTCCCCCTTACCCTCGCACCTCAGACACAGGAAGATAATGTGACACCATAGACCTCTACAGTAACATGTTCTATTACATTGACTCAGTATTCCCTTCTATGCAGAATGAAATGTTCAATAAGTGCATCCGTATCTAAGTTAGATATGTAAAAATCAAATCTAGATAATTGTTTTGGTTTTGAAAATTTCATATTTCATCAGACTATGCAACTTTAAGATATCTAAATAGTTCCCCATTTTTAATAGAAATCACAGGAAACTAAAGAAGGGTATATAATAGCAATACACCTGATAGATTCAGATTTTCTTTTCAAAGGCAGAATCTCAAAACCAGTGCACTGGTACAATAAAGCCATGGCAGCTTTACGTTGCAAAGTTGATGCTTCCTCTGGACGCCTTCATTGTTGAGACCCAGTGAGGGCCACCCCCACCACTCACACCATCCAATCACACTACCCCCTTCCCCACGTGACCTGTTCTCGACCACGTGACCTCTGTGGCGATAAACCCGAGGCTTGACCTTCACTGTTCCGGTCGCCTTCACTCTCTATGCATCACGTGATTACTAATTAACTTAAATCACCACTTCCTTATAAATTGAAAATAACAATTTCGCACCAAAGATATTTACCTAAATTTGATCCTATGTTTCCAACTTATATTAGATACTGGTGTGTCCATTAATTGTTTATAGCAATTTGATGCTCATGTGTTATGGTTTTAAACAACATTTTTAGTCCAGTATTTTCAGTGTACACCAACATTAATTTAGCATATTTTGACTTCAAGCAAATTCCAAGTTATCCCTGAAAATAAAAGTTGCCTAGTTTAATGCAAAGCAGATTATAAGTATCGCCCTGATTTTTAAATAAACGACAACTATGCAGAAATTAAATAACATCGGATTATGCAAAAGTAAGTGAAAATTAAAAAGAAAACTTTTGTGAGACCATGATACATGTACAATAGCAGCTACCGCGATGGTGTGGTACAGTGAAGTAAGCACTCAACAGCTTTAAAAATTGCCACTTGCCACTACCTACCCTGGTACTTAGCATTCCTAGGATAAGGAAGGGGACAGTGGACTGAAGAAGACGAATTGCTCGCGATCGAAATTTCCCCCGCTTAATGACAAAATATGTAGTAAAAAATATTTGTTCAAACCGTGTGATGCGATGGTAAAAATGCCAGCATCGCTTCTAAAGTAAAGAAAACAAACACCTCGACATGTTTGTCTGACAGGTGCACGCCAGCGCAATCCTGTACATCCCATTCAACCGAGGTAGGAGACGAGGGCTGCGCAATCTGCGCTGATTTGTCTACAACGCAATTGGACACTATGTAATGACATGAATCTCACCGACACATCAGGATTCAGTGTGCGTGGGTGGGGGTGGGGGTGGGGATGGGGGTGGGGGTGGGGGTGGGGATGTGAGATAGATATGTGTGGTCTTCTGCAAACCAATTGATAACACCAGAAATGGGTAGAGCGAACGCTTCGGATGCGGACAGTCGGGAGTTTGAAACATCGGTCAAACGAATAACTTGCAAATTTGATACTTGTCGCTCCCTAGCCTGGCGCTTGGCATTATTAGGTTAGGGCAAGGACAGGTTAGCTTGGTGGCAGGATGATTGATGTGACTGAGTGGGATATCAGGTCATGGTGCCGGCGGCCTGGTCTCCCTGTGGGGAAGCACTATAAAGTCACCATAAATGTGCAATGTCACAAGTCGGTACCCCTCCTGATATGACCTTAGATGTTTCCAGGTTATAAAACTCTAACAACCAACCAACCAACACGAGTTACACTTCCGATTTATTCACATGAATAGCAACTCTTCTTATGAGTTTGACATGTATTCTTTGTTTGCCATTAACACAGCATGACCTCTTTTATTGCGCCACCAATGTGTAGGTTTCTGGCATTAACAGTTACGGTACATATGAGCTATTCATGGATGAGATGATGAAATGGTATGAACAAAATATACACTAGCAGGTAACTAACTATCAGTCTTTACATATGCTACCAGGATCTTATTTTGTACATGTAGACTGGAGAGTAGTTATTTGACTTTACAATATTTCACTGTTTTTCTGATACTTTGTGACCTTACTATAGCAAGGTTCTGTCTGACAAAGTGACCGAATTGGGGTTATGGATGTAAAAATGTTCTATCTACAAAAGGCTATCATGCAGTTACACAACTGTTTCTCAACTGGTATTTTTCACTGAGATATATTAAAAATAATATTGTTCTATCTGCTCTGCTATTATGCAGCTACACAGCTTCAGTCCTCATTATCTTGAAAGCACCATTTTGTCAGTTAGAACCTTTTTGTAGTAAGGTCACGACTAGAGAACAGAAATTAATACTATGAGTATGACTTGCTACTCCGGTTAGTATTCCCATTCAGAGCGAACAAATGAGGACATATATTTCTTTATTGTACAGACACCACCATTTTCACAATTTTGTCCCCCTGCGTGAGCTACTATTTTCTTTAATAAAAGAAGAACATAATTCAATCAAATTTATTACTGTAATTACGGTGTGGCCGTCGAAGTTCTGCGATATAATGCCATTATATTTCATGACTGAGTGCCAGTGTAAAGTTATTAATGCAATTATTAATGGCGGCGTTTATGGCCCTGTGTTTATCGTCTGCTGATACGTTTAAGGCGGAAGTGGTTGGGTAAATGATGCGACCTTTACTCGCCTCGTTATTATACCATTCCAGAACCTTCCCAATATTTATTTAACCATCAATTTTGGAATTAATTCAGAATTATACTGTTTTTGGCTGGCTTAGTATTAACTTAATATAAAACTGGTCCGATATGAGTGGCTTATACCCCTGTCACACTACGACGTAATGAGCCAACGTAAGCCTGACGTGGTCACGTTTCATCATTATGTTGACGTACGTTGACGTACATTATGATGATGTCAGAATGACATTAGACTGATGTCGAGCTATGTCATGTTATGTCATGTTACGTCGGCGCGCGTCAAGGTTTTGAACCTGTTCAAAACTTTCGACGTAACTCCAACGTAAGGGTTTACGTTCGCCGTACGTTCTGTACACGTTCGGTGAACGTCAATGACATTAGACGGACGTTAGTCAAAGGCTGCTCACTACGTTGCACTATGTTGCACTACGTTGACCCACATTAAAGCCAGTGGAAATGTCCATGCGGCGTAATGGGAATGTCAGGAGAACGTATGCCGAACGTACATCCAACATATGTTCAACGTTTTGCCACCGTGTTATGACGTATGTAACGTCACATAACGTAACGCAACGTAGTTCTGGCGATGGAGTAACGTACATAACGTTCCGTGAGTGTAATTGCGTTGTCCTCTCTCGTTGAATGACGCTATCACTATGCTTTACTGATGTTACGCTCTCGTCAACTACACTGCATCCACGTTCAACTTGTGCCCAAATTTGCATACTACGCTGAGAAGTCCGACGTTTTTCACGTTCTCCCTATGCTGACATTGTTACGTCGTAGTGTGACAGGGCCTTTAGATACATATATTGAATTTCCCATCACCATGTATCAAATGACCCCTTTTAAGGAATAATTCCCCTCAGGTAGAAAATATTAGTTTCCAAATTGCGTAGATTGGGTTGGGTGGGTTTGGGTAGGTTGGGGTGGGATGGGGTAGGTTGGGGTGGGGTGAGTGTAGGTAGTGGGGAGTCAGACTGACCAACCGGATGGCAATGAAGTATATTGTGGTTTATGGATGAAATACATCGCAATGACGTTAATAGATGATCATTGAGTCTAGTAGCAAGCTCTTTAATTTTGGTTATGTGGTTTTGGAACTTGGTCGTTGTAAAGCCATGAAAGATGCATTTATTAAGTGAGGAAATTAATGCCTTCCTCTATCTCGCTGTGAAACACATCAACAAACAAACAAACATATAGAAACGATATTTTGGAGCAATAGCAATTACATTCCGATGTACTGTCCTTCTTACGATTTGACTACCCATCGATTTATCCCAATTTGACTCCAGAGAGATCTAAAATAAATAATGATTTTCGTGGAAATTGTACGGCCCTATTGTGATTTGATTTCATCATGGAATCTTAATGGAGTTATGGGCAATTTCAATCAAGTGACAGTTACATTCAATCAAATGACAGTTGGATTCAATCAAGTGACAGTTACACTCAATCAAGTGACAGTTACACTCAGTGACCCTGAATCCTGATCCAGTTTAGCATCACAGTCAGAGGGGGTTTATGCCTTAACAATATCGAAGGCCATATGAGGACAGATCCCGGCCTGTGACAGTGTACCTTCCTGATGGCTTTATAGTGCTATCAGACTGAGATATAGTGTCGCTGGTAGCATTACCCTATTTTCCACCCAGTCACACTATCCTGATAATGATGCCAACGGTAGAAGCAGTTGAAAGAAGGCTGGGTAGACATTGCAGATGACATCCACATTTATATGATTTTAGGGCACCATATGGGTGCAAAGAAATTAGTTCGTTTTCTACCATAACAATCTGGTATTTGAGGTCCAAAAGGGCATAGATCAGGCAAAGGAGGATCTGTAAGTTAACCTAAGTTAAATTAATGAGCCAACTAGTGTTTGCAATGTCTAGCAATACCTGGTAACATCAAGTTAAGTGCCTTGCAATGTAATGTAATACTTGACATTTTCCGCAGAACAGTTTCACTCAGCTGACACTCGGGTTCGAGTCACCTTTCAGAGCAGTTACTAATACAACAACGACTTGATGATCATTGAATGCAATACATGCAGTGAATATTCATGAACATTCAAATCATAGATACAAGAAACCAGAAGGGATGGCCTAGTGAATTGAGCGTCCGTCTCCTGTTTTAGTAGATCGTGGGATTCGAACCCACGGCTTAGATCCCTGGTCGAGTCAAACCGATGACTTAAGAATTGATACTACGTCTTGTCACTTCCTAGCCAGATGCTCGGAATTATTAGGATATGGCAAGGACTGCTTGGCTCAGTGTCAGGATAATGTGACTGATTGGGATATCAGGTCATGGTGCTGGTAGCCTTGTCTCCCAGTGGGGCACCACTGTAAAGTTGCCATGAGTGTGCGCTGTCACAAGTCGGTACCCGACCTTAGATATTGCCAGGATGTAAAACTCCAACAACCAACTAACCATCTAGATTCACATGCAAAAGTTGTCTAATATACAATGATTATATTACGCTGGAACTGAGCAGAACACTTACCAGATAAACTGAAATGTTCAGACTGATTTAAAATATGTTATTATATCTTGCATTTCTAACCGTTTTTGCTGTCATTTATTTTGGTATTGGTTTCTGTGGTATTGGGTGCATCCTGGCACTTTACGTCTGGAATCCGACCCACAACATTAGTTATTGCCACTGCCGTTAGATGGCGAGGTACTCGTAGACATCGTCTATAGAGCAGGCCTTTGGCATGGCCCACACAGCGGATGCTCTATCGACTTTGCTATCCCCTCCGGTGGACTTAGAAATAACCTTTATCTATTGTCTGACATCGACCAATGGAAATACGTTGATTGATCACATGATCACAATGCACCATACACTATGTTGGATACCGGATCCTTCTTTGTACACACTTACTTTTAATGAATGAAGTTAATGAATACCATGAATTGTTATTGCTCTTCTCAGCTGTTGAAAGCTTTCGAAGGCTTTCATGACCAGTGACTATACATTGAGTTGTATTGTGCCTATAGCAGGATTCGAACCCATACAATTTCAGGACTAGCATCGTAACAATCAGACTATCTAGGCTCCCTGATTCAATCATCCTCTCCACACCTGTGTCTCCTATCTTGAAATGGCAGTGCATTCTACTTGAACTTGTGGCTATATTAGGTTAGTAGGTCATGCGCCATACTTCCAAATTGTCACTTGCCGTTTCTTTTCTTAATGGATTGAAAGCAGTAGGACAAGAGACTGGTTGGGTCAGTGTCAGGATAATGTGACTGAGTGGGATATTGCATCATGGTATTGACTGAATTGTAACCCTAACAAGGCAGCACTAGACAGTTGCCATGAATACATGCTGTCACAAGTTGGTACCCATGTATGATATGACTTCATGGCCCGTATGCACCAATCGGGGTTAGGCTTAGCCGGAGTTAAGGCTCTAGCCGCGGATAGCTACCTCAGGGTATCGGCGGGTTTGAGAAATGTGTAAATCGGTATGCACCAATGTTTTAGCCGCTGCGGATAGCTAACCGTGAGTTTATTTATAGATTTGGGAATTCCCTCTGCGTTTGTACCCATATATTAGGCTCAAATATATTAAATGCTATCATATTTAACAGAATTACATACGCAATCAGTGAAATTTGATCAATTTAACCCTAAATTCGAAGCATTATTAAGGCTACCGCCGCATTGGCGGCGATATTAATAGTTATATTTTCGAATCGACGAACGTAAAGTAAACAAACCGTCCCCGCCGTGAGTCCCTCTGTGCCTGTTTACGGTCGTCGATTCGAAAATATTAATATCGCCGCCGTTACGGCATCAGCGTTAATCTCGCTTCGATTTTAGGGTTAATTAAATTAAATTTCACGATTTGACTATGTAATTCTGTTAAATATGATCGCATTCAATAGATATGGGCATAATATATTCGCGCCGATTCGGCGGCGACGGCGGCGGCCATTTTTACTTGACGTCGACAGTATGGATATCGACGTCGCTGCGGCGGGTGCGGTTTGTTTACTTTACATTCGTCAATTCGAAAATATTAATATCGCCGCTGCTGCGGCAGCAGCGTTAATATCGCTTCGCATTTAGGGTTAAATTGATAAAATGTCACTTATTGCGTATGTAATTCTGTTAAATATGATCGCATTCAATAGATTGAGAGCCACACACGCACACTAACCGCCCCGGCTAGATGTAAAACCTGATTTGAAAATGGTTTAGCTTAGCCGAGGCTACGGTCGGCGGTTAGCCCTAACTCCGATTGGTGCATACCAAATTTTCACATTTAGCCCTGCGGGGATACCTTAGCCGCGGTTAAGGCACTAACCCCGATTGGTGCATACGGGCCATATGTTTTGTTTGTTTTTGGGGTACATTGTCCATGATGTGCGCAACATGGGTAATTGAATGAACGAGACTGTGAATCTCAGTAGATTAGGGCACCATGGCGCCGACTATATTCTATTCTTAGAACTAATAACTTTGGCCGCTGATCGACGCGCCATCTACATGATACTTCTTGAACTACGCAGTTAGATTAAAATCAGACTGGTGGCGACATCTATATTCACTTTTAGAACTAAAATGGCCGCCGATTGACGCGCCACCTATAGTGATTTCCAGTCAAAGCCGATGACGTGGCACTGGAGATATTCACTTCGACCAGACTTTTTCAAACCGAGAGGACGTACTTCTGCCGCCCAGATTTGGACAAAGGCAAAACATGACGGCGCCGAGGAAGACAAGATAAAATGTTCAGGTTTCTTACTCCTGGAACCCAAGCTGTAGTCACCAACTAGAAAATGGAAGGTGGGTCGAAGTCAGTGGCTTATATCTCAATCAATGTCGAAAAGGCACCATCGTTCAAGACGAACAAAGGATCGGTGCGGGGAACGGCAACTCGACAAGGACTATTAACAAAATGGACGCGACGGATGAGCCTGACGAGGCAGGAATGACCGTGGCTCTGGCTGAGATGGAGGGACAGATGGTAGACACCAGCGATGGCATTAACGCACGAATCGACGAGCTCCAAAAGAGCTCGGAAAAACAAGAATCCAACCCCGTTGTGCTTTGGCAGCAGTGTGATGGCGTCACGCCAGATGGAGGCGGCCATGACACCTTGTTCGATGGGTCTCTGCGGATGAGATCATTTGAACTGACAAGCCGTCGGTCTTCTTTGGTGCAATCGGCTGGAACATTACATGATGCTGGCCAACGACACCGACGTCGATATCGTGAAAACCGTGAGTTCAAAGCTTATTCATTCGATCGCGAGGAGCGTCAGACATCTGTCGGTGGGCAAGGAGGCGGCCATGACAGCATGCTCGACGGATCGCTACGGCGGCGATCGCTTGAACTGACACAACATCGCTCCTCCGCGCTGAAAATGGTTGAAATCTCTCATGAGGCTGGCCGATGGCATGAACGACAGACTTATGAGAACCGTGGGTTCGAGTCTTGTACTCTCGATTGCAGGGAGCGTTGGGTGCGTGCCGGCGGGAGAGGGCGAGCTGTCTGCGACACGGGTTTCCCGAGTCGCCGGTGTGCTGGTGTCACACCATTTGGAGGCGGCCATGACAGCATGCTCGGCGGATCGCTGCGGGGACGGTCGCTTGGGGTGACATGCCATCGCTCCTCCATCTTACAATCGGCTGAGATCTCCTCTGATGCTGGTCGATGGTATGGAGGACGGAATTGTGACAATTGTGGGTTCGAATTTTGTCCATTTGGTCGCGAGGAGCGTCGGAGGCGTGCCGGTAGGGGAGGACGTGTTGTGTGTGTCGCAGCTTCTCCGAGCCGGCGGCATGCTGATGTCATGCTGCGAGGAGGCGGCCATGACGGCGTGCTCGCCGGATCGCCTTGGGGCTGTGTTGAATCGACACGCCAAATCGACCTGACAAAGAACCCTGCGGACATTGGATTAGGTGCGAGTTATCGACGCTCGACTACCACACTCACGCACGGATACGATACAAGTAACTTTGGACGTTGGATGAGGCGTGGCCTGGCTACATTGCAGAATGCAGACCTAGGACTAACCGTGGCTCCGGCTACATTACAAAACACTGACGCTGGCTTAGCACGTGGAAACGATGAAGATAGACGAGACTATTCACCAACTATAGGTGCACTACCTCAAGCCTTCCTTAATGGGAGACTGGATGTGAACGACCGCTGCAACAAAAGCAAGGAAAACAAAAGATCGACGACAGCAGACGGCTCACTTTCGCACTTGGACAGACAAAACTTGCATACATCTGACACTGCTATAATTTTGACAGCAGAAGTGACGCGGCGTCATTACATCCATACGGTCGATGTTACATAGCTAGATAGGCCACAAAGCCTTATCAACATGGCACTCCTCTAACAATCACGGGTGCACTCATTTTAAGGTCAAACACCAAAGAGCTCATGCTTGGGTTGCCTTAATTAACATCGTCACTGAAACTAGTTAAAGCTGACAACCCATATTCTAATGACACTGCATGGAAACGGCCGTCCCCGTACGCTGTTGATGTACTCGTAGAACAAAGTGACACAGGCTTAGGTATACATAGCCACACCAAAGTCACGAGTATAGCAACATCCTACACAAAAGCTGAACTTATCTGCAGACCATGTCAAAAGCTGACAAATCACGTTCTAATGACAATCGATGTAAAGCCTCTCACTAACATATATCTGGTCGTAGTCATACTGGGTGAATTCAGCTACCAAACGACGCGCCATATAGGCATAATTGCCTAACTATACACGCCAGAGACATAAGTCAAGTAACAAAAGCTGACAACCATTAGTTAATGACACTGGTATAACATTCATACACCAGTATGCAGCATATGAAGGCTGAAATTGTCTGCGACCATGTCAAAGCTGACAATCACATTCTAATGATAATCGATGTAAACAATCCCTATCACATTTTTAAAATGTCAATTCACCAAGGGCTCTGCATTCTTTTATCTCATAAGCTTAATAGGATACCAAGCCTTATCAACATGGCCCACTTAGGCATTGCTTGATGGACAAAGCTGACAACCCACATTATAATGACATTGCATTGAAATAACCGGTCCCCGCACGCTGTTGATGCACTCGTAGAACAAGTGACCCAGGCTTAAGTATACATAGCCACACTGAACTCACGAGTATGGCAACTTCCTACACAAATTTGTTTGCAGACCATGTCAGAAGCTAACAAATCACAATCTGAGACGAAAAGGCCTACAATGCGTGATAAGAATCACATAAAAATTTCTAATGACCCTGCATGGAAAGGGCTCCCCGTACACTGTTGATGTACTCGCAGAACAAGTGACACAGGCTTAAGTATACATAGCCACTCTAGAGTCACGAGTATAGCGACATCCTACACGAAAGCTGAAATTGTCTGGAGACCATCTAAAAAACCCACAGCTCGAGGCGATAAATCTGGTTGTCGCCATCAAACATCTCTCTCCACTTCAAGCGCACAAATACACCATCGCAATAAACACAGACAATGCAACCTCACAGCAAGTGCTCAGTTCCGGGGCAGGTTGCGACCCTGTCATCTGTGCCTGTGCCTGGGAGATCTGGCTGTTTGCCGCACGAAGGAGTACCGACATTCTTGTCCGACACAAACCAGGAAAGGACATCATTCTCCTGATGCTCTAAGTCGTAGGTGTTTCGACTTGCGTGCAAGGAGTCTAGCCAGAGACTTGTTGCTGAGGCTGGCCTGGAATCGGTGATTGTGACACATGACAATGCTTTGACCCCTAACCGGTAACCTGGGATCGATATTTAAAATTTTTGCCTTCTCTCCCCAGGTTACTCACAACGTCACCATCAGCGGCTTCTTGATGCCATTAAGGCGGGGCTGGCGATTGGGACCTGGAGGAATAAGGCAGCCCAGGCAGGGGAATACTACTGGTGCTAGCTGCTATCATCGCACACTTCTCCGACAGACTAACCTTTCCTAAATTTGGCAGCTCTGACCCTGGCCACTATCTTCGGGCCAAGGATTTGAGGCTAACCGCAGTGGGCATCAATGTCCGAGTCCGGTAATCAAAAACAATACAAGTCATCGTCTCCAAGAGACATTTCTCGTTCCGGCGATAACTGGATCGCCCTACTGTCCACATCAAGCGTGGAAGGATTACGTGTCCAGGACACCACTTCACCCCGATGGCCCTGCCTTCCTGACTACCAACGATCACCTCTACGTGCAACCGCGTTGCCTGACCCATACGACTGGCCCTGTCCATGGCAGGTCATCCGGCCCCAGCGGCAATGACACCATAGTCTGAGACGAGGTGGTGCACAAGCCTGTGCTCTGCAACGATCGTCAATCAGCAACATCAAACACTTGGGTCATTGGACCACTGACGCAGTGCATGATTATGTACCAAGGCAGTCGGTTTCATCGGCTCCCAGGACACTTGCTCTATTTTTTGGTTAAGTGCCTGTAATCCTTGAAATATCTAAGGTCATCTCATCATGAAAGAGTAATGTAACAAGCTAAGATAGAAAGAATTAAAATTGCCACTTTATACTACTGTCTCGTTCTGTTTTCAATTGTCCATGATGTGCGCAACATGGGTAATTGAATGAACGAGACTGTGAATCTCAGTAGATTAGGGCACCATGGCGCCGACTATATTCTATTCTTAGAACTAATAACTTTGGCCGCTGATCGACGCGCCATCTACATGATACTTCTTGAACTACGCAGTTAGATTAAAATCAGACTGGTGGCGACATCTATATTCACTTTTAGAACTAAAATGGCCGCCGATTGATGCGCCACCTATAGTGATTTCCAGTCAACGCCGATGACGTGGCACTGGAGATATTCACTTCGACCAGACTTTTCAACCGAGAGGACGTACTTCTGCCGCCCAGATTTGCCGTCCCACCCACCCAACTAATATGATGTATCGATAGGGTTAAGTGCCTGTAATCCTTGAAATATCTAAGGTCATCTCATCATGAAAGAGTAATGTAACAAGCTAAGATAGAAAGAATTAAAATTGCCACTTTATACTACTGTCTCGTTCTGTTTTCAATTACTTGATTAAGCAGGGGAAATTTAAATCGCGGATGATTGGTCTCCCTCATTCCACTGCTCCTTTCCCTATCCTAATAATGCCAAACGCCAGGCTAGGTAACGACAAGTCATCGGTTTGACTTGACCAGGATTCGAAAGCTTGGATTCGAATCCTACAACCGACCAAAGCGGGAGAAATCACTCACAAGGAAGGTAACACTAAAAGGTACACTTCTAATTTTGGATGAATCACCATCACTCACTCACCTCTCACCTCACTCACTTCACTCACTTCACTCACTCACCTCTCATCTCATTCACTTCACTCACTCACCTCTCACCTCACTCACTTCACTCACTCACCTCTCACCTCACTCACTTCACTCACTTCACTTCACTCACCTCTCATCTCATTCACTTCACTCACTCACCTCTCACCTCACTCACTTCACTCACTCACCTCTCAACTCACTCACTTCACTCACTTCACTCACTCACCTCTCATCTCATTCACTTCACTCACTCACCTCTCACCTCACTCACTTCACTCACTCACCTCTCACCTCACTCACTTCACTCACTCACCTCTCACCTCATTCACTTCACTCACTCACCTCTCACCTCACTCACTTCACTCACTCACCTCTCACCTCACTCACTTCACTCACTCACCTCTCACCTCAGTCACCTCTCACCTCACTCACTTCACTCACTCACCTCTCACCTCACTCACCTCTCACCTCACTCACTTCACTCACTTCACTCACTCACCTCTCACCTCACTCACTTCACTCACTCACCTCTCACCTCATTCACTTCACTCACTTCACTCACTCACCTCTCACCTCATTCACTTCACTCTCTCACCTCTCACCTCACTCGCTTCACTCATTCACCTCTCACCTCACTCACTTCACTCACTCACTCACCTCTCATCTCACTCACTTCACTCACCTCTCACCTCACTCACTTCACTCACTCACATCTCACCTCACTCCCTTCACTCACTCACCTCTCACCTCACTCACTTCACTCACTCACCTCTCACCTCACTCCCTTCACTCACTCACCTCTCACCTCACTCACTTCACTCACTCACCTCTCACCTCACTCACTTCACTCACTCACCTCTCACCTCACTCACTTCACTCACTCACCTCTCACCTCACTCGCGTCACTCACTCACCTCTCACCTCACTCGCGTCACTCATTCACCTCACTTGCAAAGGTAAATAAATGCAAGCCGGAGAACACGATTAGCTGAGCGGTCCTGATGCGGAATGGGTTTTGCCGTTTTGGTCCAGGGTGCCACAACACATGCCATCCATTTGGCTACCCCTGACATTATGATTGCCCGTGAATAAATCACATTACAGCTGGCTGCCTAAAGACCGTCTTTAAATCAATGCCCATCAACCTCTATGCTTCACCCAGATAGGTTACTATTATTTCCCCTATATTTGATGTCCAGTGGAACTGTTTTGTTTGTTAGAGGTTTTAGGTCCTGGCAAAATCTAAGGTCATATAAGAATGGGTAGAGACTTGTGTAAGTGCACACTCGTGGCGACTATTATAAAGCTGCCCCTCTGGGAGATCCGGCCACCGGCACCATGACCCGATATCCCACTCTATTATCCGGATACTGAGCTAACCAGTCCTTGCTCAATCATAGTATTACTCAGTGCCAGGCGAGGTGTCGACAAGTATACATTTTTTAAGCCATTGATTTGACTCGGCCGGTATGCGAAGTCCCTAGCGAAAAGGCTGCGCGGTTCAGAGTTTTATAAGAACTGTTCAGGGTTTCTCGGACCGGTTCAGAGTTGTTCATCACTGCTCAGAGTTGTTTGGAGCTGTTTAAGCAGCTCAGAGCTGCTCATAATTTCTCAGAGCTGCTCTGAGATTCTCGGGGAAGTTCAGAGTTGTCCAGAGCTGTTCAGAGCTGCTCAGAGCTGTTCAGAGCTGTTCAGATCTGTTCAGATCTGTTCAGAGCTGCTCAGAGCTGCTCGGAGCTGCTCAGAGCTGCTCGGAGCTGCGTTGGACTTCCAGGAGCGGCTCGGGTCCCACCCACAGATGCTGGTGAATAATTCACTGCGCACATCTCTGGATTGTGTTACACACGGTGTCCCAGCGTCCCGGCGTCCCGGGGTCACTCCAGGGGGCCATAGCGCCGGTTAGCAAATTATGACAAGTGAGTGATTGTGTTGTTGGACTGCCTTCCCTGTCCTAGCCCGCACTATCACCCCCACACATTCTCACACACACTCTCTATCTCTTCAGAGAGAACACACTCTCAGTTCACAGCTTAATCCAGGCTGATCTCTAGCTTGTAGAAAGTTGCAATGTTCTAGGTCACATTGCAGTGTTCGTTGTCGGTCTTGTAGTATTTTGTTAAGGAATTTAAATCTTGTAACCATGCTTTTTCTTCATAAAAAAAAACCTAAATGGGGAATGTAGATCAAATGGAACATCCAGTTCACATGTATTAAGCCTGTGTAATCTAATGAAAGTATCAGCTTTTCGAAACCAAATACCTTATCTAGATTTGATCATCATTATTATCATCATCATTATCATCAATCCTTTAAAGTTGCATCGTCCAATGGTTTTGAATTTCTGTTTTTTTTCTGAGATAAATATATTAGATCGATCACTAGTATCTACTTTGCATTAATTCAAAATTACTTTCATTTTAATTGGTAAACTTTTGAGATATTTCAAGGGCAAACATGGAAAATTAGTTTTGGGAAGCTTGCCAAAACTCTGACACCATATACTTCTGCAGTACCAGGTTCTGTTAATTTGACCCAGAATTGCCTTCTACGCAGAAACAAATGCTTAATAAGTGCATCAGTATCTAAGTTAGATATGTCAAATCAAATCTAGATAATTGGTTTTGTTTTGAAAATTTCATATTTCATCGGACTATGCAGCTTTAACTGCGAAGGTCGTTTGGGGGACCACAGATGACTTTGCAACCAGATTTCTCCATTTCTACCTGTTATCCACTGTCCTTAATACTACCTATCCAACTTAGATACTCGTGCACTATTTAAACTTGTATTGCCGATTAGAAGGAATACTAAGCACATTCAATAGAACCTGACAATCCTGAAAGCTAGAACATTTTTATGTACATTTCAAAATTGATTTGGCATGTTGTCACTTCAAATATCGCCAAAGTTAACAGTAATCATTACTTCAAATTAAAATAAAGTAGATTAGAATGATCAACCTAATATATTTATCTATAAATAAGTACGGCAGAACTCAAATCTATGCAACTTAAACAAATGTTTACTTTATATATATATATATATATATATACATATATATATATATACATATATATATATGCATATATATTGGTTGGGTGTTTTAACTGGAAAAGTGTTAATGACTAATCAGATGGAATAAATATCCCCAGTAGTATATGATATGCGAATGGCTAAAGTCCTAGTTTGATTGGGTGGACAAACTGCTTACATATGGGCTGAAGCTGAAGGATGAGGTCCATGTCGAATTAATCCACCCACCCACCCAAAATGGCTTTTGTTAATGCTATACGGAGATATATGCACACCATTTATTATTTTGTTATTGGATATGTATATTTCAATACTTGCTCTGGAATTATTTTCTGTCTTTCACGCAGCACTAATACTTTTTGATAGAGCAGAAAACATCACAATATAAAAGGAACATATATGCAGTAATATTTGGTGGATTGATTTATTAATTGCTGATAGTTTAACACCGTGTCGACAGCAAGGGCTTTATTCACAGCAGAAAGCTAGTGGTCTGTAATCTGGCAGTTTTGTTACTCACATTCACATGCCTACATTGACATTTACATGAAATTCCGAAATGGACAGATCAGTGTCAAATAACCGCAACAAATAATTTGGCAGGTAATTAATTGCGACTAATATTTACTGGAGAATACCACATGG
This sequence comes from Branchipolynoe longqiensis, assembly GCA_030323885.1. Taxonomy (NCBI): domain Eukaryota; kingdom Metazoa; phylum Annelida; class Polychaeta; order Phyllodocida; family Polynoidae; genus Branchipolynoe; species Branchipolynoe longqiensis. The sequence goes on along the minus strand of CM059186.1, from coordinate 57,632,157 downwards.
TAAAATTAATTTACAGTACAAAAACATGTCTTTAAATAGAATAAACAAGAATAAAAATTGAAGACCATTTCATCCTCACACTGCAAATTACATTAGGGCTGCAGGCCCATTAAGATTAAAATTAACATTAACTTTAAGCATTAGCATTATTATTGACCTTAAGGGTTAGTATTAACATTAAAATTAAGCATTATGCATACTCTCTACCATGAATGCATAACCACAAGAGCACAGGTTTCCCATGTGGAAGGTACGGTGTTCGAATCCCAGTCGAGTCAGAGCAATGACTTACAAAATTAATACTTGTCACTACCTAGCCAGATGCTCATCATTGCTAGGATAGGGCAAGGAGTAGTTAGCTCAGTGTCAGGATAATGCGACCGAGTAGGAAATCAGGTAATTTTACCAGCAGGTTTGTATCCCAGTGCAACAACACCAGATCAACCCCATGAATGCGCACTGTCACATGTTGGTGCCCATCCTGATATGACCTTAAAAGTTGCCAAGATGTAAAACCCCAACAAACAAACAGAAAACCCATCTCATTTGTTCCCATCTTTCAGTTGGATTTTTGTTAATATTAAGGATGCAAAATCCGATGAAATCACAACATTTACCCAAAAAAAAACTTTTACCTAGAATTCATTCCGTATTTCCAGCTAAAATACTGGTTCACTTATTAAGCATTTATCTCTGCATAAGAATGACCACATAGTTAATTTAATAGAGCTTATTGCTGCTGAAGCCTGTTTTGACGTGCATGCCCAAATTAATTTAGCATGGTTTCAACTAAAATATCTCAAATGAACTATTCAGAATCAAAGGTACTTCAAACTAGGTTAGAGTGTAATGTTCAACCTAATATATTTATATGAAACAATGGCAGACACTCAATACCATCAGAATATGCAACTTTAATTGATAAGAAAATCTTATCTAAAAATACAAACACACGAAATACAAACATGAAATACACATAAAGATCAGTCAACCATGCTATTGAACAAAATAATGTTTATTAAAGCAAGATGAAGTTAGGAAGATGAAGTTAGGATTAATGATCTTCCCTCAGCCCCCACCCTCCCGCCAGTCCAGCCAGCACTCCCCCTCCCCCAGCCATGCCCCACTGAACATACCGCCCCCCCCCGCCCCCCACAGCCATGTCCCACTGAACATACCCCCCACCCCCCCACACACCCTTCAGTTCCGTCCTAATAGCTCCCCTCTCCGTCCGGCAACCCGGCAGCGCGCCGAATGAGATTCATGAACTTGTCTGCCGGATCTTGTCCGAGCGGGTTTCAATGATCCGGGCAGAGGCCTTGAACCCGGCTGACCCGGGCGCCCCGGGGCCTTGACCCCGGGTGTTGGGGTCAGCGGCCCCGGGTGCGCGTCCGGACGCGGGCCGGGTGGTGGGCGCCCCCGGCCGGGCCTCGGTGTCACGCCGGCACTGATTTATGTCGGCCCGGCGCCCCCAGGACCCGGCCCTGATGACGTCGTGCCCCGGTGATCACCGCGCCTCCCGGGTCTTCCTGGGGGATCCCCGGGCGACCCGCGCCTTTCTTCGGGAGGCTCCTTCCGCTCCAGATGTGTCAATTCCTCGTTGATCGAGCCTGGTTATTTATGGCGTCATCAGACGAAGCACTCGCCGTCCCACGCCTCCTGCTCCTCCCTCCCCCATCCCTCCCCATCCCTCCCTATCCCTCCCCATCCTTCCCCATCCCTCCCCATGTCCCCCATCCCTCCCCATGCCTCCCCATCCCTCCCCATGTCTCCCCATCCCTCCCCATGTCTCCCCATCCCTCCCCATCCATCCCCATCCATCCCCATCCCTCCCCATGCCTCTCCATCCCTCCCCATGCCTCCCCATCCCTCCCCATGCCTCCCCATCCCTCCCCATCCCTCCCCCATCCCATCCCCATCCCTCCCCATCCCTCCCCATCCCTCCCCATCCCTCCCCATCCCTCCCCATCCCTCCCATCCCTCCCCATCTCTCCCCATCCCTCCCCATCCCTCCCCAACCCTCCCCATCCCTCCCCATCCTTCCCCATCCCTCCCCAACCCTCACCATCCCTCCCCATTCCTCCCCATCCTTCCCCATCCCTCCCCATCCCTCCCCATCCCTCCCCATCCCGCCCCATCCCTCCCCATCCCTCCCATGCCTCTCTTCCCTCTCTTCTGTCGATCCTTCTCCCTTAACTCCTTGCCCCTGTCCTCCTTCCCCTCCACCCCTTCTCTCTCCTCCGTGTCCTACTCTCTCATTCATTCCCTCTCTTTTCTCCTATCTCTTCCCCTCATATATATCCCCTCTCAGCTTCCCTCCCATCCCTTTCCTCCTATTCTCCCCATCCCCTTCTCCTACCCTCTCCTTCCCATCCATTCCTTTGTCTTCCCTCCCGCGCCTCTCGCTCCATGCTCTCCCTCCCCTTTCTCTCCCCTCTCTCCCCTCTTCTTCATTCCCTCCTATCCATGTTCTTCCTGGTTCCCCTGCCCTCCTTCCTATCATTCATTTCCTCCCACCCCATGTCTTCCACATTTCCTCTCTCCTCCTTCCCATCATTCCCTCCCCTCCCATGCTTGCTCGTCATTCTCATCTGCCTCTCGTTCCTACCCCCTTTGCTCCCCTTTCCCCACCATGCATGCCCTTTTATACTGTTCTCATCCTTCCTTCCACGCACAAACTCGACTCCACATCACCGATGAAACCCACACGGTAAATACATGGTGCATAATTTGATTTAATGTATCTATATAACTTGAGCATATTGGCCGGTGAGCGAACACACAGTGGTCATCAGCATGGCTACTGCCAAAGCATGAGTTATCTCAGAACACCAGCTTCATTCCAATACAATCATGAGTGCCATTCATCCCTCAAATGAAATCCTCGTTTCCAATTGCAATAAACCACGTTGCATTAAACCTTGTACACTGAGGCCAGGCTTATCTTATAGGCCCTGTCACACTACGACGTTTCCCACTAACGCGCGTCGACATGTTGCCTTTTTGGTGGAAGCGTCGGTACACGTCCGGTATGTTACCGGCGCGTTACCGGCGCGTCGGTACACGTTGAGGGATAGCAACGTGTGAATGGACACGTCGGCGCGCGTCGGCGTGCGTCGGGTCATGCCGATCGTTTTGTGCTTGCACAAAACTTTCGGCGCGCCCCAACACGCGCCGACGGGTTGGAGGGGCCGTTACGGACGCGTTATCAACACGTCGATACCAGTTGGCGGCGTGCCGGGGGAACGCTGCCAGAACGTTGATCAACGTCGGTTAACGTTGGCTTTTTTTCCCCCAAAATGCGACCGTTCCGTCGGCGTGTCCATAACGTCCGATCGACTAAGACGCTGCAACCCGTCAAACTTTCTCTCAAAGCGCCGAAGAGTTGGACGTGTATCGACGGGTTGCAAATATTTTGCGCGTTGCCGGCGCGCCGGTGAGAAACGTCGTAGTGTGACAGGGCCTTTAGTAACAATACCAGTCTCAGCACTAATATCAATTGTAATCCTAATGCCTATCTTATGGCCCTGTCACATTACGACGTTTCGGCCCAACGAGGGTCGACCCGTGCTGACGTGTTGCAATTTTGGGCGAAACGTCGGTACATCTCCGGTACGTTACCGGTACGTTACCGGGGTGTTTCCGGTGCGTCGGTACATAGCAACATGTGGATGCAGACGTCGGCGGCCGTCGGCGTGCGTCGGTCCGTGGCGAAAGTTTTCTGCTTGCACAAAACTTTCGGCGCGGACCGATGTGCACCGACGGATTGGAGGGGGCGTTACGGACGCGTTACCAAGACGTTGATACCTGTTGGCGGCGTGCCGGGCGAACGCTGGCAGACCGTTGATCAACGTCGGTTAACGTTGGCTTTTTTCCCCCCAAACTGCGACCGTTCCATCGGCGCGTCTGCAAAGTCCTGCCAGCGGGTTCCCAGCGTGCCATCAGCGTGTTATCGGCGCGTTGTCGGCGCTCCGCCAGCGTTTTTCAGCGTGTTGGACGTGTTGCCGGCGTGCCTGGACGCGTTGGCGGCGGGTCTGGATGCACTGCCAGCGCGTCCTGACGTGTTGGCGGCGGGTGTGTACGGGTTCACATAATACTAACAGGATACCAACTCGCTGCCTCCATGCCGTCAATGCGCCGACAGCGCGCCGACAACACGCTAACAACACGCTGGGAACCCGCTGGCAGGACGTTGACACTTTCGTCTGCCGCGCGTCGAACCTCGTTGGCTGCGTGCTAAATATACCATGCTACTAACCCGTCCAGTTTTCTCCCAAAACGCCGAAAAGTTGGACGTCTCTTGACGGGTTGCAAATATTTTGTGCGGTGCCGGCACGCCGGCAGAAACGTTGTAATGTGACAGGGGTATAACTACTAATGTCACTCTAAGCACCAATGCTAGTATGACAGGTGTGTTGGTATCCGATAGTGCTTATATCAGAGTCACATCAATCACCCCTGCCGAGTGGTGGCCTGCGCAATGGACTGGTGAGGTATGTCGGTATCTTTAAGGCCCTGTCACACTACAACGTTTCTCACCAACGCGCTTCGACGCGTGCCGACGGGTTGGGGTTTTGTTCAAAACGTCGGTACACGTCCGGTACGTTACCGGCGCGATGCCGGCGCGTTGCCGGCGCGTTACCGGCGCGTCGGTACATAGCAACGTGTGAATGGACACGTCGGCGTACGTCGAGACGCGTCAAGGTTTTGTGCTTGCACAAAACTTTCGATGGGCCTCAACGCACGGCAGCGTGTTGGCGGGCGCATTACGGACACGTTAGCAACACGTTGACACACGTTGGCGGCGCACCAGCAGATCGCTGGCAAACCGTTGATCAACGTCAGTTAACGTTGGCTTTTTTTTCCCCAAAATGCGACCGTTCCGTCGGCGCGTCCGTACCGTCCCATCGATGGGTAGTGGGCGTGCTATTGGCGTTGCTCCAGCGTATCTCGGCGCATTGGACGTGTTGCCGGCGTGCCTGGACGCGTTGGCCGCGCGGTGTGGACACGCTGCGGGTGCATCCTAACGTGTTGCTGGCGGGTATGTACGCGTTGACACGGTACTAACGCAACACCAACGCGCCGTCAACGCGCCGACAGTGCGCCGACAGCGCGCTGATGGCGATGCCGATGGCACGCTGGGAACCCGCTGGTGGGACGTTGACATGTTGTTCTGCCACGCGTCGAAATGCGTTGGCCGCACGCTTATAGCACGCTACTAACACGCTGCGCCACGTCAAACTTTCTCCCAAAGCGCCGAAGAGTTGGACGCGTGCCGATGGGTTGCAAATATTTTGCGCGTTGCCGGCGCGCCGGCGGAAACGTTGTAGTGTGACAGGGCCTTAATGGATATAATAGAGCCACTCCATCGCCACAGCCCAGTACTTACTACATTTGTAACGGTCTGTACAATGTGCTGGCATGACATGCTGGTATACAATGGTGGTCATAATTGAGCCACTACATCGCCACTGCCCAGTACTTACTACACTAGTAGTAGTCTATACAAGGTGCTGGTACCCAGTAGCAGCCATATTTGAACCACTACGACACCACTGACCAGTACTTACTACACCAGTAGTGGTCTGTACAATGTGCTCTATGTGTGCTGGTCTCCAGTAGTGCCATATTTGAGCCACTACGGTAACACTGCCCATTACTTACTTCACTGGTAGCAGTGTATAATTTGATGTCACGATATGCTGGTATCCAGTAGCTGCTATATTTGAACCACTACATCGCCACTGCCCAGTATTTACTACACTAGTAGCGGTCTGTACAATGTGCTGGTATCCAGTAGCCGCTATATTTGAACCACTACATCGCCACTGCCCAGTACTTACTACACTAGCAGCGGTCTGTACAATGTGCTTGTATCCACTAGCCGCTATATTTGAACCACTACATCACCACTGCCCAGTACATACTACACTAGTACTAGTAGCGGTCTGTACAATGTGCTGGTATTCAGTAGCTGCTATATTTGAACCACTACATCACCACTGCCCAGTACTTATTACACTAGTAGCGGTCTGTACAATGTGCTGGTATTCAGTAGCTGCTATATTTGAACCACTACATCGCCACTGCCCAGTACTTACTAAACTAGTAGCGGTCTGAACAATGTGTGGTATCCAGTAGCCACTATTTTTTAACCACTACATCACCATTGACCAGTATGTACTACACTAGTAGCGGTCTGTACAATATGCTGGTATCCAGTAGCCGCTATATTTGAACCACTACATCACCACTGCCCAGTATTTACTAGACTAGTAGCGGTCTGTACAGTGTGCTGCTATCCAGTAGCCGCTATATTTGAACTACTAGTACTACATCGCCACTGCCCAGTACTTACTACACTAGTAGTGGTCTGTACAATGTGCTGGTATCCAGGAGCCGCTATATTTGAACCACTACATCACCACTTCCCAGTACTTATTACACTAGTAGCGGTCTGTACAATGTGCTGGTATCCAGTAGCCGCTATATTTGAACCACTACATTGCCACTGCCCAGTACTTACTACACGACTAGCGGTCTGTACAATGTGCTGGTATCCAGGAGCTGCTATTTTTGAACCACTACATCACCATTGACCAGTGCACCGCGCCAGTGGGCAATAATGGTATCAACAGCCCCAAGGACGTTAAACAGGTGCGGACTGTCATAAATAATAAACAAGCCCGGGGCACCTCCATGTGTGTTCTATGCAGATTACTACACCGGAACGACAGCTTCATCAGGCAAATACCGAAGCAGGTCACACGACGACACCACTCCGCCCCGGAATGTAATTCCCGCGCATTTCAGACACTGCTGCGCATGCGCGCTGTTATATTGACCACTTTGACCTAGATACTGTATTTAATATGTGGGTCAGATTCGTGTTGGTTTTGTTAATCCTACTAAGTGCACATCACTATGTCACGTGAGCAATGCCGAGTTTCTTCCCACCAGTCTCTGGTCGGTTGATTGTTGGGGTTTACATACTGGCAACATCTAAGGTCATATCAGGAGGGGTACTGACTTGTGACAAGGCAAACTCATGTTGACTTTATAGTGCTGCCACAGTGGATGACCAGGCCGCCAGTACCATGACGTGTTATCCCACTCAGTCACATTATCCTGACAGTGAGCCAACCAGTCCTTTCCCTCTCCTAATAATGCTGAGTGACTAGTTAGGAAGCAACAAGTATCAATTGTTAAGTCATTTGTTTGAATTGACATGTGTTGGAGCCCATGGATTCCAGTCCCATGATTTACCAAAACAGGAGACGGATGCTCAACTCATTCGGCCACCCCGTTTGGTGACCAATCTGTGAGGAAGGATTGAAGCTGGAACCCAGCGTGTTTAACACACTCCGCACCCTCATCCCTCGATATATATGTCTTTTTACTTTAAACTCACATTGTACCTATAGCCACATACTTCCTGATGACCAACTTTTTTAAAGGTTTTCTTACCATAAATATATTTCCAATGTAGATTGTAGTGAAATTGTCCCAGCAAATTTTACCCAGGGGGCAAGAGTGGTCAACCAGACACGGGCTGATATTAAAGGTTGTTGTATATGGTTGGATTCCTTAGACCTCCATCAACAACTTCCAGGTGGACAACCTTTCCAACAGGCTACTGTAACTGCACAATTCAAGATGGCATCCAATATGGCAACCATATTTTTAAATCTCCATATCGTCGTCAATTGTTCTCTTATTTTCATGTGTGATACTTTGTTTCTCTGGTTTTCAAGGTCAGGGAATCTATTTATGATGGTTTCAGAGTGATATGATATCTTTTAGGACATTTGTCTCATAAAAGTCATGTGGGAAGAAATGTTCAAAACTGTGTGATCTGTGGTGGTGTGGCCATTGTGTAGTGTGCATGTATTCTAACATATCATACATTTGCATGAAGTGTAGCATATCAATAGCTTGCATGTAGGCCTACTCTAGTATGCTAGTATGCATAAAATGGTGGTGGTTTTGCTGTTGTAGGTGATTGCATGAGAGGTACGATGATGACCCAGGCAGAGACACGGGTGGTGGAAGGAAGCTTGTCACTGGAAAAGGAACCCAAGTGGAGACACCAGGACACTGACATTGACTACACAAAGTGCATAATATGTCAAGGACTTGGTGAAAAGGGACTATATAACAACAGACAAACTAGTCTTGGCCATGAAGGCTTGACAAGATGAGACATTTGAAAGACTCAAATATGATTTGGCTACTGGTACTTGGCTGACATAGAAAATGCCCAAGTGACACAGTAAATGTAGAAACTGGTACACAAATGAAAAGAGTTATAAACTTGCTGAAAAGAAGAACATTTGAAGCAGTGATGCTGAAGACTTGAACCAGCCTGGGTGCACTACCTCTTCCCAGCATTCAAGGTTAACCAGGACCAACAAACCAACATTTGATCCGAAGAATGCATGCCCCATCTGCAACAAATGGTGGATGCGTGGCAAAGAGCTAACATGCAGAGTATGCCATTGGTCCTTCAAGAGAAATGAGACATTTGGAAACATTGCTGATCGCTACAAGGAGCAGCTGCTGAAAGATGTGCATGTTGGGACAGAGATCATACATTTCTGCTGTGACTGATACAGTGAACAAAGCCTCAAATCAGCAGAACAGCAACACAGGTATGGCCCATCCAGGCAAGCAAAGGTGTTTGAGGTCAGTGAGTAGTACAAAGCCCCTGATCCACCGGAATTCTTCTCTGTGTCAGCTAACAAGGCAGCCCTTCTGAGCAATGAAGAAACCAAGAGCATGCTGGTCACTGAGGGGTCAGCCACCGACATTACTGTCAGCATTCTGGAAGATCTTCCTGAACTGTTGGTAAGAACTGCTGCAGAGACTGCCAATACACCAAATGGCTAGGTCACTAGGACCTTCAAAATGTTGTGCACTTCCCTTCATCCACAGCCTGAGTGGAAGGGATATGACCAGCTAGCCATTCTTCACTGGCAAAATGACCTGGTTGAACAGTAACTATACCACAGACTTAGCTCGAACACTTTGGTGGGCAAGGTCAGTACCACAACCAGATCACATGAGACCTCATCAACCAGGCACACAAACTTGTCATTGCTGTGTACACTAACAAGTCAATCAGCCTGGCCACAGACAATTACAAAGGCTGTTGCATGTGACTGCACCAAAGGCTGCAACAGGAACTGTTCCTGTGCCAGGAAGAACGTGGCCTGTTACATTGGATGTTGTTGCCAGGGATCAGCTACCAAGTGCAGCTGAGTGAAATACATTGCAGCATTTGACAGCAGTGACAGCAGTGAAAGTAGTGACAGCAGTGACTCAAACATCTACAATTAACTGTATACCATCAGCTCTTCCCATGGACACTTGTATTGCAGCATTATATTGAGTGGTATACCTGTTCATAGGATGCAATGTTGTGGCGCGTATCACTGACATGAATATTACAAATATTTGCCTCAGCCATTTGGCTTGCATTCCAGACTGTGAAGCACATGCAGTAGTTCATTTCTCATGTAATCTGTTCTTGGTAACTAGTACCTTTCTGTACCATTATTGTTCTTACAACAGTAAACTACTGGGTATTGTTATTGTAGATTTTCTGTGTCATGGTCACCTTGAAATAATATATTATCATGTAATACATATTAGGCCTAGTACATGGTATAAAGCACATCCTATCACTCTGAGACCATCATAAATAGATTCCCTGACCTTGAAAACCAGAGAAACAAAGTATTACACATGAAAATAAGATAACAATTGACAGGTATATGGAGATTGAAAAATATGGTGGCCATCTGGATGCCGTCTTGAATTGCATAGTTACAGTAGCCTGTTGGAAAGGTTGTCCACCTGGAAGTTGTTGCTGGGGGGTCGAAGGAATCCAACCATATACAAAAACCTTTTATAGCAGACCGTGTCTGTTTTCACAAATAATGGGGGGGTTTGCCCCCTGGGTATATGTTACATTAGATCAAATAACACTTCCTGTATGTGTGCCACTCCCCCTCCTTGGCACCCTAGCTACAGAGTTCTGACTGTGGAGACCCAAATCGTATTTAAGTGGTAGCTATACTAAGCTTTTCACTGCTGTCTGCATGCACTAGGGCGCACTACTACTACTCCATCTGTACACCACACACACTGACCACTGTGTGTGCTATCAGTGCGAATAACCCCCCCCCCCTCCCCACCCTAATGTATTGCATATTGTATATAAACTGCATCAATTTTCAGCAAATCCAGGAACATGATTAACGATCTGCTGGGTCCCAGCTTCAGCATTTCTGAAAACTCAGTTATAGAGGATTTCCACCACCAACCTGCGATATGATGGTAGTGACAATAATTAATGTTCTGGGGAACAACTCACTGTGCATCACGCTTTGTCGAAAAGGTCTTATAGAGGATTTCCACTACCAACAGGCCATTTGGTGACAGAACTAGAGATGTGGGTAGCAACTTACTCAGTCACCCAATAATCCATCCATCAACTCACTCCCGCACTCACTGACTCATTCACACACACACACTCACTCACCCACTCAGTTATTCACTCAATAATCCACCCACCCACTCACACACTCACTGAATCATTCATGCATTCACTCACTCACCCACTCACTCACTCAGTCAATCATTCATCTATCAACCCACTCACGCACTCACATTCATGTGATCGATTCACCCACCCACCCATTCAGTCACTCACCCATCCACTCACTCACTCGCCATCCACTCACTCATTCATTCACCCCTCATTCACTCACTCACTCACCCACTCACGCACCAGCACACCACGCCCATCAGTATCCCCACTCTCCAAAGAGACTTGCTATCCGGACTGCACTTCGTCCACACCTCTCTCCATCTCTCTGCTGGCCATGCTCCTCCTTGATTATGTCTGAAAAGAGTTCCAGTAGTGGGAGCCCACCGGCATTTCATTTTCTACTCTTACTCTGTCCATGCCATTGGCTTGCCGGCTGGTCACCATAGAGCAAATAGACACGCTCCTTTGACTCAACTCTCCTCCTTTCTCTTTCCTATACTCTACCCTTTTTGTTTTCTCCCAGGCTTACTTCTCCCCCTGATCAAGGGAGTTCTTTGCTTGGGAGGGGCCCTTTACCTTATCGTTTCTCTCATATTGTTCTTGTTGCTGGAACCGCTGGACACACCTTTACTCGTCCCTTCCTCCTAAACCCTTGCTGCTGTCGACTGGATAGGAGTGCTCTGCTACCGCCGGACTGGAGAGATTTGATGCCGCGCCAACACTTCGACGTTTTGAATGTTGTAAAGACATCCCCAGCTTCTACAACCGTCCCTACTGAAGATTAATCTTCAACCAAAGATTGGACCAATTTATCGGGGCCTTTCTATATTGCTGCAGTTCTGCAGCCGGTAACCATTGTAAGGTTACGAACACCTCCAAAAGCAAGCACTCTCCACTCACCTACTACCTACTCGCCATTCTTCCCCTACTCACTCAATAATCTACCCTCCACTGACCCCCCACACCCCTCACTCACCCTCCCCTCACTCACCCCCCACTCACCCTCCCCCCGCACCACTTCACACTGACCTCTCACTGACCCGCTGACTTGCCACTCCCTGACAAGACAAGGCTATAAGTTTTAGACGAGCATCCATCACCACGTGATGAATATTCAACGATGGTAGTCGGCGGTGTTGTATATATGTACGGGTCGATGTAACCTCGGCAACATCCACCAGCGAAAGAATACACACGGGTAGGAAATAGGACGCAGAGGGGGTGGGGTGGGGAGGGGGAAGATGGCGACATTGCTTCTGTTTTAAAAGGTTACCTAGTCAGATGGTTTTGAGGGTATTTTTGGGGTAATTTCTTTAGTCAAATATATTAGGTTGATCACTACAATCTACCTTTGAACTCCCGTCCTGATATGACCTTAGTTGTTGTTAGGATGTAAACCAATAACAACACACACCCCGTTGATGTCACTTTAAAAAAAAAGTTAACTGTGGAGATATTTGAAGTGAACGCAATCAAATTTTGGTGTGCACATCAAAATTCTGACACAATAGGCTTCAGCAGTAACAGATTCCATTAAATTGACTTAGTGTTCCAGTCTATGTGGCAACAGCTTAATGAGGTCACAACTGCCTCAATTGAATATGTAGGATCAAATCGGGATAAGTGTTTTGGTTTTGAAAATGTTGTGCTTTCATTGGACTAGCCAGCTCTAACTCTGCATCTTCAGTGAATCCTGCGATCAACAAAACCTTTCCATGAGTGAATACTTTTTCAAACTTACAAACTGTAATTTGTCTCATTTGATTGTTTCTCTGATGACAACGCACCTCTTAATATCTGATCCACATTGGTGAGGATGTAGAATTGTCCTTTCAAAATAGATACTACTGTATTTACTTTCATTTTGAAAAATACATTTGTGTAAATAAATATCAGTATTCACAGATGGAAATGCAGTGCATTGCTACTAAGCAAGTGATATAGCATGGGAAATAAATATTTATGGCACCAAATTAAAAATGGTTTTATCTCTCAAATCACTCTATCTGTCCACTCACAACTTCCATTTACAAAGAATTAACAACTGTGCCTGCGTGTGGGAGTTTAAAGCTGCATAGTCCGATGAAAGCATAGCATTATCAAAACCAAAGAAAGTGACCTATCTTTGATCCTACATATCCAACTTAGATTCTGATGCACTTATGAAACATTATTCCTGCATAGAAAGGAATGCTAAGTCAAGTTAATTACACCTATTAATACTGAAACCTATGGTGTACAGCATTTTGATCTGCACGCGAAAAGTATTTTGTCCATGGGTTCACTTCAAATATCTCCAAAGTTAGCCATTTATAATAATAAAAAGTTACTTCAAAGCTAAAATAAGGGTGGTGATAGCGATCAACCTAATATCCTTATCTAACAAATGTGACAAAGCCTCCAAACCATCGAACTTTGCAACTTTAAATCCCTAATAGCCCTGTCACACTACGACGCCTCTCGCTGGCGTGCCGCCAACGCGCAAAAAACTTGAGAAACGTCAAACTTTTCGGCGCGGTGAGAAAAAGTTTGACGTCAGTGGAACGTGTTGGTAACATGCGGCCGAAGTTGTGGTAACGTATATCGACGCGTGAGAAAAAAAAAAAGAAGTTTTTGCGCGCTGTCCTGATATGACCTTAGATGTAGCTAGGATGTAAAACAACAAAGCAACATTTTGGCGCAACGTGTGGGGACGACCCTAACACATGCGCCACGTGTGCTTGGCATTGGCATAATGTTATTCCAGCGCGTCCAACGGATCTCGACGTGGGCCTAACGTCCCCATAACGTTGGCACCCACACGTTGCCACACGTCGAAAGTTTTGTGCAAGCACTAAATTTTCAACGTGCCATGATGCGCGCCGCCGATCCTCGCCGACCGTTGCCGTCCATCAACGTGTACCAACGCTTGCCTAACGCGCGTGTAATGCTTCCAGACGTCTCCCGACATTTCACCAAAAATTACACACATCGACGTGCGTTGGCGAGAAACATTGTAATGTGACAGTACCATAAGCAGAGCGTGGTTGCTGTGACTCTTGATCCAGGTTCTGTGAGATCAGCACACTTGTCATGCTATAAATGCACACTGTCGCTATTTTATGATCTCAGCAAAACAGCTGAAATGATGACGAAATAAAGAGATTGCACTCGCCACTGTCATTTGTAGAGAGGCATTTACGAGCGATTCATTCGCATCAACTCCATGCTACAACTACTTAAAATAGAATAACCAGACAGGGTGGCCGAATGAGTTGAGCGTCCGCCTTCCATTTTGGTAGCTTGTGGGATTCCAACCCTGGCTGAGTCAAACTAATGACTTAAAAATGTATACTTTTTGCTACCTAATCTGGTGCTCAACATTACTAGAATAGGGCAATGAGCAGTGGAATAAGGAAGATCAATTGTTTGCCATTGAAATTTCCCCTGCTCAATCAACTAATGTCCCCTTGGTGTCCTAACAATAGGCATATGCTAGTAAATATACATATAAAGTTTTGGAAGATGTTTATCTGGGCTACATTTAATTGGTTCATGCAGGATGCATGAACTATTTCGAAATTGTTATTAGATAGGGTGTGGATAATATATATACCTTTAAAAAAATAAAAAAAGCTTTACAGGAAGTATTGTTATTATTTTACAGAAATATGTTTCATTCGAAGAACATTGCCCTGCCAAAAAAAAAGAGTAATCAGGAAATATGTTTGCTTCTCTTATGGATGTTAGGCTTAGATTGATATTTTCAGGTTAGTGATATGCCTGTCTTAAAAGGACGACCCCGAATCCAGACCAAATTTGTCCTAACATAGCACGCGTCCTCTCATCAAGGCGTACAGTAAAATGAGACAAATTACAGTCCATGCATTGAACAATTCTTTACATATGGCACAGGTTCACCAATCATGGGGACCTCTGAAGAGAAGTACTACGGTAGCTATATAATTATATAATCGTGAACTTGTTTGTTTGTTGTTGTTTTACGTCCTAGCAACATCTAAGGTCATATCAGGACGGGTACCGACTTCTGACAGTAGGCACTCATGGCAATTTTATAGTGCTGCCCCACTGGGAAATTAGGCCACTGGCACCATGACCCGATATCCCACTCAGTCACATTATCCTGACACTGAGCTAACCAGTCCTTGCCCTATCCTAATAATGCCGAGCACCAGTATAAATTTGTACGTCATTGGTTTGACTCAACTGGGAACCAAACTCGCGAACTCCTGATCTTCCGCACGCGAGGCCTGTGCTCTATCGAATCGGCCACCGCGCCCGGCCTCGTGAACTTGTGAATAAGCCATAATTTCAACTGTATGTCAACAGTAGATAAACCGCCTGATTGAGCGTTTTATTGCTGAAGTTAGCGAAGGTCATCACAAGTAATGTCTCTGATTGCTACAGGTGGGCTGGAGCAGAATATCAAATTACTATCAATCCAAATATCCTCACTAATGAAAGGTCGTTGTTATGCATGATTAAAATAGAATAAATCTATTTATAGACCCTTCCCACATGCATCTCAACTCCTCTATCCAAGCGGGCTCGTTCGGTAGTACTACTTCACAGACTTTACCTGGTCTTCCAGTGGAGTACCAGCACTATGCACTCGCCATGAGTGCACAGTGTCACAAGTCCGTCCTGATATGACCTTAGATTTATTTTTGTTTGTTTTTTGTTGTTTTACGTCCTAGCAACATCTAAGGTCATATCAGGACGGATACTGACTTGTAACAGTGCGCACTCATGGCGACTTTATAGTGCTGCCCCACTGGAAGAACAGGCCCATAGAACCATGACCTGATATCCCACTCATTCACATTATCCTGACACTGAGCCAACCAGTCCTTGTCCTATCCTAATAATGCCAAGCGCCAGGCTAGGAAGCGACAAGTATCACTTTTTAAGTCATTGGTTTGACTCGACCAGGGTTCGAACCCACGACCATACGATCTACCAACACGGGAGACGGACGATCTAACAAATTCGGCCATCCCGTCTGGCCTGATGACCTTAGATGTTGCCAAGACTTAAAACAACAACAAACAACAACAGACAATATCAAACAACAAACAAAAACAAACAACAAACAATAACAAACAATAACTGTAATCAGAGGGAGGGGATGCTATTTACATAAAGAATACACGTGACCTGATATTTAATTAAAGCTGCACAGTCCGATTAAAGAATCACATTTTCAAAACCAAAACTATGACCTAGATTTTACCTAGATAAAAGATTTACCCGGTACTTGTAGTACACGGATGAACGACAACGTAGTCTAAATATGGGCGAAAATAGCTTTAGTATGGAACAGGGAGTAGAATGCCTGCCTCCAGTATCAAATGGATACTTATATCGGCACAGAGTTGATGAAATGGGAGAGAATGCAAAAAGACAAGATGGCGGCCACAGAACGCCGTCGATTTCACTTTTAAATCTTATTAAACTAGATATTATATTATATTTTTCAACTCAAAGGTAGCGGGCTATCAATAAGACATATGTAAAGAATAATTGTTGCTTCTTAGATTGTGAAATTAGGCTCTCAATTCGTTGAGCCGCATTTTCGACCGTTTTTATATAGGGTTGGTATTCACCCGTGTGAAGTAAAAGAAAAAAGTGAGAGATGTGGCCTCAAAATGAATGTAAAGAAGACAAAATCCATGGTTGTCAGTAGAAAGGAATACAAACCAAGAGCAGAGATAAAAGTTAATGGTGTAATCTTGGAGCAGGTAGAGTCATTTGTGTATCTGGGCCATTTAATAACTAGTGATGGCGGATGTGAGAGAGAGATTAAACGGAGAATAAACATTGCCAAAACAACATTTCTAAAGATGCAGAAAGTACTAACATCTAGAGACATAAATATAAAAACAAGACTCGGACTGCTAAAATGCTATGTGTGGTCTACACTTTTATATTGCTGCGAGACATGGACTTTGAAGAAAGCAATAACAACAAAGCTCGAGGCATTTGAAATGTGGCAATACAGAAGAATGTTAAAAATTCCATGGACAGCAATGATAAGCAACGTGGAGGTCCTAACAAGAATGAAAATAAAGAGACAGATAATACAAACGATCAAAAACAGAAAAATTAAATACTTTGGCCACATGATACGACACCAGGAATCACAGAGAAGAATACTGGAAGGGAAGATAGAAGGGAAAAGACCAAGAGGGAGAAGGAGAACAACATGGATGGACAACATCACTGAGTGGACAGCAATGAGCTATGCGGAATGCGTGAGAGGAACAAATGACAGGAAGAGATGGAGGTCCATTGCAGCCAACCTTCTTCGAGAAGACGGCACCCATTGATTGATTGATTCACCCGTGTACTGCGAGTACCGGGTGAATGCTTTATCTAGATTTTACCCTACATATCCAAATTAGATACTGGTGCAGTCATTAACCATTTGTTGCTGCATATAAAAAGGTACTAAGTCAATTTAATTGTTTAAAACCTGTTTCTGCAGAAGCCTATGGTATCAGAGTTTTCACATGCTTGCCAACATTACTTTGTCATGTTTTCACTTCGAATATCCTAAAAGCTGGCCATTTAAAATAATGTTACTTCAAACTAAAGTAAAATGGATTATAATGATCAACCTAATATATTTATCTCAGAAATTGACAAAGATTCAAAGCCACCGGACTTTGCAACTTTAACACAATATAATATTCCTGATTATTTCTCTCGTCATTGTGGCTCCCTCATCAAATGACCCCCCCCCCCCCCTACCCCCTCAGGACCCCTCACACCGGGGACACAGGGCACAATTAAACTACCTGATTGGAGTTTCTACTTTAAACCCCATTGGATGTTACCCCTCTTACCACCACACACACGCTTTTCCAAGAGCGCCGTGCAAACATACCCACTGACTGCCTGCATTGTGCTGCCACCTGGTGATGTCAAACATCAACAGCTCAGGAAGCCATTGCAACGGCGCACCTCACCCTCTGGTGGAAGTCTATTTGTATTGCGCGCCTGGCGGAGACCATTAGAACTAAGGTGCTCTCTTTCTAGGGGTGATGAGTTATTGTTGTTGTTTGTTGTTGTTTTACGTCCTATCAACATCTAAGGTCATATCAGGACGGGTACCGACTTGTGACACGGCACACTCATGGCGACTTCATAGTGCTGTCCCACTGGGAAACTAGGCCGCCGGCACCATGACCTGGTATCCCACTCAGTCACATTATCCTGACACTGAGCACACCAGTCCTTGCCCTGTCCTAATAATGCCGAGCGCCTAGCTAGGAAGCGACAAGTATCAAGTTTAATAGTACTAATACTAGGTACTCCAAAGTCGGCGTATACGGTGTCCGCAGCGCGGAATTTGACCTATTTTAACCGTTTTAAAAAGGCTTGAATCTCCACTAATTCTGCTTGGTTTGAAATAAATATTATATCAAATTAAAGCTTGTTCTTTTGCCTTTTAGGGTGTCTGATTTTTAATCATCATTATGAAAGAAATCACAGTCACTGGACACTTGTTGGCGGGTACCATCGGCAGCTCTGAGCATGCTCACCGATTTTGTTTTCATCCAGTCTGAGCTACTCCCTTCCCTAAACTTGATGGCTTGGTGAGTACATTGACCTGAGCTAAAAATAACCACCAATAAAAGATAGAGAAGAATCTAGGCTTCATTAGCATATCAAGCATGAGTGTTTCTGAGTGGGAAATTTGATTGAACTGAAGGAGTGAAAACATTAAGACATTAATCCTCCTTGAAAATTGATCAGGATCGTTTTGAAAATTATATCATCAGAAAGCTTAAGTCTTCCTCTACCTAACCAGAACAATATTTGGTTGAGATTTATATCATGCGCATCAAGCTTGGTCTGAGAAGTGACTGCTGCAAGAATTTGGCTATTGTCAGCTCGCGATGCTTAAAAGTGAATGTTGTCTTTCTTTCTCTGATCAGTTAGAGAAAATGAAGTCATCATGTAGAGCTTTTAATTCTGGTTATTTTGGTATAAAGAGTGCAGTGATCGGACAATTAGAATGGGAGTTATGCTATTTTTCTTAATTTTATTGTCAGCTCGCGATGCCTAAAATTGAATGTTGTCTTTCTTTCTCTGATCAGTTAGAAAATTATGTCATCATGTAGAGCTTTTGATTCTGGTTATTTTGGTATAAAGATTGCTGTGATAGGACAATTAGAATGGGAGTTATGCTATTTTTCTATATTTTACTGAATTTATTATTGGTGGTTGCTGGAAATTAAGGAATTTAGCAAGTTTGACATGAAATTTCAGAAAGAATACTAAGAGTGATGGTCTGTAAAACATTGAGCTTCTTATTTGTACTATAGAGAATGAGATTCTTTAATATTGGACAGATCATATGCAAAATAGCTTCCAGGTGGGACCCTAAAATCCAAGATTTGGCTAATTTGGAAATGTGCACAAATCGGGGCAAAAAAATCAATCTTTAAACACTCATAACTTTGCAGCTATTCAATCGATCTAAATGATTTTTATATCATTGAGATCCAATTTAAGAGATCTGGAGAGATATATAAGATGTAATACTGACCTGTTGAAAATAGAAATCACTTTGGAGTACCTACTAATACATTATGAATGTTAGCACTCAGCCATTCATCAATTGCTACTCAAACAGTTCATTCAGTACTCTTCACTCAGTCACCCACTCACCAATCCCTTCATTCACCACTTACTTGTACATCGCCAATCACTCGTCCATCACTCACTCACCCACCACGGTCACCACTCACTCAGCCACCCTTTGCCCCTCATCCTGTATCCCTAACCCCTGGTTCCATACTCATTCTCTACGATTGATTTATTTAAAACTATAATGTAGAGTCCACAAGGTTGCATCATACACCACTCACTCACCCACTCACCCCCATATCACTCACACACTCACCCACCCACTCACCACTCACTCATTCACTCAATCACTCACTCAATCACTCACTCAATCACTAACTCACGCACCCACCCACCCACTCACCCACTCACCCACTCATACACCCCTCTCTAAGTTATCACGAGGGCGCCCCCGTCTCCGGTTGACCGACTCATGGACGCAACTCTCACAGCAGAGAGCTAAATGGAGAGCGGCAGTCAAGTAATGAAAGCAGTCTTTGTCGCATCGCGACCGACAGCATGATGATGATGATGCTGATGAACTGTACTGTACAGTTCAGTAAGGTTTCTTGGTTGTTGAATCCACTACGATTGCCTCATTTAATGCTCTATACTCCGATGAAACCACCACATTTTCGAAACGACAGCATTCACCTAGATTTCGCCCTACATACCAGTGCTCTTTCTAAGCATTTATTTCTGCATAAAAGGAATACCAAGTGAATTTAATAGAACATTTCATTGTGGAAACCTCTGGGGTCCAGCATTTCGACGTGCATGGCAATATTAATGTTGCATATTCTCATTTCAAATACCTCCTAAGTTAAACCTAAAATAAAATTAAAGTTACTCCAAACTAAAGTTAATTCGATTACGATTCAACATTTAATATATTTATCTAAAAAAATATAGACAAGGCTTAAAACCATTGTCCCATACAACATGAAAACTGACAACAAGGTCCACTGCGGTTACTGTTCTTATAGCTGGTTGTAGAGTTCACTATGGCTGCCTTAGTTAAAACTGACACTTGAATCTGATGGTGGAATCCACTATGCTTACCATACTTAAAATTAACAGTGGAATCCATTATGTCTGACTTCCTTAGAACTGACAGAAATAATCCATTATAGCTCTGCTACTTAAAACTTACAGTAGAATCCAGTCCGATTACCATAATTAAAATTGACAGTAGAATTCATTATGTCTGACTTCCCTAGAACTGACAGTAAGAACCCATTATAGCTGCTACTTAAACTTACAGTGGAATCCACTCCGATTACCATAATTAAAACTGACAGTAGAATTCATTATGTCTGACTTCCTTAGAACTGACAGTAATAATCCATTATAGATGTGCTACTTAAACTTACAGTGGAATCCACTCTGATTACCATAATTAAAACTGACAGTAGAATTCATTATGTCTGACTTCCTTAGAACTGACAGTAAGAACCCATTATAGCTGCTACTTAAACTTACAGTGGAATCCACTCCGATTACCATAATTAAAACTGACAGTAGAATTCATTATGTCTGACTTCCTTAGAACTGACAGTAATAATCCATTATAGATGTGCTACTTAAACTTACAGTGGAATCCACTCTGATTACCATAATTAAAACTGACAGTAGAATTCATTATGTCTGACTTCCTTAGAACTGACAGTAAGAACCCATTATAGATGTGCTACTTAAACTTACAGTGGAATCCACTCCGATTACCATAATTAAAACTGACAGTAGAATTCATTATGTCTGACTTCCTTAGAACTGACAGTAATAATCCATTATAGATGTGCTACTTAAACTTACAGTGGAATCCACTCCGATTACCATAATTAAAACTGACTGTAGAATTCATTATGTCTGACTTCCTTAGAACTGACAGTCAGAACCCATTATAGCTGCTACTTAAACTTACAGTGGAATCCACTCCGATTGCCATAATTAAAACTGACAGTAGAATTCATTATGTCTGACTTCCTTAGAACTGACAGTAAGAACCCATTATAGATGTGCTACTTAAACTTACAGTGGAATCCACTCCGATTACCATAATTAAAACTGACAGTAGAATTCATTATGTCTGACTTCCTTAGAACTGACAGTAAGAACCCATTATAGCTGTGCTACTTAAACTTACAGTGGAATCCACTCCGATTGCCATAATTAAAACTGACAGTAGAATTCATTATGTCTGACTTCCTTAGAACTGACAGTAAGAACCCATTATAGCTGTGCTACTTAAACTTACAGTGGAATCCACTCCGATTGCCATAATTAAAACTGACAGTAGAATTCATTATGTCTGACTTCCTTAGAACTGACAGTAAGAACCCATTATAGCTGTGCTACTTAAACTTACAGTGGAATCCACTCCGATTACCATAATTAAAACTGACAGTAGAATTCATTATGTCTGACTTCCTTAGAACTGACAGTAAGAACCCATTATAGCTGTGCTACTTAAACTTACAGTGGAATCCACTCCGATTACCATAATTAAAACTGACAGTAGAATTCATTATGTCTGACTTCCTTAGAACTGACAGTAAGAACCCATTATAGCTGTGCTACTTAAACTTACAGTGGAATCCACTCCGATTACCATAATTAAAACTGACAGTAGAATTCATTATGTCTGACTTCCTTAGAACTGACAGTAAGAACCCATTATAGCTGTGCTACTTCAAACTTACAGTGGAATCCACTCCGATTGCCATAATTAAAACTGACAGTAGAATTCATTATGTCTGACTTCCTTAGAACTGACAGTCAGAACCCATTATAGATGTGCTACTTAAACTTACAGTGGAATCCACTCCGATTACCATAATTAAAACTGACAGTAGAATTCATTATGTCTGACTTCCTTAGAACTGACAGTAAGAACCCATTATAGCTGTGCTACTTAAACTTACAGTGGAATCCACTCCGATTGCCATAATTAAAACTGACAGTAGAATTCATTATGTCTGACTTCCTTAGAACTGACAGTCAGAACCCATTATAGCTGTGCTACTTAAACTTACAGTGGAATCCACTCCGATTGCCATAATTAAAACTGACAGTAGAATTCATTATGTCTGACTTCCTTAGAACTGACAGTAAGAACCCATTATAGATGTGCTACTTAAACTTACAGTGGAATCCACTCCGATTGCCATAATTAAAACTGACAGTAGAATTCATTATGTCTGACTTCCTTAGAACTGACAGTCAGAACCCATTATAGCTGCTACTTAAACTTACAGTGGAATCCACTCCGATTGCCATAATTAAAACTGACAGTAGAATTCATTATGTCTGACTTCCTTAGAACTGACAGTAAGAACCCATTATAGATGTGCTACTTAAACTTACAGTGGAATCCACTCCGATTGCCATAATTAAAACTGACAGTAGAATTCATTATGTCTGACTTCCTTAGAACTGACAGTAAGAACCCATTATAGCTGTGCTACTTAAACTTACAGTGGAATCCACTCCGATTACCATAATTAAAACTGACAGTAGAATTCATTATGTCTGACTTCCTTAGAACTGACAGTAAGAACCCATTATAGCTGTGCTACTTAAAACTTACAGTGGAATCCACTCCGATTACCATAATTAAAATTGACAGTAGAATTCATTATGTCTGACTTCCTTAGAACTGACAGTAAGAACCCATTATAGCTGCTACTTAAACTTACAGTGGAATCCACTCCGATTACCATAATTAAAACTGACAGTAGAATTCATTATGTCTGACTTCCTTAGAACTGACAGTAAGAACCCATTATAGCTGTGCTACTTCAAACTTACTCTTGAATTAAAAGAAGACAATACTCAAAATAAAGAACACACTGGCTTTGCGGGCAATACTGTGCTCGTGTTTCGCTATTGCAGTGCACGCTGCCTTTAAACCTAAGCCGGGCGCGAGGCGGGAAACTACTTTCCTTTCGCAGAATCCCGTCCATCCCACTCGACTTGCCAGTGTACACACGGCCCGGGCGACGACCCAGCAGTGCCCAGCACCCTCCTTGTGTCCCTGCCATCCGAAACCAAGAGGTAAACTTATAGCACGGCTTCGCAGGCGGTGTGTATGTGCCTGTGTGTGAGAGATCGGCTCGGCTCGGCTCGGCTCGGCTCGGCTCGGCTCGGCTCGGCTCGGCTCGGCTCGGCTCGGCTCGGCTCGGCTCGGCTCGGCTCGGCTCGGCTCGGCTCGGCTCGGCTCGGCTCGGTTCTGCTCGGTTCTGCTCGGCTTGGCTCAGTCCATCTCATCCCAGCTCGGCCTGGCTCGGCTCGGTCCGTCCCAGCCCGGCTCGGCTCGGCTCGGCTCGGCTCGGCTCGGCTCGGCCCGGCTCGACCTTGCTCGGTCCATTCTGTCCCGACTGGCCGGCTCGGCTCAGCTCGGCCCAGCTCGGCCTGGCTCGGTCCATCCGTCTCGGCCCGGCTCGGCTCGGCTCAACTCGGTTCAGCTCGGCCCGGCCCGGCTCGGCCTGGCTCAGTCCATCCCGTCCTGGCCCAACCCAGCTCGGCCCGGCTCGGCCTGGCTCGGCTCGGTCTGTCCCGGTCCATCCCGGCTCGGCCTGGCTCGGCTCGGCCCTGTTCGGGTTGGCTCGACTCAGTTGCGCCGCTCTCCACCTCGCCAGGGGGCGCTCCCCACCCCACCCACCAACCCGCTGTGCGATAAACAAGGACGGGACCGGGCCAGATGCGGCAGAGCGCTGTTCTCTGTGTGTGTCGTGTGTCTGTGGAATGTGAAGTGAGTGAGAGTTACTCTGTGGCAGAGATAGAGAGCAGTGTCCTGTAAGTGTCGTGACAGTGTGATATTGCCTGTCGCACACTCATATTTGGGCCTTCTCATTAAAGTTGCATAGTCCGATGACTGTTGACGTTTTGGCAAGTTCTTGGGATAATTACATCAGTTTGATCATTATAATCTAGTACTAATCATGACCCTGAAGTGATTTTTATGGCAGATGGCTTAATTTGAAGTTATTTGAAGCAAAGGCATTCAAAATACTTTAGGCAAGCTTGCCAAAAGTATCTGGAAGGAAGCCAAGTTTTCATAGTTTCCAATCTCATCATAATCATGTGATACACTGCCCTAATTAATGAGGTCACAACATATAAACAAACAAACTTCTTAGGCCAAGAAGCTTCAGCTTTGGGGTACACACACTCTCTAAGTTGTAATGAGTGCAAAAAGGTAAGTAGACCTTTATACATGGTCAACCTAAGATATACCAAACTGGATCTGCAAAGAAATGCAGCAGAAACATAACAGTGTAGCGTACTGTAACGTAACGTAACGTAAAATACTGCCAATGAGTAAGTATCCTGATTCCAACACTTTTACTTCAATATCAGTGACAGTTTATATGATTAGCTATCAAGGGAATAAGATAATGTCACACATTATCTATCTAATGAGTAGAAAGGTCGATCATACAGACTGTACTGGGCTAGTGGGGGGGGGGGGGGAAGCAAAACAAACATGCCTTTGTTTTGAGCAGTGTTTCAGTCCAGGTCACATGATCTGTGAAATCAGGTCAAGACCGCCGAGAGGTCACAAGATTGACCTGTATTTTTGTTAGGTGTTTCTGAGACATGTGGCTTCCATCAGTTGTTGTGTTAATTACGTTCTTGTAAAGTCAGATTTACACCATAAAGGCAGCACCAATTGCTATGGGAAGGCTCCACAATCTTAGTTGCATATGTAGGATCAAATTTAAGTAAGAATCTTGGTTTTGAAAATATATTGATGTCATCCGACTATGCAACTTTAAACTCAAAGGGTCATTAAAGGGCGAGCGGATATTTCATAATAATGCAAGGAGCCACAGAGATAGAATTAGGGAGCCTAGATAGTGTACTGGTTAGCATGTTTGTATCGGAATGGGGCTAACATAATAGCCCAGGAACTGATAGCAGGGACTACAACTCCTGCAAGCCCACTTCTACGTCCCTTTATGTTTAATACACGCTCAGCGCCAATGACGGTGTTTACAATAACTGCATATACTGCTTGCCTTGCCTGATTCTTCATAGGTTCATGGGTTGATTAATTAGGGTTTCACATCTTAGCAACATTTGAGGTCACACCATGATGAATACCGACTGGTGACTCATGGTGGCTGTATGGTGCTGCATCATTGGGATACCATACCACCGGCATCACTCAAATAATATGTATCTTGACACCTAAATGAAGCAGGCCTTGGAGCTAATTCAAATAAATAATGTCAAATACCAGCAGCATTGCTTCACACATATTAGTTTTGTTACTGTTAGGCTTGACTCAGCCGGGATTCGATCCAGTGACGTAAGACAGATGTGATTGTGAGGCGGATGCTCTAACCACCGGGTATAAAGCTGTCCAGCCGCCGATAAAATTGTACAGGAAGTGGCCATGTCACCTGGTCTTACGCTAGGCACCATTTGGCGCGCTACACACAACCACTGCTCACACCATTGCGACTGTGTCTAGTCTGCTACCGCTAGTTAGTAGTATTACTAGTAGCGCGAGGTCAGGTTCTGTCATCACGAAGATGATGACTTTCAAAACTCCTATTCGGGCCCGGGTTTACAACTACAAATTGGAATGCGCGACAACGTTTTATGCGCGGCTCAAATTACTGTTTAGGAGTGCACTGAAGGAGAAAAAAATCCCTCGCGTGGATTAATTCGCAGTGGCCGAAATCATTCGGCGCCCCCCCTCTCTCGATGTAAGCCGAATCGAGCCTGCGCGCGCACGTGCCGCCGCGTCTTTGTCATGCGCATGCGCGGTGGCTTAGTTAGGCGACACAAAGGTGCGCATGCGTGGCACGTGCGCGCTCCCCGGGGATCTAGCCTGGCCGACCAGCGGGGTAAACTGGACGGGGGTGGGCAGGTAAACAGGACCACACAGGGCGCCGCCTGGTGGCGACTCTCCGAAATTAACCAGCCGTCATCCCGGGCAACGGGCTCAGCGTCGGCAAGCACCGGCAGGCGATGTGAGGGTTATCGGGAAGGCCGTGTTTAAACTTAGCCAAACTTACCAAGCTTTCCAAACTCACCAAACTCACCAAACTCACCAAACTCATCAACCTCACCAAACTAGCCACACTGACCAAACTCGCCAAACTCACCAAGCGCACCACACTCACCAAACTCACCAAATTCACTAAACTCACCAAACTCACCAAACTCGCCACACTCGCCACACTCACCAAACTCACCAAACTCACCAAACTCACCAAACTCACCAAACTCACCAAACTCACCAAACTCACCAAACTCACCAAACTCACCAAACTCACCAAACTCACCAAACTCGCCACACTCACCACACTCACCAAACTCACTAAAGTCACCAAACTCACCAAACTCATCAAACTCACCAAACTCACCAAACTCGCCACACTCACCACACTCAACAAACTCCCCAAATTCACCAAACTCACCAACCTCACCAAACTCACCATACCGACCAAACTCACGAAACTCACGAAACTCACCAAACTCACCAAACTCACCAAACTCACCAAATTCATCAAACTCATCAAACTCATCAAACTCATCAAACTCACCAAACTCACCAAACTCACCAAACTCACTAAAGTTACCACCCTTGCCAAACTCACTAAAGTCACCAAACTCACCAAACTCATCAAACTCACCAAACTCACTAAACTTGCCACACTTGCCAAACTCACTAGGTCACCAAACTCATTAAACTCGCCAGACTCACCAAACTCGCCACACTAACCACACTCACCAAACTCACCAAACTCATCAAACTCACCAGATTTGCCACACTTGACAAACTCCCTAAGCTCACCACACTCGCCAAACTCGCCACAGTCACCAAGTTAGACAAACTCACCAAACCTGCCAAACTCACCACACTCACCACACTCGCCAAACTCGCCACACTCACCAAACTCACCAAACTCGCTAAACTCGCCACATTCACCAAGTTAGACAAACTCACCAAACCCGCCAAACTCACCACACTCACCAAACTCACCAAATTTGCCACACTTGACAAACTCACTAAGCTCATCACACTCGCCAAACTCACCACACTCACCAAACTCACCAAATTCACCAAGTTTGCCAAACTCACCAAACCCTCTAAACTCACCAAATTCGCAACACTCACCAAACTTGCCACACTCGCCACACACATTCAAGAAAATGAGGATGCAATGCTCCGACCTCAGCAACCCCATATGCTATTTTGTTAAAGGAACTCGCTAGTATGGTTAGTTTCCAACTCTCATAAATGCTCAACCCTTCGGTATGTAGATATTGGCATGAGTTCCCTGTTCACATAACCACCATGCATGTGTCATGGAGAGTACAGATTCTGTTTATTTGTTTGTTTATTGCAGGGTTGTTTTTTCTATATATAGTTTCTTGGTGGACCTACTTATAATTGTCTTTAAATATAGCACTATCAGCGCATCATTCCAATCCCAACCACACCCAGAAATATGGATCTGTGAATGAAATTCAGTAAAGAACCGAAAAGAGTGAATACAACAAAACCTCGTTTATTCAGTCAGATAGGGCGCATAATTAATTACTGGCCGAGTAGTGGGGTGACCGGATTGGGTGTATGGGCCAAATAGAGAAAGAAAAAACTGCGATTCAGTGAGCTAAAGTGACCGAAAGTACACGTTAGCCGCTAGGTGGAGCTGACCTTTATTTGACATTTCCTTCATATCATCTTAATGTTATCAGTTCCGCGTGTGCATACAATGCTGGCGAGCATTGTATATATCTTAGTTTAGAACAAACCCTCCGAGTCCATATCCAGCGGCTTTAAATTCTGGGGAGAGTAGTAAGCGATTAGCAAGTTTACCAGTCCCCCCTAAGGGTATTCCGGGTTCCGCTGGTTGCTCAGTGAGGACTGAAGCTTTGACCCAGCAGGCTGGGTCACAGTTTCAGCTTATTCGGTGGAAGATGGAGGTTGGTGCCACTCCCAGCCCTATCCATCATAAATAAAATTCAAATTTTAAACTCATTTTGCGTCTGCAAGCAAATGCCTCCTGATAACCAAACTTTGTCATTTTCCTGCCATCCATTTGTTTGTCTATTTGCTAATGTAAGATGGCAGTGAGATTGTCATCGCAGCACATATTTTACACAAGCTGAAATACCACTTTGTGTATCATGGGTTGTGTGTGGATTCATCACCTTCTCTACTTTCCACTGTGTTATACCCCTGTCACACTATGACGTTTCTCTCCAACGCGTGTCGACTTGTGTCACTTTTTGGAGAAACGTCGGGAAACATCGGGAAACGTTAGGAGGACATTATGAGGACGTCGGTACATGTCGGTACACTATCCTGGATGTTGACAGTCGCCGGAGGACGTCGGCGAGCGTAGCAGGTCGCTAGATGTTTTTAGCATGTAAAAAAAAAACAACGACCCACAAGCGTGTCAATGCGCGGGTTCCAATATTATAGCGATGTCAGAAGGACGTTGATAGCACTGGAATAATGTTATGTGAATGCTAGGCAGTCACCGTGCGCGCATGAGAGTCGTATCCACACGTTGCGCCAAATGGTTGCTTTGTTGTTTTACATCCTACCAACATCTAAGGTCATATGGGCACGTCACACCAAACTTTTTTTTTTTTTTTTCCTCACTCGTCGAGTAACGTTGGCCGTGCGCGAATAATGCGCGGCGCTGACGCCGATCTTTTTCCCCAAACCGCCAAAAAGTTGGACGTGTCTCGACACATAGAAGATATTTTGCGCGCTGACGGCGCGCCAGTGAGAAGTGTCGTAGTGTGACAGGGCCATAAGCTGTAGCTGTGACCCGGCATGTGCGGTCACAGCTTCAGTCCTTCCTGATGGACCAGCGGAACTCAGAATGCCCATAGTCATGACAAATAACATCAAATAAAATCAAGCGAAATCCAGTTGACCTATCATGGAGCTCACCATGGCGCAAAAAGGAATTCATAAACTGAGTTGCAAAGGTTATCGTGAAATGGCATAGGTAGTTACTTGGGGCGTAATCGATTAATCAACTCAGGTCACCCAAGCTACTTTTTGCCGCATGCACACATCCTCCAGACTCGGGTCGAATAATCGAATATGCTTCTCCATGCTCGGGGTGCAAAAAAATGGTGGCTTAATCCAAAACTTTTTTTTGGTAATAACCGATATAACTACATCAAAATAGGATTTAGACTATTTTATGATCACATAGCTTAGTTATATTTCCATTTCATTAATCTGGGTTATTAAAAAAACAAACATGTAGGACTTGTACTGGTAGCTGTTATCTTGCAGGACGGTACCAGCACAAATGTGACATCATCGCCCCTAGCCAAGCCCAGCCAAGATGTGGATTACTGGGTTCAGGACTTTTTGCACACCGCACACCACTCGCCGTGTTCGATTTGAAATTCTAGCAACTCGGGTGACACTAGTCGGCCGGGTCGTGTTAATGGAATACGGCCCTAGTGTCCAAGGACAAAATAAATGAACGTTAACTTCTACATAATCCTGCATCAGGGAGCCTCGTCCACGATCTGCATAGTGGTGAGAGGGTAGTGGAAGTTGACAGATGACCAGCGGCGTGGCAAGTCTTACAAATGTGGCAATCACTTAGCGCTTATCGATCTGCAAAGTGCCACATGCTTACTATGAACACTTTATGCAATGACCACCAGGGTGTGCATGCTTATGCCCCGGTCATATAGACGGTAGTGAACGTAGTTGAACGTAGGTGAACGTAGTGGAGGCTAAGGTGGGTCAAACATGGTGTAAGTACATTAAACTACATTGACATACGTTAAGGTAGGGCAGGTTTTGGTACATATAAATATGTTATGGTATGGATAAATGTTACAGTACAAATATATACATTATGGTATGGATGCCTGTACATTCAACTCCGTTCAACTCCGTTCAACTCCGTTCAACTCCGTTCAACTACATTCAACTACGTTCAACTACGTTCAACTACGTTCAGCTATGTTCAGCTATGTTCAACTACGTTCAGCTACGTTCAACTACGTTCACCTACGTTCAACTACGTTCAACTACGTTCAACTACGTTCAACTACATTCAACTACTTAGCCTCCACTACGTTCACTTATGTCCACTAACGGCTATGTGACCAGGGCTTCGTCCAAGTATGCTAGAGTATGCTAGAGCATGCTAGAGTACTCTAGAGTATGCTAGAGTATGCTAGAGTATGCTAGAATACATTATCATCATGGATGCAAATTCATCATCTAACATAGCGCTCTTTTGAGCATGTCCAAAGATTAAATCGGAACTCACATCCCACCTATGTTATTACCAAGGAGAAGTATGGATGCCAGTACATTCAACTACGTTCAACTACGTTAGCCTCAACTACGTCCACTAACGTGTATGTGACCGGGCCTTTTAGCTGTAGACACTATGCATATTGGTCACCACTGGGGGATGCGTCCGACATAGTCGAGGCCCATGAAGTTGTTGTGCAAAATGGACTTCAATTGTTAACATGATGGCAAAAGTCGCACATGCTTTTAAATACCTCGAGAAAACACCGCCTGAATTTAATCACACACATGTTACTTTGATGGTGAGATCAGTCTGAAAAGATGGTGAGATCAGAATGAAAAGAGATTACTACCATATAAAGACACTGGAATATGTAGTTATATAGGAAACAATAACATAACTCAATACACCTATGCATATATCTATCTATCTATAAAGGCATCACCGTTGTTTAGTACTGAAATAGAAGATAACATTTGGAGTTGATCTAGAGGATAATAGTTTGACTACATGCATGTCATCGCAGTGACACATATACTAGGATAATTGGTTACATATTTCCACCTAATAATGTGACTAAATTCATCCTATATCAGTGATTTATAGACTAGAATTATCTTTTACTTATATTCACATAATAATGTGAATAGATGCATGATATTATCAGACCTAATAATGTGGATACATGCATGATATTTCAGTGAGACATAGACTGGGATAATTACTTACTTAATTTCACATTATAATGTGAATACGTGTATGATATAGCAGTGAGACATAGGCTAGGGTAGTTGCTTGTGCTTATTCACAAACGAGTTTACATATCACACACATATAACTGAAAATACAACTAACATCACCAATGGAGCATAAAGATGGTCTTAAAGCTGCATAGTCCGATGAAATATCACAGTTTTGGCAAGCTTGCCAAAACTAATTTTCCATGTTTGCACTCAAAATATCTCAAAAGTTTACCATTTAAAATAAAAGTAACTTTGAAGTAATGTAAAGTAGATACTAGTGATCAATCTAATATATTTATCGCAGAAAAATGACAGAAATTCCAAACCATCGAACTATGCAACTTTAAAGCTAAGATTCCTTACACGCGGTATGCGGCATGCGGTATGCGAATGCGAATGCGGCTAAAAATCAAAACGCCTTGAAGTCAATGGGCTACAACCCTTACACGCGGTATGCGAATGCAAATGCGAATGCGAATGCGACAACTCGATCGGTCCCTGTAGCGATCGGTGCAGCATGCGGCATGCAGCACGTGGGGTGCGAACAGAAACATCAGTCGCACTTGTCATTTAGGTTTAGACGAGGAGAGGCGACAGAGCATTACGGAACGGTCACGCACAAGGGTGCTGATTGGAAACATATGGTAGTGGTGGTGGTGGGGGTTTGGGTTGGTAAAAATGCTACCAGAGCCACAAAAATATGAATACTTACCTATAATTTGGTAATTATAAAGGTAGGAACCTCCAGGTGATGTACCAAGAGTTACATAGATATACATGCCATATTAGGCCATATACAGTGCAGTATGGAGTATACTTGTTTATTTTTTATTTTTTAAATATAGCCAGTCGTGTGCCGCATACCGCATGCCTCATACCGCGTAGAAGGAATCTTCCCATTTGCATACCGCATGCCGCATGCCGCATGCTGCATGCCGCATACCGCGTAGAAGGAATCTCAGCTTTAGTCATGCCAACCTCTTACAGTGGACAGTGAACAGTATACAGTAGCCGGTGAGACTGAGAGCGTTGTTCTTCCATACACTCCCACCCCCCGCCCACACACACACTCCCAATGGGGTAAGGGTGTGTGTGTGTGGAATGGGGATGGCCATTGTCCTTCTTAAAGCTGTGTGGAGCTTATTGCTGCAGTAATGAGTCTATCAGAGTAAACCAGGCCCCCTGATACGGGCCTCTGATGGTTATCTACAGCCCGCCGCCGACAGGGGGCCAGCGCCGACTGCAGCCTCACCGCATGACCTCGAGGGGCATCGCCTTTAATTTCCATGGTAACATATCCATTAGATGACATTAGAGTTGCGGTCGCAGGCCTTGTGGCTTGAATGGGGTGAGTGTGTGTGTGTGTGTGTGTGGAGGGGTTCACTTTGCGTGCGTGTGTATGTGCGTGTAAGTTGTGTGTGTATGTGTGTGTCTGGGGGTGGCTGTGGAGGTGAGGTTGGTGCGCATGCGCATGCGCGTGCGGGTGTGTAGCTATAGGTTGTTGTATTAATAAGTCGCTAATTTCCAAGTTAACCACCTGGAAATTAGATAATTTTCTAAGGGCAGCTTAAAAAAAAAATCGCAGTTCAGTTGGGCCCTGCTTCCTGGTAGTAGTATTGGAAATTAGCCTCGTTCTCCCACGGCGTATTTGAAAGGCGCTGTTTAACATGGCCGCAGCCCTCAGCGCCACCACTCGGCGACCGTTGGCACTAGCTGGAGATGTTGGCACCACCGCGCGGCGAGAAGGGGTAACACTTGGAAAATTGTGGGAGAAGGCTAGAGTGAGGAGCTGGAGGGTGGGGGAGTGGAAGGGGGGGGGGGGTGCGGGTGGGTAGAGGTGAATGGGGATACGGGTTAGGTGAGGAACGGGATGGGAGGGGAGTAGAGCTGGGGGTTGGGGGAGGGGAGAGGAATGGGTTGGCCGTGATTGATGAGGGAGGGTAAGGAGAGCGCAGGCCTTATTATAAGCTATCATAGCAATTAAAGCCTACTGCTGGGACGGGATGATCACGGGAACCCCGGCCACAGATCGGGCATCGGCCGTAAACCTGGCCGTTGACGCGGGAAGGGAGGCGGGGAGATGTGTCGGTGGGGGGGCTGGATTCGGGGAGGGACTGTTTAAGTCCATCCTCTCTCTGCCTCCCTCCCATCCCCTCCCACCCACCCCCCACGTCATCTGATAGGCTTCACCGCGCGTTGGGTGTCACTGGAGACCCACAATTCCTGCATCAGAAAGGGAAGGTCCTTCCTGCGCAGCCTTTCAGCGTTTTACTATAGAGGATGCCCACTAGGAAAAAGTAAATAAACAAAAAATAAATAAAAAATATACCGCCTTGGTAAAGAAACAGCCATGTAACATTGAAATCGCGCTAACCAAAGACGCTCTAGTACTCCCCACCTGGTAACTAACTACAGAAAAACCTCTCTAAATCGACCTACCTTGGGACCAACTTTAGGTGGTCGGTTTAGGGAGTTAGAATATGGTTATAATAGTATCGTTGAGACCCAAATAAATCGATCGATATAGGGGAGTGATCGATCTGTGGAGGTGGTCGGTTAAGGAGGTTTTACTTGATATCATTAAGTTGTATAGTCCGATAAAAACATAACATTACATTTTCTTGTTTAGACTGTGGCATACTGGTTAGAGTGTCTGACTCTTTTCGAGGTCGG
The DNA here is from genome assembly GCA_030323885.1 of Branchipolynoe longqiensis. NCBI lineage: Eukaryota > Metazoa > Annelida > Polychaeta > Phyllodocida > Polynoidae > Branchipolynoe > Branchipolynoe longqiensis. The sequence goes on along the minus strand of CM059186.1, from coordinate 57,598,276 downwards.
ACTTAGCTGGATTTGAACCTACATATCTAACTTAGATGCTGGTGCACTTATTAAGCATTTGGTGCCACATAAAAGGGCATACATCGTAAGTCAATTTAATAGAACCTGTTACCGACAAGCGTGCCAAAATTACATTTTCTTGTTTAGACTGTGGCATACTGGTTAGAGTGTCTGACTCTTTTCGAGGTCGGACTCCTAATCTGAAGGTTGGTGGTTCGATTCACTGTGCCCCCCACCTATGCCATTTTGGATTTCCACCGCTGTGTATAACTTACAGCATCATCAAAGGCCGGTTGCTCTCATACCATGTCTATGTGGTGTGGGAGGTTAAAAATCCCTTGGGTCAGTAAAAGTGTAGGCTCGGGCTTTCTATCGACAAACTGTCTAATGGTGAAAACAAGTCTATTCAGACTTATCCGTGATAGGCAGTATACATCTTCAAGAATAATGATCAATAATTATCTCAGGAAATGACAGAAACTCAAAACAATCTGAATATGCAACTTTAAGCAAATGGCAAAATTCTACGCCTTCCCCGTCCCATGACAACGTCTTGTTTTCGCGAAACATGCACGTTTGTAAACATCAAACAAACAACTTCTCACCTAAATAAACCTGTTCTCATGTCATTGTGTATCACTGCACTTGCCATTAAGGATAGAACAATTTTCGTCAGCATATATTTGCATAAATAATCAAATACAAATTTGCATACATAGTTACCGGACACGGTGGCTGAATCGGTAGAACACAGGCTTCCCGTGGGGAAGGTCGGGAGTTCGAATTCCGGCCGAGTTAAGCCAATGACTTACAAAATTGATACTTGTCACTACCTAGCCTGGTCCTCAACAGTACTAGGATAGGACCAGGGCTGGCTAGCTCAGTGTCAGGATAATGTAATTGAGTGGGAAATCGGGTCATGGTGCCACTGGCCTGGTCACTATAAAAGTATAAAGTCACCATGAATGCGCACTATGACAAGTCGGTGCCCGTCCTTGGATGTTTCCAGGACGTAAAACCCCAAGCGAACAAACAAACAAAGCCTACATAGTGTTCGTGTTCCTTCCTTCTTTTCGCTCCAACCTTACTCTCCGTCCACCCCACCCTGTCCACCCCCCCATCTCTCCTAGTCCCTTCTACTCTTCCCCTCCCATCCCTCTCCCTTTCCCTCCTTTCCTCATTGCCCATCCTGACTATCACTCCTAGTCCCTTCTACCCTTACCCTCCCGTCCCTTCCGCTCGCCTCATGCCTCCTCCTCTTCACCCCTTTCCCTCTTGCTCACCCTTCCATATTCCAATGCCCTCCTCCCTTCTGCCGACCATTCCCCACCCCTCCAACACCTCCCACCCCTCCCACCCCTCGAACCTTTCCCACTCCTCCCGCCTCCCTCCCACCCCTCCCAACCCTCCCAACCCCCACCCCTCCCACGCCTCCCACGCCTCCCACCCCTCCCCTCTCCCACTGCTCCCACCCCTCCCTCCCTTCCTACCCTTCCCACCCATCCCACCCCTCCCCTGTCCCACCCCTCCCACATCTCCCCTGTCCCACCCCTCCCACCCCTCCCACTGCTCCCACCCCTCCCTCCCCTCCTACCCTTCCACCCCTCCCACCCCTCCCCTGTCCCACCCCTCCCACCCCTCCCCCTGTCCCACCCCTCCCACCCCTCCCCTGCTCCCACCCTCCCACCCCTCCCACCCCTCCCACCCCTCCCAACCTCCTTCCCCTACCCTTTCCCACCCCTCCCACCACGCCCACCCTCCCTATCCCACCCTTCCACCCCTCCCACCCCTCCCACCCCTCACCCCTCCAACCCTCCAACCCCTCCCACCCCTCCCACCCCGCCCACCCCTCCCCTATTCCACCCCTCCCACCCCTTCCACCCCTCCCACCCTCCCACCCCTCCACCCATCCACCCTACTACCACCTCCCACCTCCCACCCCTCCCACCACTCTGCTGCACCATTCGCCCATCGCATCTAATTCACCCGGCTCGTAGTCTATGCGGTCGGCCGCTATCGGCTATCAGGCAGGGGAAGCCACATCCATTGGTGACGGCCGACAAAGTAGAAAATGCGATGTGGTGAGATTGGCGTGCCTTCCTGCGCTCGGCTCAGCCGGCTCTTTGGGCTGCGCGATAAGCAGGGTTCAGAGATCAGGCGCCTACAATTAATTCAGCGCTAGGGGTCACTGGTCAAGGTCAAACTGATAGGCCCGAGACGGATAAAGGACCGAGTTGTCGCGGCCTATTCATACAGGAGTTAGTTACTTGGGGGCTGTCCGGCGGGGGGGGGGGGGGGGGGGGGACTGTTCTGAAGCAGTTCTGAAGCTGTTCTGAAGCTATTCTGAAGCTGTTCCGGAGCTGTTCGGGAGTTGCTCGGAGTGCACTAGAGCTGATTGGAATCCGCTCGGTAGTTGCTCGGTAGTTGCTCGGTAGTTGCTCGGTAGTTGCTCGGTAGTTGCCGGTAGTTGCTCGGTAGTTGCTCGGTAGTTGCTCGGAAGTTACTCGGGAGTTGCTCGGGAGTTCTTCTGGAATTGCTTGGGACAGCTGGGAGCTGATTCGAGGGTTATTCGGGGTTTACTCAGGGCTGCTCGGGAGCTGCTCGGGAGCTGCTCGGGTGATGCTTGTGGAGCTGCTTGGGAGCTGCTTGTGAGTTGCTCTGGAGCTGCAAGTGGAGCTGCGTGTGGAGCTGTTTGTGAAGCTGCTTGTGGTTGGGACGGCTTCTGTATTGGGTTACGTATTTAAGAGTGATATTTGTTTCATATATGGCGGAGGACTTTCATGTTTCGTTATTTGACTGAGTGATCTTCTATCACATATTAAGTGTTTGGACTGCTTAAAGTGGCATAGTCCGATGGTTTAGAATTTCTGTATTTTTTCTTAGATAAATATATTAGATCAATAACTAGTATCTACTTTACATTAGTTTAAAGTTACTTTTATTTTAAATGGTAAACTTTTGAGATATTTTGAGTGCAAACATGGAAAATTAGTTTTGGCAAGCTTGCCGAAACTCTGGCACCATAGACTTCTGCAGTAACAGGTTCTGTTAAATTGACTTAGTATTGCCTTCTATGCAGAAACAAATGCTTAATAAGTGCATCAGTATCTAAGTTAGATATGTCAAATCAAATCTAGATAATTGGTTTGGTTTTGAAAATTTGATATTTCATCTGACTATGCAGCTTTAATCTCAGACCTGATGGGTTGCGGAATTCATAAAAAAGCGCTGGCTGGATGACTTTCCAAAGCAGGACGATGTGGGTTAGAATCACAATCGAGCCAAGGCAATGAGCTACAAAATGTACACAGCCAGGTAGTCGGCATTAATAGGATATGGCAAGGGCTGGTTTGCTCAGTATTAAGATAATGTGACTGAGTGGGATATCGGGGTATATGACACTAGTGGCCCGGTCCCCCAGTGAGGCAGCACTATTAAGTTTTCATTAGTGCACATTTCGCAGGTTATACTCGTTTTGATATGACCTTAGATATTCCTAGGATATAGCCCCTCCTCTCTCCCTCTCGCCCAAACAGAAAACACACACACACACAACCAGCTTATTTTCATATCCATGGTTTTGGCCAGGGTTTCCGTCTATAGCTGTGTTTACACGGGCAAATGTAAAACGATTTAGACAAAGCGATTTATATGAAGCGATGTAGTGGCGCATTTACACGCACCGAGTTTGAAGGCGGAAATTGATATCTGCGCATGAGCAAGTCCAGACTAACCAGCACCAGCTTGGGTTCGTCGACATCACCACGAGAGAGTGTGGGTTCGACCTAGATCTGTATGGACTGAATCGTATTGGTTTGGAACGGTCAAAACTTCTGCTGGGCAGTGAAACCCTAAAAATAAATGATGAAAAAAATATCTGTGCACAGCTAGCGGTTTCATAGACTAAATTCTATAATATGCGCTTTTGATTGACCGGAAAGTCAACAAACTAAGGTCTCAACTGCGCATGCATGTGACGCGCTTAAGCTAGATCGATTCATATAAACCACCTCGCAAGGTGGTTTACATAAAGTGAATCATATGAATCGATTCAGCCCTAAAATGCCGCAGTGTCGCGTTTACACAGCAAATGTAAATTGATCTAGACAAGTGGTTTCATAAAAAGCGTTTTAACTCGCCCATGTAAACACAGCTTATCACGACGAAATGTCTCTGAAGGGTCATATATTTAAATTGTTGCCTTGACCTACCTAGCCTGGTGCTCGGCATTACTAGACTAGTGAAAGGACGTGTTGGCTTAGTGATGGGATAATATAACTTAGTCAAGGGATGCTGTGCTTTCCGTATTGGTGGCACCCCATCCCAGTGAGGCAACACTATAAAGACGCACATAGCGCATTGTCAGCAGTACGCAGGCGTCGTGATATGTCATCCGATGTTGCTAGGACTAAAAAACCCAATCGCTCATTGTTATATGAACTACTCGACAGTACGTGGCTGATAATATATTTAGCGCTCAAGTTACATGCTACTTTTACGAAAGGAGCCTTATGTGAAATAGTTCAAAGCTACTTTTAGGCCTCTTTCTCCAGAGTTACCTCTGATTATTTATTTCTGTGACTACAGATCTGTGCAAAGTTTCGGTTTAGTTTAAAGTTGCATGGTCCGATGAAATATAATTTTGTCGAAATTAAAACAACTACTTACATTTGAACCTATATATCCAATTTAGATACTGGTGTATTAACTAATGATTTGGGACAGCATATATAGAATAACCAGTGAATTTATAACCTCACCCCTTTAGACACTCACTTTGAAACACCCTTTATGCAGGGAGGCCATTACCCAAATCAAATTAACCTTTCTACAAAATAATAATTTGTTAAAAACCCTAGTGCCACAGGCCTATGGCACCGATCCGTTCTCAGAATGTCCTCAGAACAAACAGAAATACCTACCTACAGCCCTGTCAGGTTCCAGGATTAGTAGGTCATCTCACATCACGTGGTCACCGCGAGATGACCATCTGGGTCATAGCCACAGGACTTTTGGCAAGCTTGTTGAAATTATTTTCTGTTCTTTCAGCTCAAATTGCTCCAAAACTAGCAATTTTTCATCAACATTACTCGGGACTAATGAATATTAGGACATAATGGTCAACCTGAGCTATTTATCTAAAATATAACTGACAAATTCAAATGCCATCGGACCATGCAACTTTAATCTCTCATTAGTAACTCTTTTCCACTTGATGAACAGTGGGTTCAAGGGGCATCACTATGCGGGATAAACTATAGTATTAATCTGCCCTGACTGATTCAGGATTACTGGGTAGTAACTATTTAATGCACAATCATGCAGTATTACTAAGTACATAGTGAGATGTGTTTTTTTAGTCAAAACTACCTGATATAATTAAAGAGGCTGGTTACTATGTTCAATAAACCCTGTGATCATTGTTCATTGACTCTTTTTCTATGTGAACACTGTCTTGTTTCATTTGATTATAGCTCCAATGACAAGACACCTGCTATGTCAGGACACCATTGGTCAGGTCCTACTATAACTATAAGGCCTACTGGTAGTGATACAGGACCACTTAACAATAACCAGTATAATTGTTTGTAATGCTAATAGAGGCGAAGTCAGTAATAACTACTAAATGACCAGACATAAGCCCTGGTCACATAGCCGTTAGTGTACGTATTGATCCGTACGATAGATTAATGTGGGTCAAACCTGGTGTAAGTTTGTTAAACTATGTTGAAATACATTAAGGTATGGCAGGTTTTGGTTGATGAGCCACCAAATGATACAGATAAATACATTATGGTACGGATGCCAGTACGTTCAACTACATTCAACTAAGTTCAACTACTTTCAACTACGTTAGCCTCCACTAAGTTCAACTACGTTCAACTACGGCCACTAATGGCTATGTGACCACAGCATGCATGACGTGGAACACCATAGTTTTGTGCAGGTCAAAGTACACTAGAGTACGCTAGAGTACGCTAGAGTACATTAAGAAGTACATTATACTATGTTAGACTTCGCCATGGTACGTTAGCATCACGGATGCAAAGCAAATTAAGCCTCTAACATACCGCTCTTTTGAACATGTCCAAGAATTAAATCGGAGATCCTGTCTCACCCACATTATTACCAAGTTAACATCAAGGACAAGTATGGCTGCCGGTATGTTCAACTACATTCAACTACGTTCAACTACTTTCAACTGCGTTAGCCTCCACTACGTTCACCTACGTCCACTAACAGCTATGTGACCGGGACTTTACTTACTACAATATCTCTCGGTCCTGATATGACCTTAAATGTTGCCACGTCGTAAAGCTCCAACAACCAACCAACCTTAGGTGTTGCTAGGACGTAGAACGTCAAGAAACAATAACATTACAAGATCTGATGCCTAACAACAGCCGGGTGCTTGGATACCAACTTAGATATCGGAAGTGACGTATTCCATAGCAACAACCGCGGTGTGATTTATGTGACTGTGACGTCATTAGCAGTCAGTGATTATGAATAGGAGGCGGCATTCTACGTCATGGCTCTCTGACAGCTACGTCAACGATGCCGATGAAAAACAACCAGCGTACATCATGTGACACTCAGCGGATGCAGGTTATCAAATATGGTTATAATTCACCAACTTCATAAATGCCAGAATAAGTTTGATTGAGCTAATAACAAATACAGAAAACTGCCATTGGTAATTAAAGAGAACTGCTACATAATGGCCATGGAAATGTTGGGTGGTTGGTGGAGTTTTACGTTCTACCAACATCTAAGGTCATTTCAGGACAGGTACTGACTTGTGACGGTACACACTCATGGCAACCTTTTAGTGCTGCTCCACTGGGAAATCAGGCTGCCAACAGCATGACCTGATATTTCACTCAGTCATATTATCCTGACACTGAGCTAACCAGTCCTTGTCATATCCTGTACATGCCGAGTATCAAGTATCAATTTTATAAGTCATTGACTTGACTTGACTGGGAACCGAACTCCCCATCTCCCGCATGCGATAAATACCAAAATAAGTTTGATTAAAGTCATAAGAAATAAATAAAACTAGCAGTGTTAATTAGAGAGAACAGCTACAAAGTGGCCCTTGAAATGAAACCATTATGAATATATTAATAATGAAGTGCAACGAAATATAAATACAGACACGCGTTCATTGTAGGTTGCAGTTATTAAAAGCAAACCGAAAAACACAGTCGTTATAAAAGTAAGGTCCAATAATTTTCAAAATGGAAATGAGAAAGTGTTCAGTAAATTGTACATTTATTGTTGCATAGAAGAAAGTGAATTTAAAAGAACCTGTCAGTGTTGTAAGTCATCCAAGTCTATGGTGAGCACACCAAGTATATTTCTCATGATTTCACTTCAATTCTCTCAAATATTAATTAACCAAAAAAAAACATACATTCCAGAACTAAAGCAACGAAGATTATAACATTCAACCTAATATATTTATCTAAAGCAATAAAGCCGAAGCTCAAAACCATTGGATTATGAAACTTTGCAAAAAGTAAAACAAGAAGATATATTGAACCCTCTGCTAGTGAAATAGCCATCCATCCACTCACCATGCAGTCAGTGGACCAGTTCGGTTCACACGCAGGTAGAGTTATTCATATATTCTGCCTGTATAGGTAGATTTGTGAGAACGACACAGGCCGGGGGCCGGCCTTCCGTGCGGGCAGTCCGTCGACCTGCGCGTCCTGCACATGTCGTTAACCTAGTCCTGATGCGCTCATAAACTTTTTATATATTTTTTACTAAAAGAAAAAAGAAGAAAAAATATATATATAAAAAACACACACAAAAAAACTGGTCCTCAATGAAGCGGCGATGTGGCAGCTGCTGCGGTTCAAATCAAATGAGTGCCACCAATACATTAAAACATCCCCAACAAATTAAATTAAAAACCACCCAAAAACCTGGTCCTCGATGAAGCAGCGATGTGACCCCACTGCAGTTCAAATCAAATGAGTGCCGCCAAAACTATTAAATTTCTTTTTTAAATTACAATTACAAAAACACAAATAAACCTGGTCCTCGGTGAAGCGGCGATGTGGCTGCCGCTGCAGTTTAAATCAAAGGAGTTCCGCCAATTCTAAAAAAAAGAAGATTACTTTTTTTTTAAACCCAAAAAACCTCGTCCTCGGCGAAACAGCGATGTGGCCCCTGCTGCGATGCCGCCAATACTTTTAAAAATAAATAACATTTTATGTTTGAATGGTAAACCCCAAAAACCTGGTTCTCATTGAAGCGACGATGTAGCCCCCGCTGTGGTTCAAATCAAATGAGTGCCGCCAATTTCCAACCGGTTCACCCATGAGAACCGCGAGTGTAATCAACCGCCCGCTGTCTCATTAAAGTTCGGCGCGACGACAAATTCATTATACGAGGCCGACTCATTAGGACGTTCATCATGTGGCGGATGTGGGTGTGGGTGGGGGTGGCTGGGTGGGAGGGTGGGCGGGGGAGAGAGAAGGATCGGCTGCCGGCAATAAGTTACCTAACGTAGCGTTCTGGCAGGCTGCAAAGCCCTGCAAAGCCACGTCACCATGCAGCCAACCCCCTCCTCCCACTCACCCACCCTTCCTCCCACCCTCCCACTCCCACACACCCAGCCCACCCGCCCGCCCCATATAATGTAAACTTCACGCGCCGTCCTTATGCGCATGTGCAAGTGGGAAGGGACGCGCCGGGCGCGTCCCGCGTGGATTGCGCTCTCCTTCTGGTTTGGAGCCGAGGAAAGTTTGCGCGCGCAAGTTTGTGCAACAGGGTAAGAGGTCGTGGAGGCTGCGTATCAGGACAATCCCTCCCACCCACACCCCCTCCACTCCCACCCCCATCGGCATCCCCTCCCCCGTACCCCGGCCTCCCCCCCCCTCCTCCGCCCGCCGCCGCCCTCCCAACCTCTTACCAACTTGTGTGGTTGGTGCCTACCTGCATTGCTGAATACCAAAGTACATGGTAACACAAGAGTGAGTGATTGGGGTTTAGCATCTTTTTTACACCTGGAATTGTATTAGAAAGGGGGAGCCCACTGAATTGTGACCGTACGCACTTCTGACCACCTTATATGGGTGACTCACTGGGAAAACAGAGCTGGCGGCACCATGCTGCAATATCCCACTCAGTCCTGTTATCCTGCTGAAACTGACTCAACCAGACTGCTCGTTATCCTTCTAGTAATGTTCATATCAAGGTCATAGTCTGTATTGACGACAACTGCAATATATATATATATATATATATCCAACATGGATGGACAACATCACTGAGTGGACAGCAATGAGCTATGCGGAATGCATGAGAGGAACGAATGACAGGAAGAGATGGAGGTCCATTGCAGCCAACCTTCTTCGAGAAGACGGCACCCATTGATTGATTGATATATATATATATATATATATATATATATATATATATATATACATAGTTGGTTGGTTGTTGGAGTTTTACGTCCAGGCAACATCCAAGGTCATATCATGATTGGTACTGACTTGTAACAGTATGCACTCATGGAGACTTTATAGTGCTGCCCACTGGGAAATTAGGCCACTGGGCACCATGGCCTGATATCCCACTCAATCACAATATCCTGACACTGAGCTAACCAGTCCTTGTCCTGTCCTATTAATGCTGAACGCCAAGCTAGGAAGTGACAAGTATAAATCATTAAGTCATTGATTTGACTGGACCAGGGTATAAACTCTTTAGGTTCGAATTCCATGATCTACCAAAGCTTGAGATGGACGCTCAACTCACGTAAACGCCAATCCAAAAATGCAGATACAAATTGGAATCAAACCTTCACAATTTTTTTCTGTATATATTCCTACTCTTTTGTTCATTGCTCCAGAACCATGTGATCATATGAAAAGTGGAATTAGTGAGCTTCTGCGACGCGAGTGAGGTTTCCTCACACTAGCAGGCGCGGCTGAGCACCGGAGGTGACGCCACCAGTCATGAGCATGGGCAGGAGTCAGTACAGTGCAGGAGTCATTACAGGAGTCGGTGTTATAACATATATAACAAAATTATTTCCTTCCGCGCCTTTATACTCGCATAATGCGTGATACATCACATATATTGCAGTTTCCTATACGTTGCTAAGAATTTGCATTGATACGGTCGGAAATCGAGCCCGTCCGGAAATCGAGCCCGTCCTGATATGACCTTAGATGTTGCTAGGACGTAAAACAACAACAAACAACAACAATCGAACTCATGATCTCCCGGAAGGGGAAATGAAACACACTCTATCATATGTTATTCCAATAGCACCTTGGGTGCCTGAAAATGAATCTAACCTTCCCTCGCGCACACCCTCTCACCATTCCGTGAACCCACCTGTTCTGGATGTCATAAATAATATTTCCCACCTGCTTTGGATTTAGAACTAACGCGGCAGTTATTTTAAATAATGCTTGTGGCGAGACTACATATATATATATACAAGTATGTGTGTGTGGAGAGGTGTGTGTGTGGGGGGGGGGGGGGGAGCGGCGGTGAGGGGGGGGGCGGGGGGAGGGAAAGTGGGTAGCTGCCATTAGCATGGGAGGCAAATTACAGGCGGTGGAGGTAGTGGCGCGCGCATCGTAAATCACTTATGTATATGAAGTGTGGCGATCCGAAATCACTGCGCGCGCCTCTATCATGATGAAGTGTGTGTGAGGGGGGAGGGGGAGGGGGAGAGGAGTTAAGGTGGGAGTGAGGGGACGGTTGAAGAGTGAGGGTGGGGGGAGTGGGGGGCGGGGGGGGCGGGGGGAGCTTAGGTGCCGAAAACTTCGTAAGCTACGTCAGGCAGTGCTGGGCCATTTGCTATTCCCTCCGATCTCGGGTGGGTTCAATATGCGGTGATTAATGGGGGAAGCACATATCGCCCGTGTACGCCTAAAGCCAGCACTCCTTTTGACCCACCCTGACGAGTAGAAGAAGTCACACCTACACACCCACACACCCACACCTCATTCCTCACTGCCTCCATTTACCCACCCTCACACATACACACACACAAACACCCACTAAGAAAACAACAAAACTTACTCGGGCCCAGCTTTCTCCTCGGGTTACTCGGCGTTCGGCGCGGTGTAGTTCTCATGTAGTCCGCTAGGTTGTGTGTGTGTGGGGGTGGAGTGGGTAGGGAGGGGGTGGAGGTACGCCGAGTTGGAGGGGCCCGGAACTGAGGCTGCGCCATTACTCTTTATTACACGGGGGCTAATAGAGTCGGCCGGACCGCGCAGGCGCACTGCTTGAATTCAAACACCAACAAAAATAACACACAAAAGTGGTATTTTTTCTTAAGCAATAACAAAACAACAACAACAACAAAGTAAATAACAACAGACGCATATGAAGCAGTATACACACTCAAAAAACAACACCAGAAAGCATACAATCTTAAACTGATCGCACTATTTGTGTATTTATAATGGTTAGATACGGTAATCCACCCCATCCACTCCCCCCGCCCCCCCCCCCCCGACACACACTCCCAGTCCCATCCACAACAAC